>CM036558.1:67432658-67655158 GCA_020745775.1 Theristicus caerulescens | reverse complement strand
CTGGTATCAAGTGAGCAGAAATCTGAAGTGCGAGCTTCCCCCACCATGGTACTAGAGAGGGCACTGTTCAAGCTGCCTCCCAGAGCTCTCTCCATGCTGTTTTCTCTCAGTGACTTAAGATCAAATGTGCACAGTTCACTAGTAAAAAACCATTATTTTAACTGTCAGCAACAGCCTCAGCCTGTGCTGCCATTCTGTCTTACACACCACTAACAAGCAAAGCCATCCAATTTGAAATTAGATGCCAGTCCTCAGGATATTGGGTGTATCAGAATAAAATCAAGCAGGGCATCCCATGCTGGGCTGGTTATTCAGTGCTTGCTGGACAAAAAGAAGTATACTCTCCATTTCCATTAGCACAGTGAGCAAACTTTAAACCAAACCTTTCACACCTGGGTGATATAATAAGGTGGATTTCTATATTACCACTCCTGACATACAATCATTCTTGAAAAAGTGAAATTTGCTCCCCATGTGAATCTGTCTCTCTGAATTTCCACATTGTTTTATTGCTAAAACTCCTCTTAGCTAATGAATAGTTGCCATTAGGTTACATTGTTGTCTAAACTCTGAGATGTAGTGATTTTACTTATTCACCCCCAGAAGCATGATTGCTCTCTGTCCCTCAAGAAACAATCTCAGCTGCACTGTCACACAGCTCCAGGGCAATGCCTTGCTCTGGGATGCCTGAGCAGAGAGACGTCATTTCGGAAGTTATATCAGCCTAAAACCTGAGTGATGCAGTGGCAGGTCAGACCCATTGGGTTCATGATAATGCAGTTGTCATCTTGTAATTTAACCAGTCTGCTTGGCCTCCCTTCCACACATCACACACTCACAGTACTGTATACTTGGGTTCTTAGACCTGTGTGACTCTTGGCCAACAGTGAAGCTCCAACCTTAGCTTCCCACTTTGAGCCACTATTTTCCTCCCAAAAATTCCGTCAGAAAAGTCTCTGCAGTCTTCCCCGTTTCTATAACTAGCGCTAAAGTTCACCTCACTTCTGAATCCTGAATGTGGTAACCCTAGCAGGCCTCAAATAGGTTTTGTTCACTGCAGCAAGGAGATCACCGCCTTTGAGGCAAACTTTAGAGAGAGTCTTCCATAACAGGGCTTATGCCTTGGAGTACTTATATTCTGCACCCACCTAGTTTATGGGCAAGAGGTTCTGACATGTGAATAAAAAATTGCATGTATTTCGGGTTATTAGAGGGTTATTTCATTGCTTTTTCCACAGATGGCTTGTGATACTCACAAAGGAACCATCACAGTGCTGGAAAACAATGCCATCAAAATGCTCATGATGTTCAGCTCTGTGACTCCTATTTCATGGGACTTCAGGTTTTGCAGACATTTGGCTTTCTCAGGCTCAGTCCAAACCCAGGGCTTGGAAGACAAGAGCTGACTGCACATGAAATCAAAACGATAATGGTGGCAGGAAATAATTGGGGGAGATGGCAAAAGTGATGCTTGCTATCTGGATGAAGGGAAGCCTTGCCCTTTGTTGCCCGGCTGGAGAAGGCCTCCTGGATTTCCAGATGCTTTTGAATGTTCCAGAGGCAGCAGGAGCTACGAGTGTTTATTTCCCCTTCTCCTATCTGCTTGGTGAGGAGATTTCAACCTCTTGTCCTGTTGGACTATGTCACCATTGTCTGTGCTTTTCTCATCTCCAGACTGGATCGCTGCCATGTGGTCTGCTCAGCACTACGTCTGAGGACCACTCAGAAACTTCAGCTAATTGCAGTATGCAGCTGCCTGCTTACATATCCACATTTCAGACACAAACCATAGAGCGCAGATGGTACACAGGCTGCGCCAATTTTCAATTCATTTCCAGGTGCAATTCAGGCCTTGGTTTCTAAATCTCCTTGTGATTTGAACCTGCCCGTCCCCCAGAGACTACCTCTGCCTACGAACGGTAGGTCCACCATTGAGATGAGCCAAGGCATTTGAACTGACAGTCCCTGGAGCAGTGCATTTGGAAATGGCTTTTTTCTCAGCAGAAGAAGGCCCACAGCTCTTGAATTTGCTTCCTTGTGTGGTGAACCTTCAGGGCACGTTGCGAAACCTGTCTCTTTTGTTAAGCTTTAGTTTATTATATTGGGGTGGGCCAAGAAGGGAGGTTTTGATGAGGATACTTTTACTTTCATTGTTGTCATGGAAGTATAATTCAGTAGGGGATATGAGTTTTGATTTGTTTTTATTTATTTTAACTGTAGCTAATGCAATCTAAGATTGTGCACAGCATAAATGAAATCAAATAAGTAATTACAATTGCTTCAGGCCAGCACTGTTTACTGGAGAGCCAGGGAAGGAAAGACAAGAGTAGAGTATTGCTGCACTGGAAAGAATTAAGTAGGTATGGCCAAACAAAAGGGAGGAAGCCAGGTTACCTCCGTATGCTCAAGCTACGGGATGCCACTGACTCGTTTCCTTGCAAAGGGATTCTTGGGGCCTGACGTGTCCTTCAAGCACATATCGACAGTTGACTGCAGTATGTGACTGCCGTTGGTCTAGAGAGGAAAGGACAGAAATACTGACCAAGACACACTGTCAAAAAAAGGAAAAGCCCCAAGCAACAACAACAAAGCACAGAGTACAATAACAAGCCACAACAGCATTAGATCCCAAAGACCCCCTTGTCAAAGAATTACCCTACCTTTCTTTTTCTTCTGATTTTAGTCCCCCCCACGCTCCCTTTGTGTGGCTGTCTCTGCTCATTTTCTCAGGTTCTTTTCAGCTGAGTTCGTACATTGCAGATTTGAACTGAGCCGTCAAACTGAATAATGCTTCCAGAGAAGAAATGAAAACACCTCGAAAGAAGAGAGGCAGATTGCTGAAAATAACCAAGGGTCTCAGATGATGTAGCTGATTCTGTCTAAAGGCACATGTACGTACATATATACACACATAGGTGAATAGATCGTGATTGCAAAAAGCATTTCTTTGTGTATATCCACAGTTTGGAAACACACCTACTCCTTTATGGACAATTATCTCTCTCCTAGCTAGAGATCTGTGTATATTTCTATTTAATAAACTAGCCACAATTCATGGTCACTTTTGGGTATGCAATGACAATTGTAGACCTTCTGTCCCCGTAGCCGTGTGTGGCAGAGAAGACTTCTTGCCTAGAGCTCATACGACAAAACTGTGGGCAAAACACACTGCAGAACTCACCCCAAGATCCAGGAAAAGAGAGAAACCTGGCTCCCTAACCAGGGAGCATCTAGCCAGCACCTAACCAGGAAAGGTTAGGCCTGAGATGTCAGCCCTTTGATGTCAGTGCTTTTTTTACCTGTAGAAAAGCTTTGTTGAGGGATTTTTGCTCTCCAGTGGTGTAAAGGGGACTGAAAGCTGCCTCAAACAGACAGCAGAGGGTTGGTTTTTTTTTTTTTTTCCCTAGGATGAGGATTGGCACAGTGCTGGAAGAAACAGTTTTATACCATCTGCTTCCCCCTCTGGTTCAGAGGAGAGGCAAAGGACAAGAATGCCATGCACCACTCTTGGCAGCATGATTTACAGCAGACCAATTTAAACTCCTGCCAGTAAAGCATTTATACTGCTAGATCATCATGTCTTCTATCACCATGTGCATGACTATGTCTGTGATCACACGGACGCAGTAAGGTAAAGGTATGCATCCATAGGTTCACGTGTTTGTGTTCCTAGCATTTTTATTTTTTATGGGAGTTGAGTAACACCATTTTACTATGATTATTTATGGATTGGTTCTTCTTTTTTCCTTGATTCTCTTGTTAGCTCTTTAAATACTGAAAAATTTCTCAGTGACATTAACTCCACAGCTCTTGCAACGTGCACGTAGTCTTTGGCTAGCCTTCAATCGTACAGAGACGACTTAAGGCCTTTAAAAATCACCTGTCTGGTGCTCAGTCTTTTTTAAAACTCTGTCTTGTGACACATTTGTAACTGAGTCCCCACCCCAGACTAGATCTGTTCCTTCCTTCACGAGAGACTTTTCCCACCATGACCATAAGCCTATGGGAAATGCATACATTGCAAGTAACCCCCAGCTCACCTACACCATATAAATGGGACTGTCATATGTATGTAATGCACATATCAAGATGAGCTATGAGTATAATCCATTGCCACTGTCATAAAGTAGTCACCAATAATCTCAATGTCTTCAACAAGTTCTTCCTTAAAGACAGCTTCAAAGTGGGTTTGCTTTTTAAACTCCAGAAAGAGAAGTCTGGTTTTATAACTCTGGTTTTATAGGTGCAGCTCTCAGCCCTGTAAGACCAATGTGATTCCACTTACTTGAATTCACTCATCGTGAGCTAACATTAAAGAGCTGACGTCCCTCAAGTCCAGAACTCAATGGGAGGAAACGAAGCAAAAAACCACTGCGAGATGGACTTGTTACATCAAGAGCAGGAAACCAGCTCTACATTTTGCAATCAGAGCTCATCTTGCCCCTACAAGCTTCTGTGAAGACTTCCACAGCAAAACCCACCAGCAGGACAAAGGCATTTCCTGCACCAAGGGGATCAGCATCTGCACAACACTGAGGGCTGTAGCTGGGAAATGACATGTCCCTACCTGACAAAGTCATTTTGGGTGCTACCTGAGTCAACCTCATTAGCAAAGCTTCATTGGAAAGGCACATGAACAACCCCAGCAGAAGAGAAAGGCTGTTGTTTGAGAGCGAATCTCAAAGTCACGTTGCATCTCACTAGCTGCCAGGAGAGCACAAGGCAGGTTAGGACAGGAGGCTTTCCTGGGGGGCAGAGGACGCTGTTTGTGGTGCAAGTAGCCTCGTGCAGCTAGACTTGTCAAAGCCATATTCCTGCACCACAGATCCTGACTGCCGCACCCGTGCAAGAACAAAAATGGACTTCCCCAGTGAAAACATTATAGCCTTGGCAGCAGAGGACCTTGTCTGGAGGTTGGTATGAGTCAATTGTAAGGGGCTTTTGTGTGCGTGCACGTACGCGTGTGTGTGTGTGTGTGTGTGTGTGTGTGTGTGCAAGTGGGTGTGCGCATTAACAGACTATGCTGTCAGGGACTGATTTTCAATGATGCAAGTCTCCTCTAACTGATAACACTCTAAATAACAGGTGAGTGACTCCTGGCAAGGAGGAGATTGTCTGACCTCATTGTTTGCCTTTTTCCCCCCTCTTTGTTCTTCACAAATAAAGGTTTTTTAATAAACTGAAAGGTCCTCCGCTCCTGCCTGATGATAAAATGAAAGGAACCAGTGAGGTATGGTACAACGTGGCAGCAAAAAAAGAGAAGCTCATCAGAAAATAACAAAGGTGCAAGTTAAAGATAAGGCAGCTGTCAGAGATTAATCCTGCTGGCCTGATTGTTTTCTTTAATACCAAGGCCTGCAATAGCAAGCGATAAGTTTGCTGAGTAATTTGGTTTTTGGTGAGGAAATAAAATTCAGGTAGGCCTCATAATTGATTTCCTTTTCTTTAGTTTTCTAAACATTAAACAAAAAAAAAAAAAAAGAAAAACCCACCTCTGCTTTGACTACACTTTCCTTTTTTCAAATTTGTCCAAGGCTGTGAGCTTCCCCCCAGGCCAGGTCTGTGGGAAGATAACTCAGAGGGCAAAAGCACCCTCTCCTCTCCAGCATCCTCCTGGGAATACTTTTATTTCATCCTAAACACTAACTGCAGCTCTTAAACATGATTAATTCTGCCTGATGTTGGCTTCATTTTACTGTCCAAAAGTGGGCAAAACATGAGGTGGTGGAAAAACCAAACTTCAAAAGAAAGTCGGTGCTGCCTGTGACCCACAGGTTACGGCGGTACCTGGCCATGGCGTTGGTCACTGCCTGTGGAGGGAGCAGTGCAGAAGGACGATGTGGTCCTCATCAGGCTGGAGAAAAATCATTGCTGTCAAGCCGTGGTGGCCATCTGAGGGGTGGCCAGCTGCGGCACACCCTCAGCTCACCGCAGCAGCACGTTGTCTGGTCCCTGCCCCTGGACGTGGAATGGGGAAGAGTAGCGAGTAGGAGGGGTTATCTGCCATGTTGTGCTGGTGAAAACCCACTCCCCACCCAAGCCTTCCTCATGTGGGGCACACACAAGCAGCTGTGGGGAGCCTGGGCACTCCACAGGCAGCAGCTGAGGGAGGAAGCAAGAGAGAAAAGAAGTTGAGGGAGAAAAGCCTTTCCAAACCAGAGAGTTTGTAGCAATGAAGCAGAGCTGCTCTCAAGTGAGAAGATGATCCTGAGAGAGAGACACAGCGTGAGTGTGAGTGTGCATGCACGTGTGTGTGTGCGTGCACGTGTGTGTGTGGTGCGTGCGCACAGGAGGCAGCAGCAGCAGGGCCTTATTTATTGTGACAAAATGAACAGCCCCCAGGATGCTCATCCAGCAGCTAATTTCTCATCTTATCTATTATGTGAATGAGATGGGAAAACAGTTTCCTGTTTTTCACAGATATCGCTAACATGAAAGACACAGAATGAATTCCCTTGAAAGCCATGCAGTCAGATCCAGCCACAGACTCATTTGTTTCAATGGAAGGAATTAATGCAGTCAGGGCTGCCCATTGATGGGAAACAAGTCTATAAAGCTCTCTATAGAAGCAAATGTGCTGCCACCACCTCCAAAATGGATGAAGAGCTTGGCGGACACTGTCTCCCCATCCATTGATAGCACACATGCAGATGCACGCTTGTGCACCACACAAGCACACACATTTAAACCTTGTTGTTTCCCTTATTCAGGAAAGGTCTTTCCAGTGTTATAATGCAGCACGGGTGCTACATGAAAAGGGCAATCTGTGCCATGGGGTTCCCCCCACCAAAGGAAACCTTTGCCTCTAGGGCTCTTCTAAAAGGGTCTTAGGTCTAGGGTCTAAGGGTGTGCTGAACCACCAGTCTCCAGCACTCAGAGTTTAGGGTCAGGCTTTGGAAAAAGTCCCGTGTTAGGGGCAAAGAGAGGGGCCGGGCAAGCTATATTAAAGCCAGGCTGTCATGAAAGAAGGCCCTCCATCTCTTTTAAAGCATAGATTCACAGGAAAGCCTATTAAAAAAAAAAAACCCTGTCTGTGTGTGTCCATAGACAGTCAGTGGCCATGACCTTGCTGCAGCTATGGCTATGCAGGTGTGTCACAGGGCAGAAAGTGCAATATCATGTTAACGCTTTTCAGGCCATTTCTGCCTGTTTTATGTTGGTTTTCACCTCTTTACTTCTCCCAGCAGAGGGAGCACCAGGACTTGGATGAAAAGAAGGGGAGGAAGCACCAGTCTCATGGCAGAAATCAGGCAAAAGCTGATAAGCCTGGCAATAACATCACTGCAGTGTCCCCTTCCCTGAAAACAGGTCCCATAGCCATGGCACCCACCCCAGTGCCTGTCGGCGGCGCGGGGGGACTCTGCAGCGCAACTGGCGAGACACCGAGCCGACCCACCGCCCGTGGGGTGGGAACCGCAGCCTCGCAGGCCTCGGAGGAGAAGGGAGATGGCGGGCACTGCCCATGTGCTGGCATTGCGGCCACGGCAGGCACGCCACTGGGGTGGGCTCCTCTGGGGCAGCTCCTCTTGTGGCTCTTGCTCACATCACATGGGACCTTACTGCCACAAAAGCCACGTCCCCACAACCTCCGCTCCCCTTGCAGGGACAGGCCAAAGCTCTGAGAGTCAGGACCCCTTAAAAAGCCTCATAACAGGTTTTTTTTTGCTTCCTTTTCCTACTTCAAAGGAACAAATGGGAGTAAGGGGAAGGTGAGGACCCAGCCTCCTTGAGGCCAGGATGCTTTCTCAAAGGGCAGTCCCTTTCGGGGCTGGACATGCAGTACCGCTTTTGACCATATCAGGGTAAGACGTGCACAGCCACATCGCACCACGCACAGATACGCTTCTCTCAGCTACAGGCAACAGGCCTTGATCTCCATTCCCAATGTCCCCACCTGCTTCCCTCCTTTTTATATTTGCGCTCTTGCCCCTCCTGCTTTTTTATTACTGGCCCTAGAGGCAGCGGGAGCTTTCTGCCCTCCCTCAGCCGAAAGCACCTCTTGCCCCGTGCAGGCTTAAGTGCATCTTCTGACCTGCTATAGCTGGGGGGAGAGGGAGAGGCGCCTGCCCCCTGCAGCGAGATCAGGGTTTGACCCCCAGGCCAAGGGATGTACCCAGTGTGGCAGGCGTCCCTGCCTGCTGCCTTTCCATTGCTAGCCGCTGATGAATCCGGATGACGCCTGGCATCAGAGGCTGGGTGATAACAAGCAAGGTAAACAACCTGCAAGGAAGGGGAGCAAGAAGGAGAAGCGGGAAGGGGAGGAAGAGAAAGCTGAAGAAGGTTAAAAGAAATGAGAAGAGACAACTCTGGTACTTTAGTGCACTAAAAAAGAGGTGCTTCAGTTACACCTGCAGTTACACTGCAGCAAGGCACTAGTGTAGGAGAAATGAAAACAAATTCAGCCTACGGTCCTAATGAAGTCAATTCCAGAGTGGGCTGAGACCTTAACTGATATAAATGAGGATCATTATCTTCACTCTGCTATTCTGCTCAGCACAGGGAACGGAGTGCAGAGGTAGGAGGGGACGACCAGGGGTGTGACCGTGTGAAGTACAGCCCTGCCACCCTGCTGTTGTCCCGTGACAAGGGGACTCATGCAAAGGGCCAGCGACAGCGCTCTGTGCGAGCTGTGCAGGCCATCTGCAAGGCTCAGCCATCCCGGGGATTGCCCCAGCTCTTGGTTCAGTCAGGAGAAGGGTTTCCGGGTGCCAGGCTGGCAGGAGGAGTGGTGGCTCTCCAGAGGGATGGGGTGCAAGCAGCTTTGCATCCTTTCCCCGTGCATCCTGCCAGACCACCGGCAGCATCAGCTGCCTGCTGGGGAGGCTTGTTCGGCCTCAGCCATCTTCCTCTCCATGGCAGTGCCCGCTCGGGCTGTTGGGGGTCAGCCCTTGCCACCCTGGAGACTGGGTTGAGCACTGGGAGGTAAGAAACAGCAGATACAAAGCAAAGCGCTTCTCACCTGCCTGGGACAGCTTATTGCTTACCCCCAGGGTGAGTGAGGTAGGCACAATTTTGATGCTTCCTGCTGTTATACAAAAAAATGGAGCTATGCATTGGTGCAAAGCAGAGCAGCACATCTGCTCAGCAAAGCGGGTCCCCGCAGAACAAACCTCCCCCCTCATCCCACTGGCAGGACGCAGACTCCTCAGTGCAGCCAGAGAGCGGTTTAAGCTGCCCGTTGCGCCTGCGCCTGGCCCAGCCGGGCTCACCTGGGAGGGCACCTCTCCCCACCAGCCATCCATCTCCTCCTGACAGCAGCGCCCGGCCACTCTCCCACAGACCTGTGATTTATGTGGCGTGGAACTCGCCACCACCAGAAATTAAAATGACCTCAAGATTCGCCATATTCAACGTTAAACCTAGTTGCTTGCTGCCCTGTCTCCTAACCTTGTCTTCTTCTGACTCCTCCTTCAGCTCTTTCCATGCTCCTCTCAGAGGAGTGATGAAAGGGACGTGGTCATATGGCAGGAACCCTTTCTTTGTCCTTTCCATCACCATATCTACATGTTAATACCTCATTTCATATTTAATATTGACATCATCACTTGGCTCAGGCAGGTATGACATGTAAATAGGCCGCTACTTTTACACAGTTTCCTAATGAGAAGAGCTGGAGTCCAGATAGGTCCAAGAAAATAAAGACACAATACAGTAAATTTACTGTGGCCTTAAATCAAACTCTAAGCAGGATTTTGCCTTTAACATTTCTCTAAGACCCAGGCAAAAGCCTCTCATCCAGATTCGATGTACCTCACAAAAGCAACTCTGCTGCAGGTCAGGTAGTGGCGACAGAATTTTAGAGGGCATTTCTAATGAAAAACTGAAGGCTTTACCCAATTTAATCTTTTTAGTAATGACCTCGATAAAAGCCCCATGAAAAAGATACTGAAATGAAATAAAAATGAGTTAGGCGTTTTCATCTCAGAACACGTTGGCATTTTGAGGTCAGATTTTGGAGTTTTGAAATGAAATTTGAGAATCTAATACCAAAATATTTTTAGGTGGCTCATTTCAGTTCTTGTACTATTTGTATTACTTACCAGTTACACCAGGATAGTTCTGATAACTGATATCAAGGAATACGATAAAATTGTAATAATTAGCTCCCAAATTAAACAAATCACCAAGTGAACTAGTTCTGAAATGCTACAAGGCAAATTTCCAAAAGTGAAATTTCAGAGAAAATATTTAAACAAACATATTTCTGGTTCAAACAGGGTAGAAATAACACACCCAGTGAACTGAAAATTCAGTTTCAGCCATCTGTGGTGAAGGCTTGCATCTGAGCACTACTCCCAAGCAGGCAGGCAGGGAGCTTGCTTCTTTCTGAGGATGCAGGCTAGCACATGCTGGGGTAAGAGGTCCTCTGTGTGGCCTCTCCCAGTTTGGTCTGTGTGGCTGTAGGAGAGGGAAAGGGGTGAAGGAAATGGATAAGAGCTCTAGCAATCCACTTGTTAAAAAAAAAATATCAGTGTTTCATCCTACGTCAGCGTGCAGGACTGCGGTGTGCACGGTGTGGCTTTTTGCATGCTAGAAACCCAATCCAGATGCTCATTTTCACCATCATGCCACAGTAAATGACTCATCTTCAATCTCAGCCAGACCTGGGGACAAGGGTTAGGCCAGAGTTCACATGAGGTTTTGTTTATCTCCATTTTTTCTCAGTAAGGCTGGACCAGAGAGAGTTGGATTTGGGTGGTGTTTTTTTTTTTTAATTCACAACATTTGTGTAGCTGCAACGGGTTTCCTCGATTGCTTCACAGCTAGGTTAGCGACATTTAGACAAGCACAGTGAAATTTAACTCAAGCTACCATGTCAAATAAACGAGTCTTGCCCTGAAAAACCTTTTTCTGTGTCCTGCTCTGAGAAAAAGCCATCCACAATATCATGGTGGAGGTGTATGATCCAAAGGGGTTATGATAAAGGTGCCAAACCTTTCTTGATGTTAAATACACCTTGCATAAGGACCACAAGTCTCTCAGGTGCGGTGGTACCTCCTCCTTTTCAAAAGCAGCAGCGGCCGGTTTCGGTCTCAGCATGCACGCCTCCTTAGTGCATGCACTAAGCGCTATGAAACGTTTCGCAAGCAATTTGCTGTAAGTGCTTGCACAAATCAGGTTTGCCATCACTTTCTGGAGCAGTTAACAGACTTTAGGGAAAAGCCCTGCAGGCTCCAGGATAGCTGGTATCAGATGTTCTCCACAGCTCTGGCCTGAAAACTCAAAGTCATGCAAAATACCGGCTTGGAAAAGACCCTATATGAGGTACATCTCCTTTGTCCCGTCTGGGGAGGACCAGAGTTACCCATCTCTCCTGTCACAAGCTGGTTTCAGCCTGGCTGACGACCATGCCAGGAGCAGGTAGGATGACAGCCATGGCCTCCCTGGAGCTCTGCCCTGAGGGGCTCACACCGCTTCGCAAGCCATCCCCAAAATGAGTCTTGTCTGGCAGGTGCCCCTGGAGCAGCCCCCAAGGTGCCATGCCCTGAAGTTCCCCCACCATCAAGGAAGCAGCCTGACTTATCCTGGCTGAAGGTCTCACTCCTGATACCGAATTTCGCTGCTGATGAATTTTTGGTGCCTCAGGTGCCCAGACCAAAAAGGCCGCAGAAACAAAGATACAGACATCCCAAAGATGGTCCTCACCTCTTTGAATACGATTTGGTTCTCCTTGAATACAATTTTCTTTTCTTTTCAAATCTGGGACGAAGGTGGTTTCAACCCAAGCAGTGTGCCTAACCAACACCAAACAGAGAAGGAAAGATTGGGAATGGCTGGTTAAAACCAGTAGGACACAGCACTGCTATTTTATTTATTACAATCTATACAATTTTAGGGGGGGATGTGGTAATTTACAAACTTAAGACGACCAGATCTCTGCCCTGAGGAGGTGTTTTAGCTTAAATTAGGCAGACCAAGCATAAACAAGTCTGGGTAACAAGAACATCTAGAATTTAAATAGTAAATATAAAAAAAAAAAAAAAAGTAGTGCTTGAGGCCACATCCTTTAATTGACAGCAGTTCAAAGGAAACTTTCCCAGGGGTAAGCCATTTCATAATTGCCTGCTGTGGGATTCTTCTGTGTCCCCCTGAAGCATCTGGCTCCAGCAACTGCGGCGACAGGGCTCGGAGCTCAGCAAGCCAGCCGCTGAGCCGTCTCCTTTGACGTCTGACCTCTCCTCTCAGCCATCTCCTCCCAGGTCTGACCGCGAAGGAGGTGGCTCTTCAAAAGGCAGTGCAAAATGAGAGGGAAGGCCAGAGGAAAAGTCCACCCAACTGCAAAATGCTGAAGAAGGGGTCAGGGTGGGAAAGTCTGAGCCAGTCATGAGTCAGACCCTGGACAAGGACACTGGAAACCTGGATTTCATCCCAGCTTTGACCTTGGACAAGTTCCTCTGTCTCCATTTGCCTGCCTCTACTCCCAAATGTCATCTGCCTTCATTATGTTGATTATAAAACTCTTCGGGGCAGCAACTGGCTCTTGCTACATGTTTGTGCAACACTGCTCACAACAGGCTCCTAATCCTCACTCGAGTCTGCTGGCATTGCTGTAATGCAAAAAAAACCAAAACAAACCAAAAAACCACCACAGTATAAGCACTTCAAAATCTGGAAAAATGTTCAAAGACAGGTAACTGCAGGGAGTTCAAATGAATGTCAGCTAAAGACCTGATTTCCAGTGTCCCTACTAATTATTCCATGCAAAACAAATAGCTTAGAAAACCTAAACCTGGCTTTGGATGATCATTCAGTGATGGCTGGGACACATTTTTCACCTGTGAACAACAGAGAATTTTTGTATTAAATACATTTTAGTTGGAAAAAATGTCACTTCTCAGGATTTTCCCTCCTTTTTGCAAAAAATTGTCATAATTTTTAACAAAATTAGCACTGAAATTACTACAGAGTTGTGTGGCTCTCTGAAAAAAAAATTACTTTCAGTAAATTAAATATCTCAAGAGTTATTCTGCTTACAAATTTCATTAAAGGATGCTGTGGCCTATTTCACAAGAAATAAAAAAGTCCATTCTGGTCCCTGCACAATGAAAATAACTTTGAAAATTCAAAATTTGATTAAGCTGTTTTCCCGAATTGAGGCCTGATCTATTTTTCATGCAGTGTTGACAAGAGCTAGATGAGAAAGAAATTCAGTTTCCATCATCTATTCAATCTCTGGCCTCTGTAACGATTAGCAAGAGCGCCTGTTTCAGTGGTGTTTTCTTGTTAAATAGAAACTCATCCCATAGAAACACAACTCGAAACTATCAAATCATTTCACAACCGACAGATGGTAACAGCTATCCACGCAGCCCTCAGCTGGTTTTAGCCAGTGATGTGGAGGTAAGAACTGCTGTATCATGATCAAACTCTGTACGCTTCAGCCATCCTTTAAGATTTCTTCTCTGAAATAAAAGCACAAAAAAGTTGTGGTCACACAAACCCACCAGTAAATCCAGCTTACACCCAATGCTTCACTCTGTCCTCCAATTAACTTCTTAATTAGGAAACATATTTTAAAACAATGTTTTTGAAGGAAATTGAATTCTCTGTTTGTGGCTCCCCCTAACTGAATTATCCAGCACACAGAAAAAGGTGAACAGCAATAGGAGAAACTTCAAAGACTCAGTATAGTTTCTGAAATCCCGATGAAGCTGTTCCCCACCACAAGGAAGATTTCTCAGCGTTGTCCTGTTGGTTTGTAAAATGACTTCTTTCAAAGCAAACCAGCCAGGAAGGCTGAGAGGCATGGTGATGAACAAGACTAGGTGGAAACCCATGTCCTCTGTGTACCACATTACAGTTTCAGCCCGGCAAGCTGCTGACCAAATGTTGCTGCTCTGTGATGGCCACTCAACAGCCTCTTTGGAAGCAATTCATGGCCTTAGTCTAATGTCTGAGATAGGTAACGTTAACTAACACCCACGCTGGCAGGCTCAAAACAGTGTCTAAGCATCCCGAGGCACGGACTGTGTGAAAATCTTGCATGCAGGTCTGGGGTGCCTCCGGAGGCCAGTGGTGCGAGGGAAGCCCCCCTTGCTGCTGCGCTGGCTTTGTGCACAGCGGGCTTTCCTCTCGGGGGCTCCCAGTCCGGCCTCTGCCATATGCGCTAAATTCACAGGGGAGGAAAAAGACAACGTGCCAGACGGAGGTTAGCTGGCCATGAACTCTCAGCCTTGTCCCTCACAGATGTTTGGCCTCTTCACGAAAATTTCTAGAGTGGACTTTGGGTGCCACTTTCAAAGGATCTGAGAGAAATGGCAATGTTTGCAAATGCTGCTCACTAGCATTTTCGGGTCAGAAATACGGGCAGCCATGAAACGCATATAACATTACAAAGCACCCTTCGCACCACGCCACCATCCAACCCCTTCAGTAACTCCCTTGCACTTGCAGAACAGCCTTCACGTACGCATACGGCCCAAAAAAGTTTGAATTCAGGAAACTTCAATATAAACTACCCTAAAAAACCCTTCAATACACTAACATTTTCTAGCTCCTGCTACGGCAACTCTCATGAAGCTGTGGCTTTCAGGGAGGGTTTGTATGCAGCACACAGATGTATCGTTATCTGGATGATTTTTCTTGTGAGGGTTTTTTCCTGCCTCACTGAAACACCTTCACTGTACTCCTGCCCTTGCCTTAACCTTTGGGGCACTAACAAAGAGCAAGCAATGAAGAGCCCATAATGTTGTGGAAGTAAAATATGAAGAAAAAACTTATGCAAAACGAAGAAAAAAATAAACAAAACACAACCTGAGGTTTTACAAAAAAGCTGCATAACTTGTCTTTGGGGCTGGAGGAGAAACAAATGCATTTGCCTCAGATTAAATCCATCTACGTGCAAGCTGCAGCATTTTAGCCATCAGTGCCCTTTCACTGATACAAAATATAGTGGCGACTGTATATCGCTAGTGGTTGGCAACACTGGAAATATATACATACCTTCTCATATCTAACCTGCTAGTGAGCTGAAGGTCTGTTCGTTTTTACTTTTAGGCACAGAAAGGAAATCTTCGGGGTTTATTTTAAGAAGGAAAGATGAATACTTCTACGTTTACCTGTGAAAAAAGCAGGAAAGAAAGGAAAAAGGGTCCCAGCGCTCTGCCCTCATTTTCATTTCGTTTCGCAGCCGCATCTGCAAAGAAATCGCTGGTTTCTAGCTTTGGGTTTTTACCCATCAGTCTCCAAATTCTTGAGGGAGCACTGCCACCTGCCGGGGGAGGGAATCCCTGCTTCCACCCCCACTGCCCGCGGGTTATTGCGCCTCTGACTGAAGGCTTCCTTTTGACGTAAGACTTTTTGCCGAGGAGTTGCAGCCCCGGAGAAAATGCAGTGGAGGCGTCCGGGTGCGGGGACGACATGGATTGCTCAACTTTTCAGCACATCGATCCTGTTCACTCACTGCTTGATTCCCTTCACCGCAATATCACATTTTGTGCTTGAACACTTAGTGGGATTTGGGTTTACTTATTTATTTTAATTACAGCAACCTTCCTTGGCGTGACCGGCAGACACCCGGTTATTTCCCACGCCGCCCTCTGCGCTGCTGTCCCACGGTTCAGCCCCGAGCTGGACACTCAACTTTCATGCTTCTGCCGCAGGGTAGCAGGCTGGGAGGCGGTGGTACCCCCCGCTGTACACCCAGCTCCTCGGGGAGGCCCACGGGTGATGTCCTCCAGCCGCTGCCCGAGAAGGTCGGCAAAATCCTGCTACACGCCGTGACAGCCCCGTCAGGTGCTGGAGGCCTGAACTAGGAGCTGTAAAGCAAGAGCTCTGAGAAAAAAAAAAAGACCTGTTTTCCTCTGAGTGTTTGTGTGTGTGTGTGTGTAATTTCCATAATAATTGTGTCTGTTGTCTGCAGACATGAATTCATTACAGCAGGAGGTAAGAGAACAGACAGCATCAATATACATTTCAAATTCCTTGCTGCAGCCTTGATTTATAAGGCACAACCTGAAACACTGACTAGCTGGTTGCCTTTCAGTGAACTGAATTCAGCATGTTAGCTGAGAGGACTGAAAAACAAATGAAAAAACCATTTTTTTAAAGCACTCCATCCCTGTATTTCTCATTTTTAAGAGTTGCTAGCTATGTTCTGGGTATCCCTTGCTCCCCCCTACTCTATCCCCCTCCTTCCTCCTGTGCATGCTCCATCAGCACTTGCACTAATCCAGGCCCAAAAGTACTAAATTGATTCACAGTAATGCAGGCACCCAGGGGCAGAATATTCAAGGACCAAATGTATTAATCATCTCAGAGCCTCCATGCCAACCCACATAAAAGCCCATGGCTCAGAGCGGCGGCGATGGTGGGCGCAGCCTGGCCCCTCGGCTGACCGTAGGCACGGGGTCCCACAGCAAGCACCCCGTCTGTCCCGGGCCACCGGACCCGTGCGTGGAGGCTGCTGGGCGCACGCCCACGTGAGATGGCACGTGCACTCGCCGGGTGCTCTTTGAAGAATGTCGGCATATAAAAATAGGTGTAATAAGAAGAGGGAGCCCTGCAGGAAGAAAGAGGTCTGCAGTCATTATAAATGGACCTTCACGGCAACAACAGGAGGAAAAAAAAAGCTTTCACGGAGAAACAGAAAATAATGTTTTGCAATTACAGTCCACAGCTGCCGCAGCTCCAGCACGCGTGCTATACACAGGTGCAGCTATTATAGCAATGAATAGTGCACACTAAAGGTGCCATCCATATGGGTAATAATATGATGGCTGAAAAGGTATTTTCATTTGCAGCCTGATGCTGGGAAGGAAAAAAAATAATAATTAGGCTATCTCTCAGCCACCCAGATCTCAGCCTTTCCTGAGGCTGTGGAGTACTAGGGGGGCAGGTGGGCACGGGCAGAGGAGCGCCTTTCACCGTCCAGGTAGGGAAAGCCTCCTGATCACCAGGTAATGTCTGAGCCGAGACCATGAGGTTTTAGCCGGTGGGAAAACTGGCAGCTTTTTCACTTTCTTTGTTGGGAATAGAAAGTTTTTAGAAGTCTTTTCCCTTTGTGTCATTTAAAACACCTGAATTGTGAAAGGTACCCAGGAGTAGGGGAAGGCAGGAGTCTCTCCTCTGGTCTCTCCCCCCACCCAACACCATGCTCTGGCAGCACCACTTTGCCAACTTGAGCGGCAGGGTCCCTCAGATGCAGAAAGACAGCTGTGGGACCCCTTCATCGGTATTTTGCTCTTTCCTCCCTCCTCCCTGTGTCAGCCCCACGCAGTGGCAGAGGGGGCTGGACCATCTCACCTCCCGAGGTCTCCCACCCTCAGTTACGCTGCTTCTGTGACTGCAAAATGGCTGAGTGCTATTTGGCTCCGTCGTGGCTTATGGCAGCTCGCGGCCAGTCTCCACTGATGCAGACCTGTGACTCCAGAGGCACAGGATGGTTATTTCTCTGCAGCCTGGTTTGTCCCCTCAAATCCTGTCGCCATGGGACAGCTCTTGGAAAGTAAGAAGCTGTTCCTTGGAACACAGCCTTAGCAACCCATGGCTACCCAGACAACTGCTTTCCAGACTGTTTTACTGCACACATCCTTTCTTTCATCAGAAAGGGGAGCTGTTAAAGATACTTAGGAGAGAGCTAAGCGAAAAGCAGAAAAGAGGTTACCCAGTGCAATCTGGCATCTTGCCCCATGGTGAGCTTTTTTTGGGATCTGTAGGCCACTAAACATTTCTTCACTGACAGTCAAGATGCCTAAATCACAAATCTAAAAGTCTCCTGATATCAGGTTTGCCTTTTCCTCACAGAGCTCTTAGCAGTTGTCCACAGACCCACAAGCATTCACAGGTGATAGACCCCTGGCTTAGCACACAGCACGGACAGATTTCATGGGTACAAGGATGTCCTCATCCCGCCTCGCTGCTGCCAGCTCTGAGCCCACACTGAGGTCCATGTTGCCACAGAGCCAGCTAGTTTAAAGCTAAAGTAAATAAGTCTGCCTGAGCTCCTGTCACCATTTTGACTTGCAATCCAGACACAGACCAAATCCTTTATTCCATTTTTTTTTTTTGACCTTGCATAGGAAAAACACAAATGCCATGTTACTTGTCACTTCAGGCTCAGTGCTCCTCCTCGGCTTCAGCTGGACTTTCGTGGAACAACCCTGGCTTTGACAAGCTGCCCCAGCACGGGGATGCAGGCACGAGGCTCACGACTATCCTACTGGGATTGCCCAAGCCAGCACAGCGTGGGGCAGGGGTGTGACATGTGAAGTGTAGCCCCATCCTCTGCCACCCTCTGCCCCCCAGGCTGCTGGGAAGGGTCCGGATGTTTTCGGACCGATAGTGCCAGGAACCCGCTGAATGCAGGCAGGGGAAACGGTTACCCCCGGCACCAAGGCAAAAGCATCCTCCGGATTCCTGAACAGGTCCCAGTTCACCAAGGTAGGCAGAACCAAGGTCTTTTTATAGGCCTTAAAATTGAGGGAGGCATTAAAATTAATTTGAAAACTTTGCAGGAAGCTGGCATAATGAAAACAAAAGTGGATTGATGCACTGGCTGGCATACCCTCGCCCTGGGAAAGAGCTCAGGCAGCCGCTTCCAGAAAAGCTGGAGCCTGCTGGAAGAGAGCACAAAACAGAAAACACTGTTCAAAGGAAGCTCACAGACAAAGTGGCAATGTGGAAGAAATCATAATGATTAATACAGCGCCTGAAGTGTGCAGGGGGCTACAGAAGATATTGAAAAAAAGACCCTGGATTTGATTTTCCACTGCCCTTCAGCAGCAGCAGTCATCTTATACCAGTGCGAAGTGGGAGCACAATCTTCATGGCACAGAACAAGTGCACTTTATGTTGCCTTTCTCTCTATTTTCCTCCTGCAAAGATGCCAGGGAAAGGGTTAATCAAGACTATTTGTCCCTGCCCACTGGGGCTTGGAGCCTAAGCTAGGACACAGACCATAAACAACAGACAAAGGGGAGAAGGAAGCCACTGAGAAGAGGTGCCACATTTATCTCTGGCTAGGACGGAAGAGGGAATAAGAATAAATGGGGGGCAACATCCAGTGACCAGCTGCAGAAAAAGCACAGAGTTACAGAAAAGAAAAACTTGTTTCTTCTCTTTATTTCATTGGACTCGAGAGTTTTGCTACAATCAATCTCTTCTAATACCAAAAGCAAATCCAATTAGAGCTTTAGACAATAAAATTTTAAGCCTGTAGTTCAGATTCAGCCACCTCCCTGTATCCTTCATAGGGTACCACAGGTCACCAGCAATAAATAAATAAATATAGATTGATAGACAGACAGACAAAACAGGTATGAAATGCTACCAAGGCCCAAACAGCAGCTTTTTGCAGTGGCACCAACTTTCAGCAGACCAACAGTGCACCCTCAGGGCGTTCTGGGTTTGTCCTGTGAGGTGCTACTGTGTTTCAGGTACTGTGACTTCTCCAGGGTGAAGAGGGTTAAGATTTTAGTTCTTGCTTCCTGCTCCCTGAAAAGCTGTGGTTTGAATTAAGAGGCTTCTCACTCAGATTTACTGTGAATGGGAATATTTTTCTGCTGGGTCTGGCTTCAGATCCTCAGTGCAGATAAGCACCAAACCAAACTGCTGATGAGATTTTCATTACTAGTAAATTAAGCAACTTTAAAAAGGTCTAGATGACTTGTGGGGTTACACTAATGAGAAAGGAGGTACATAAGGCATATACTTCCCTTGGTGAATTAAAAATACATACTTTCACCTGTGATTTATTTGCTGCATCAAGTCCAGAGCAGCTGAGGTTTGCATGTTGTACTTCACACAGTCGCAGTCTGCAGTTTTACCAGATACATTAAATAAATCGGAACTGGTTGATAAAGGGGTGACAAAAATTCCAGATGTGCCGAAGGAAAGGAGTGACTGTGCCTGACCTTTTCGCAATACGCACAAGTATTCCTTGCTTCTGGTTTGCAGCCTGTACAGCAGCATTACTCTGCAGCTAAGTGTCTCCCATGGGTTGTACCTCTGTGACGGGGGAAGTATGTTCTGTCTCTCTAAAGTCTGGCTTTATAAGGCTTCACAAAGACATTGGGATGTATAGTAGTTGTATCTTAATGTGTATTTATGTTCTGTGATAATGTTTGGACTAAGCTTCTAACAGAGGGGAAAAAAAAAGGGGGTAGTGTTCAAAGGAATAGGCTACTTCCACCTAAACCAAAAAGCAAATAACACCAGAACAAATGTTACGGATAGATCTTTTAATTTACTGTTTTTAAAATAGAAGAGGAACACTTTGTATCTGAATATCCAGAATATTCTTCCAGCTCAGAAATATTCATCTCCTGACTTACATGCTCTCGCAGCAGTCTCTGAATTCCTTTGAGTCATTAAAGGATTTTGTCCTCAAGTCATTCCCATTAGGGGAATATTCAATTTAGAAACTTGCCTCCTGCTCAAAGATTGCATGTGAAATTCATGGTTAAGATCCCTCCTCACTGAGTTTCAGGTCAGTGCCCTATCTACTGAAGAGACAGAGATATTTAACAATTAAATAGTCCTCTAGGCTACGTCTGTACGAGGCAGTCCAGGAGTGCTCCCCAGCCCAGCGATCTACATGCCCTGCCTGTTTTCGCCCCGGGAAGGTATGGTCTCACCCCGCCTCTCCCCACGCTCCCCTTCCCACGGGAAGGGAAATTGCCCGCAAGGGCCAGGGGGGATACGCGGTGCCCTCCCGGTTCCCAGGACGGGCAGCTGGTGTCTCTGGCCACAGAGCCAGCCCAGCAGCCTAGGGCAGCTGAACACTGCTGAAGAGCTGGGAACGAGCCCCAATATTATCTCATGGTGCCTAAATACCTTGTGTAAATCTGTCCTCCACTTCAGGCTAACATTAGCACCCAAGAAGTTAGGAGAAACCTGAAAGGCGGGAGGAGGTAAGGGCATTTCTTTGCCTGTTCAAAGATGACACAGTTCTGCTTGTAGGAAGCAAGTTACTTTTCCATTCTCAAGCTTTTGATATTAAGAATTAGCTATCCACTTTCCAGAAAACAGGGAATTAGTCTTTCCAGGCTACATGTTTAACAGAGAAGAAATGAATCTTCATGAGCTCAAGACATATTCCCTCTTCTTCTCTTAGCCCCTCACCCCCTGCCTCATATCTCTTCTATGCAGTTTTTCAAATACTTTAATAATATTCACAGGGACATTAGATTAATTGGATTTTAATTCCAAATGACTGTGAAAGCAGAGAAGTGAGTCACCAGTCCATGCTAATGAGAAGATCTATTAAGGACCCTTCTCTGATAGACACATAGAGTAGGGTTATAAATATTTCATATTCAATTAATTGAATTTTGCCCCCTGTTATATGATGCTGCCCTGGAATGTTAATCAACTGGGACCAGAGAGAGAGGAAGAAAGTGGGAAAAAAATTTAAAAGAGAGGCTTTAAACAACATCAGAGCCATTCCCATCCCCAAATCCTCCCAGTTCACACAGTGCCTGCACATCAGAGCAGAGGCTTTCATACAGACTGCATCTGGTTCCATACAGTGGATAAATTAACGTTAATTAATCAGACAGTCATTTTATGAAGAACTGTGCGCAAAAGGTTATTTGAGCCCTGCTGCAAATAGATTTATAGGTATAATTGCCATGTTGAATGACCCTCTGTACATAGGCTCATTAAACTGGCCATCAGTCAAGAAGTCTAATTGAGGCAGGCCAATAGCATGCTGCTGGGACCACGCGGCTGGCTGCAAACAAAACCACTCTGCAGAAGCCAGCTCTCTGAAAGCCGCCGATAACGTCACTGCCCATCCTCTGGGCAGTTTCTGCCACCGTCCCTCCTGCCAGCCGAAACTCTGGGTAGGAAGGAGCGAGGAGAAAGGAGTGCCCATCGTCGCTCCTGTGCCCATTGTGGCTTTACATCATTTGCAAAACATGTCAGGGGACTGGGCGCAGCATGGAAACGGTCTTACTGACACCCGTGGTTTCCAAAAGCCTTTCTGGCCCTCACAGCTGGGAACAGCTTGAATGCGCAGGCTTCAAAGGCACCGAGATCAGAAGGCAAATATAAAGACACTAAAGATTCTTGACGACACTTCGTGTTTTAAGAGCATCTCTTAATTTCATTGGGGTGGGGGGAAGCGCGGGAGAGTCCAGCCCAGGATTGGAAATGCACGGGACTGGCAATCAGGCACACGCATGTACCCAGAGAGCGGGGCACTTCACGAGGCTGCAGTCCCCTCCAGCAGCACCACGCAGGTCCTGCGGTTACGCCGTGGCAGACAGTTGTTCCCACGGCGGCTGCGTCCAGCCCTGCGGCTGCTGGGTCCAGCCCTGACTCTCCAAGAGCAGCAGGCAAACCTTGCTGCCATCTCTGGTGGCAGACACGTGAAGCTGGCACTTCAGAAACCGGCCTATTATTCCTGCTTGTGCCACAAGCTCCCTGCTTGTGGTCTCTTCTCACAATCTCTATGTATCTCCAGTTCCCACCTATGCAATTATCTCTGCTGTCTGCTGCCCAAAGTGACTTGTCTTTCTGCTCGTGGTTTGTGCGAGGATCGTCTCTTACTTCATGTACCCGAGGGGCCCTGCACCCGGGTTTTGCACAGCGAGGGCTGAAGTTGCAAGCAGTCCCTCACACATGCCGTAGATCACACACGTGTTCACAGGGCAGGGGAAGGGGGAAGCGCACAGCACCCCGAGCTACCCCAAAGCGTCCTGGGCAGCCCCTCACCTGGCTGCCCTGGGGGAGCCGCGGACTGGGCCAGCCGGGGGAGCCTGCGGGTGTCAGGAATGGGCTTTTTTCTCTGAGCTGCTTCCCAAGACACCTTCAGAGGAAACCTGCACCATCTGCTGCACGCTGGAAGGTGTCATTTAAGAGTGCTGGGGCAAAAAATACCACATCAGGGTCACAGACCGGTAAATCAATAAATAGACTTAGAATGCGTTCACATTATCTATTCCTATACTCACGTTATTCACCACATCTTTTGAGGTTGCCTTTAGTTGTGCATCTCCCTGATCAGATATAAAATAGCTACATAGCACCATCTTTCTCAAACACAAATAAAAAAATTAAAGCAGAAAAACTAAAGCGCACTAACACAGAAGCCACCAAGGCAAGAATAAATAGACATCTTTACGAACAGAGAGAAATCCACATGCCTCAGAGCAGTGACAACGTCACCATCTGAAGATGTTTCTGATGAAGAGGGGTACCAGTTTCCATCACTGGACAAGACAAGGGTTGCTTAGCATGTTGGGATGCTGGTAGTGTTTCCCTTCACCTTGTCCTACAGCAAATGGTTTGGCTTGGATATGCTCCAAACTCTTTTTGCAGTGCCGCTGGGCACAGCGTTTACCTGTACAGCATCTGACAGAAGATCGGGAAATCCAGCTGTGGGCATGGCACGGTCCTGGATCTGCTGCCTGCCATTCATCCCAGGGCCTCGTGGGCAAGCTGCGTGGCTCCTCATCCATGTGCAGGGAACCACCCTGCAGTAGAAAAGCCTCCGGGCAAGCCTGGGGTCTCACTTTCAGAGCTGCTCTGTGGATGGACAATAAATCGGGTCCTAAGGGCAGTCTCGGGCCACTTCTCAGGACTGATTTTCCCCCATCCTGTGGTTCCCTTCCACAGACCACATTTGAGTCAGGTGAACAAGAGTGTACCCCAAGTCCTTAAGGCATATAAACACCATCTTTTCTACCAGCAAGGCAGCATTTCCTCCTGTAAGAATATTTTTTTCTGATCTACAATTGGTCTACAATTGTACAATCTACAATTTCTCTCACCCTCCTGCCCCAAAGAAAAACACATTTCTTTTATCGCACATGCGAAAACTGCCAGCTATCCTGCAGTTAGCACTGTTGCACTGCTGCAAAAACCTTCGCCTTTGCAGCGTCCCCCCCTCAGCACACTTGAATCTTCACTCGAGCGTTCGCCGAGGTCCGGTCGCCCACAGATGGCACTACTCGTAAACGTAACCGAGCAAACGCATTGTCACTTTATGTCACATCAGCACTCAGAAGGCTGCGGTTTCCACCCAGAGCAAATCCAAATGCTTCATGCATATTATTGCTGTCATCTCTAAGAAGAAAGGGAGCAGCAGGCTGATGCCGCACAAAAGAATACGTTTTTAAAGCACATACTGTGCCTTCGTACTCACGCTGAGATGTCAGGCAAGGCTTCCCACTTTGTATCGCAGTGGAATGCCTCTAGCCCCCAAGAGCTGAAGTACATCAGTTCGGTGACATAAGGAAAAAGAATGGTACCTCAAAGGATATTTGATATTTCAATATGCAACCATGCATGTCACATTGTCCTGGGCAAGGACGAGGAGAGACATGCTCTTCCTCTGTCCACAACACGTGGACTATAGATATTCCTTGTAACACACTCTTAAATGTTAAAGACAAGTTTCCATTTAGTTCCTTTACTACTGCAGCAGTAGAATATTTTTCTGAAGTCCCCAGCTCAGGGATAAGGAGATAAAGGCTTTAAATATCAGAGACGTTGACCTCACTGATTGATAGGAATTTTACCGCTAGACTTCCTTGGGTGTTGGGATTTCAACCTGCATTTCTAAGAAAGGATCCACCAGATCTAGTTTGCTGAGCCTGCTTTTGTATGTGCAGAGAGATAAGTGCAGGTTTATGCAAACACCTACCAATAGAGTAAAAATCTATGGCCCTCTCACCCGCCTACCTCATTTTAAGTGATGCAAAAATCCCAGCTATGTGCAATGTATGCACGCAGAACAGAGCAGCCAAAAAGGGAGGAAAAATATCTCCCCACCTTGTATCCCACTTCTGTGCTGCCTCCATTGCTTGGCATGCTCCAAGGGGACATGCAGGAATGTTAAGCAAGGAGGGGGACAGCTTACAGGACAGTAAAAGAAAGTACTTTGTGCTTCCAGTCTACTGAAGAAATTGCTGAGTTGTTGCTTCTTTAAATACCAGAACCATAGTTAAGCTGAAATGAAGTTTTACTCTTCATTCAGTCCTCTCTCCTAAGGGCATCTCAACTTCTGGTTAAGTATTAATGCAGCTAGAATTTGCCTTCAATCAAAGGGGGTGATGATGGTGGTGTCTTTTTGGTATTCCTATATTTAAAATACAACCTTTGTCACTCCAGTACAACCTACCTTTTTCATTTCTGTCTGATAGTCTCGTATTTCTCTCTTACAAACCATCAAGATTGTTTTTGTCTTCAAAATCTCTCCAGAAGCTTCAGCTCCTCAGCTTTTTGCAGCACAAGGAACCCACAGAGGGATCAGAAACTGATAACACATTGATAAGCGCAATCATGTATTTCAATCACTGAAGCACATCCTCAAATTACAGTATTCCAAGTAGAGACCAAGTAATGCAAGGCCAGTACTCGAGTTCCCATCACCACACTTTTATAACCTGAATTTCTACTTTGGCTCTTAGAGTTATATACTCCTGTGCAAAGTAGATGCACGCTACTGGCACGAGTCTCCTCTAAATAGTAGTGGCTGTTTGCAGTCTTTCTATAAAACCAAATTTTCTCCCCTTGAGAAGAAAAGGAGAGGAAGACTCAGTACAATGGATTGAGAAAGGTAGTACCAAAGCTAACGGACTTTTTTCAAAGGAATATTTAACAGCGATTTAAATCCACTCTGCGTTAGCTTTGCAGGCTGCCATGTTTGGCTAGGTAAGCTGCCTAGTCCACAGTAACGCAGCGCAGCAAAGATTTTAGATAATTTCCTTTTTTTCCCTCCCAGCTTTAAGACTAATTCAACAAGCAAGTTTCCCTGCAAATGCAACGTTTCGAAAAGATCATTTCAATTTTAATAATTTTAATTCACATAACATATCACACTAAATCCACATGACTGGTTCTCATTGAAGCCCAGGGTTCCTGTTTTCAGGGAGAGGTTCAGGCTGAGACAACAACGTGACTGGAGAGCAAGAGTTTGCTCACTAGCCCTGACTAACTCATCACATTGTAGAAGCTGAAACTACAACAGAAGTCGATGGCATTAGAGTTAAGCAACTTCCACTTACTTGAAACACTAGAAAAGAAACCCCACTGATAATATCTGGCCTCTCTTGAATGTACAGTTCAGGAAGGGCTGCAGACCAGGGCACGGGCTATGCAGGCAGATCTCAGGGCACAGAGCAGCAGATACAAACCCGCAATCCCCTTTGAGTGGATTTATTTTCTTAAGCAGGTGCTAAAGGCAACCTGCTGGAAATATTTGCCTTCTGCAGGCTTGCCAAAGCCCGGAGTTGATGCACGCTATGCTGGCTCTGCCAGCACTCACAGCGATTCATTCCAGTTTTTGGGAGGTAAATGCAGGCTGGCTTCAGCCCATGGGATTCCATGGCCAGCAGTGCCCAAGCCCCCACCCTCCCTGGGGATTCACCCTGGTTCCCTCCCACAAGAAACGGGGCTGGTACAGCCAGACCTCAAGGGAAACATTAGATATCCAAGATACAACTGAGGCTGGTGCCACAAGGAAAACACAGGCATGAGGACAAATAAGGACCAGCCAAGATAAGGACAAAGCTACCACAAAAATGAACTGGGGTCATCTTGTCTCCGTTTCAGCAGGAGCAGAATGTAAAGCCCAGCTGCTCAGTAACATCCAGCAGACTTGAACATCTGTCCTCACAAGTGTGAGGGATCTCACACCCGCTCACCTGTTTTCATATTAGATATTAGTCATTAATAATGCCAGGCGGTGACACAAAGCAATTTGTTTGTTCAGATCAACCTTTTAATCTTGCCTTCGAAATAAATTACCAAATAAACTCTTCCATGAACTATGCTCTAAATCATGAGGTGGTCACAGGACAAAAAGCTTCCCACCAGAGAAAAGAAAAAAAAAAAAACAAAACATTTTTTTGGAACTTGTTTTGGTTTCACCGATTTGTTTCTTCCCAAAACGTTAGGATTCTGCAAAATTTTAATCTGACACAAAAATTAGAATGCAGTAGACAGCAGATTCTTTGCTCAATCACATGTCAGTTAAATAATCATA
Source organism: Theristicus caerulescens (assembly GCA_020745775.1). NCBI lineage: Eukaryota > Metazoa > Chordata > Aves > Pelecaniformes > Threskiornithidae > Theristicus > Theristicus caerulescens. The sequence continues at coordinate 67,628,223 of CM036558.1, read as the reverse complement.
AAGCAATACCAATACTTTAACAAGGGAATTGCTTCTACAGAATCCTAACAAAAACATTCCTGGAAAACAGTCATTTTTAAAAAATGTTTTAGTTGGTTTTGATGTGTTGTACCAGCCTGATTTATTGGGGTAAGTGGATTTAAAAAAATTAAAGAAAAAAACCTGACACAGCATTTTGCAGCAGTTTATCTCAATGCACAACCACCTCTTAGAAATTAAGCCTCCCAACAACCCTGGAAGCCAAGGACTTTACAAGCAGGGAAACTTGCATCGACAGGCTAAGTCACATGTCGAGATCATACAAGGACTCGGTCTTGACTCTTGTGATGATCATATCACATCACAACATTTTGTACAGAAGGATTTATTATGAGTATGATAATTACTGTTCAGGTTTCATAGTAGTGTTATCCTGCTGAAAAGTAACCTCTTCACAAGACAGGATGTTTTTGAGTAGAACAGCCTGATCCGTTACAAACCTTTTTCACATTTAACCCATAACTGCAAGCTTTAAAACACTAAACCTGCAGGGCTCCTCAGTTATTTTGATACTGAAATGGAAGTGCTGCATCACTCTAAAACTGCAAAACAAGGCTGATGCAGCAATGAGCACCAGCTGTGTCATTATAGAAGCACAACCCTACGGATCACAAGGTATATGTCCCTTCTTTTACTCTAAAGATTTTTTTGTTTTGTTTTGCTTTTACTTGGCTTTAGATTTTGGCCTAGCCAGTTGCCAGTGCTCCCAGACACCTATTCCCAAGGGACTTGTCTTGCCCTCATTACCAGCAGGTGTCACGTTGAAGGATGTGAAATACCCTTGCTGCCGAGCTCAGGCTGCAGTCCCTGCTCTGGAGATTGCTGGGGAAAGCCCTGCTCCCTCTTCTCCCTGCCGGGGCAGAAGTCAGTGCCAGCACCTTGAGCAACCCCATGTCCGTCGTTTTCTACTTGCACCACCTCTCTTCATAGCCAAGAGACGAAAAGCTTCCCCTGCCAGCTACCCACAGCACCAGGCTATCAGGCAGCTGGTCTAACTCTCTACTACCTGCTTCCTGTCCTCTAATCACAAGATTATTGATTAATAATTGTATATTTATGTAAAAGAGCAAAAATGCCTCTCTGTGTGAAAAAGTTTAAATATATAAAAACACTTCATAAAAATATTTATTAAAAAAATGAAAATGCCCCATGAGCCTGTAAACGTTGCCTGTAAAAATCTCTGTTAATTGGAATAATTTGAAATACAGTCATTCAGGCTCTTTTCTGCCCTGTCCAGTAAGATTTTAAGATAACCAATAGAAATGCCACTTTTTTCTACTTTGACCCTCATCCCACCCGTTTTTCTTCTTTGTTTGTTTCCAATACGACAGTTTGATTTCCCACTGTCAGCAATTTTCTTTGGAGGCATCATTTGTCTTTGCTTTTAACAGAGTTCTGCACGGCCTGATTCTGAGGCTTTCTTATGGAGTGGGCTTGAGGTCTGATTGGTAACACAAGCAACACCACGATGCTTAGAATGTGCATGTGAAAATACATAGACCTGGGAACAAAAGCAGAAAGAGAACATTATATTTTTGTCGGTAATAACATGAATTCTGCAACCTCAATAAGTCCATGTAGAATTTAGTGCTAAGGGATGGATGAACCTGACCTAGAAAGCAGAAAACACACCCTTGAATTTCACACAGCCTATGCATGTCGTATCCGCTGGCATGGATGTAAATTATGTCATGGATGTTAATGAGGCAAGGAATCAACTAGCAAACTCCAGAATCCAAAGGCTGACAGCTCAGATAAACCCATGTAATTCAACCCTAGACTTATTCAGCCTATCTCTCTTTTAATGTTAGAGTATACAAGGCTACGTTCTAAAGAAACATCCTTCATGCTCAGGACATAAAACTTGTACAAGTTTTAAAAAAATTTTTTAAAAATAGCAGAAAAAAATTCATTCCAAGTGCTGAGATCTGAAATAAATCAGAACACTCAGCTTTTAACTGGGGAAGGTCAGGTAATGATGTTTACAGAAGGGCTGTGTTTTTGAAGAGAGATCTTTATTTGATATCTTATTAAATATCAAATATTTTTATTTCAAATAATTCGGTATACACAAGGTTGAACAGAAATAAAAAATATTTAAACTAATTACATGAGGCTCTGGCAGCTTGGGGAAGATGATGGTTGGCAGCAATACGGTCCAGCTCCTAACCACAGAGATGCACCTTTCTATGGTCTCATTTATGCTTCTTACCATAGTTCTTAATAGCCTTGTAAGGTGCTTAAGACGACTGCTAGGCATGCAGTGCTCCAAAAATTCATGCCCTTGTCCAAAGGCCTACAATTTCCTTTCTTTAACAGTCTGTAAGTTTAAGTGTTAACTATGTTCGAAGCCACTAGGGCAAAACATATTAAGGTGATGGCCCAACTTGGGACAAGGGTGGAAAATTATTTTCTTTGTTCAGAACATTGGTAAAAGTAACATTTCTGCCTTCATGGATGCTGACATAGTGCTAACAAGTTCTTTATACATTCTTATTTCTGTAGTTTTGATGTTAGCAATGTAATCTCACAGAATGACGTTAATATTTACTACATGGAACGGCCTTTTGTAGCACAAAGGGAACCAACTTCACTCACAGGGCAAATTTATAAACAAGTTTAATATTTTAGTCTTTTCTCTCCTTTTTTGTTCTGATTGCTGTTTGCTACTTTTGTCTTGAAAGAGAGAAAAATTATATATTAACGAGGTACTTGGGAAAGCATCTTACCAAAACTAAGAAAGATTTGGAGTCATTTTTATATGGTAAGTTTCTGTGTTGAAATCAAATGTTTGAAGAAACAGGAATTCAGCCCCCTTCAAACAGAATTACTGACAGCAGCTATCTTGACTACCAGTTCTGTGTCTTTTATATTAGAGGAGGGAATTGTCTGTCTTCTTAATCAAAACCTGTTATTCTACGTTGATAGTTCACTGTAGAATGAAGGAACAGTAAAGCAACATAGTCCAGTCTCCCTTTTCAAATTATTTTCTCAATTTCTCTATTTCAAATTATTTTTATTAGAGTATATCCAATATACTCAGCAACACCAGTGTTGTCTTATTTTAGGGAACCTAGGGAAGTATTCACTTCCTATGGAAGTATTCAAAAAGAAAAGCATACTCATGTCAAGAAGTAATGCTCTGCCAGGCACCCTCCTTACCTCCTGCTGACCAATCACATCTCCTGTTCTACTCATTTGGCAGCTGGAAACTTCGTCTTTTCTCATCGTGTCCTTCCTACTGCCAACTCACATTATTCTTAACCTCTCCAGCCTTGGCCACTGTTAATGGTTGACACTTGACTTTTTGAAAAAGGAATCTGAACATGTGAAAAGTCACATCAGGACAAAGAAAGACTGAGAAGTAGAAGTGCTCTGCCTTGGCATTATTATTATCTCATGAAGTTATGGGAGTGCAAAAATCACCCCTTACACATTACTAAGCATCCTGTCTGAACTCCTTTCAAATTTGATGAAATGCCAACTGCCTTTCAGTGTGGTTGGGGTTATTTAACAAAAGCCTCTGCTGGTCTGGAGAATAATAGTCAAGAGGAGAGAACTTACTTGTAAAACTTAATTGTGGGCTCAACAGCCAGCATAACAAATGGTGCAACAGTATAGCACACGGCCAGTTGAGTGACAACCCAGGTAACAACGTCGTAGGCTATCTTGAGAGGCACTGACGAGAGGAAGTAATGTCTGCAATTGTTTCTTATCTGCAGGTCAGGGAAAAGTAAACAGAAAGTTACATAAATTCATTTCTTAGGCAAAGTCACACAGCTACATTTCAGTGTATGACTCTCCACTTATCATCAGCATTAGTATTACAGAAAAAAGTTTGTACACCAGTTCGAAAGCACTGAGAGGAGGAAGGAAGACAGAAGTGTACGACTGGCATATCCAAGATCCCACACTTAACCAGTGGTAAACAGAGAAGTGTCCCCCAATTTCCTCTGTCATAATCACGGGAGCAGACTGTTATGCTGGGTATCTGGCACAATACCTTTGGGGAGGGGAGTTGTTATGATTTGATCTTCCTCCCTTCTGATTTTGATTTATTACTGGTTCTCAATGGTGAAACAAAGTTACTTTAAATGAACAAATATGTGTTTATGTGTTTATACCTGCACCATGTTCTGTTCTCTATAGATTTTGGTTTAGCTTCACATCTATGAAATCCTCATAAATTGAGAGGCAAAGCACATGTTAAGGCCCCATGTTCAGCAACCTGCTCTAGCCATAGCAGTTAATACTGATCACTAGTTTAATTCACCTTTCAAATTGACCTGGTTGCTTATCCATAGTCAAACTCTGAAAGACAATAATGGTGCTTTCCAGCCCTGTGCAACTGGCTGGTTCAGCCCGAAAGATCAGCAGTGATAAATTTAACAAAAGTGAGACATGAAATCTGTTCTGTCTTCGGGGAATCTACCCAAGATGAGGCCCATAAACACAGAGACTAGTTTACTGCATCAATTACATCCACAAGAAAGAGTTCAAGTCTGGGCTAATGCTCAACCCATAACAGTCTTGTGAAACACTGGGCCCAGAGCCAATTACAGGCCAGCATATAGGCAACACAACCTAGCAGAAGTCTGGACTCCAACATGACCTAGCAGAGGTCTGAACTTAAGCTTAACCTTGAATCCCAAGCTAATTTGATTGCATGGACATAGCTGGTGGCACTACCAACTGTACACCCACAAGCAACGTATCCTCTGACAGCCAGGGATAGCACTGCGGGACGTGCAGAATTGGTGCTGGTTATAACTGCTGGGGGTACTTTGTAATTAGCATCAATATAGCACAAAGTTTCAGTGAAAATCAAGCCTGCAAAGGCATGAAAGAGGGCTCACAGCAGGGACAAGCTGCTTGACCGTATCAGAGTGGTCCCTGCAGCTGACAGCTGGATGGTACCTAGCGTGGGCTTTAGAAGAGAACAACGAAAGGTACATACTGCTCTGGCTGCGAGTGTGATAAGGATTCCAGTGAGAAACGTAAAATAATATCCAGGATAGATACCATGCCACAGGGCTGACAGGATAAACGTTAAAGCCGTAGGGTACCAGGGAGCTCTGTCATAGCAAACACTGCAAAGACAAAAACAAAACAAGCAGAGGCTGAATACAACTGAACAGTGGACACCACTTCAAACCCTTCTCCATTTTTAAGGTCTTATTCTGTTTTTTAATGGTCTTATCTTGCCTCCGTTACAGATGAGGGCATGAGGCACTTTCCCTTCATTTAGATGGAGGGTTAGATGGAAAGAGGAAGCATGCTTTTATGCACTCAGTATCCGAAGACTGCCTGTACAACTATTCCCAGTGCTCACAGCATTTAAATATGTAACAGGGCAAACAGCAGGCAAGACTTCTCTTTCACCTTTATACTTCTATTTGAAATCACATGCTACCCTTCAAAACTCCGATGGCAGATCAAGAGCAAGTCGAGGGACAAAGAGACATGACCCCACCCTTCACTGGTGAATGGCAGTATTTTTAGGCACTGTCATCTGGCAGATGCTGGGAACAACAGGGAGTGTTGTAAGCTATTGCAAAGCAGGGGATTCCTGCTAACGTTAGCAGCTCAAAATCCTACTCCAAAGACACAAGTGAATTATACCAGTTCAAGAACACACTAACCGGTCTATTTGGCTGTCTGAGGTTTAAGTGAAATGCCGTGTTCCAAAGAAACGAGTCAAGATAATGCACTTCTTACCAGGAACATAATTTGAATCATGAAAAAATAGTAGACATTGACTTTTAAGATGTATATATTTAACAATAAAAATAGTTCTGATAACTACAATAAATCTGCACCTGCATTTCAGACACCACATTGACTGTACGCTGAGCTTTAATCATGCCAAAAAGTGTAACGAGTAACAGGAGACAGTTCAATCTACAAAACTTGGACTTACGCTAGTATTTATATGTGCCTTAACAGTCACGGGTTAAAAACAGATCCTCTCAGTGCTATAAGAAGTCTCTTCTCCATATCCTAAACAGGGACTCCCTAGCAAGCATCTTCTGGTAACTCCAAACCGGACTACACTGGGGCTCTGAAGATTTCGACTTCTCTCCAGTTCTAGCTGAAGCGGATCCCAGTGACACAAGGCTCACCTCCAGTAGTAGTACGCATGGGAAACGTAACGTAGCAAAGTGAAACAGTACAGCAAGAATAATGGAGGCAAACAGCAGCCTAAAAGATGCCATCAAAATGCTATTACTTTTTATTATGGAAGATCTGAACAGTTCGTTTATGGCTTTGCTGCTCATATATAAAATGTGGGCATTTTACATTTGCAGCAATAAAACTTTACAGCACCAAATACCCTCGTATTCCACCAACTGTTACAGACACAGGAAATACAGACAGATAAGAGGCTATACGTTCATGAGATTCACCAGTCAGTGTTTTTCCAGGCCATCTAGAGTTTTGAGGTCTCGCAAGCACGTTACTGTTTCATTACTCTTACCGTTTTAGCCAGGCAGCTGTCTGAATGTTCCAGTTTTCAATGTACATTTTAAAACTTGTTGCAGTCTAAGAAAGAAGTTCACATGAAATGTTAGCACTGAAACCTGTAAAATAATACTTGCATTTTAAACTAGAGAGGTGATACATGGAAAATATTAATTCTAGTAGCTAACTGTTGTGAAGACTGTGCCACAGCCCATCATTACACTAATATGTTTTGGGAAAGACATTAACTAGACTGATTGCTCACTGTTAACACTTGGCACTTGCCGTAAAATCTCACTTTGTTTTGTAAAATGGAATACCATGGTTATTTTTCAAATTGTGGGAAATCTGAAAAGCTTTCTTGTTTTAATTACTTGCCCTTCCCGTCAGTTCATAAACAGCTTCATTTTTGGAAGAGATATCTTGCCACCCATTACATGGTCTGGGCTTCCCTAGAGTGTTATTAGAACAAAGTGTTATAAAAAATAGAAGAAATGCATTATTATTTGGAGAAGGAAGGGGGAAGACTGAAAAACATGGAGAAAAAAAAAATTTAGGACTAAATTTAGAAGCCAGTTCTTAGCCCACTGCCCAACTTGAGAAACCAGAGTGGACTCCAGGGTCCTGGGAGAACCACCTGTACCTCCTCACAGCACCAGTTCTCCCAGCTTTAGGGGACTGCTGGACTCCGTTCAGCATCAGTTCCTCTAATTCTGATCAACTTCACCTCTGGTGGTTCCCCATGCCCGCTCCCCCTTGTTCCTCGCCTGCTGACAGAAACCTCCAAGGACCTCCTCACCAAGCAGGGACATGATTCAGTGACACCACATTATTTTCCCATATCAACTGAACGGAAGGACACACTGAGAAGATGGATTAAAGGCAAAGGTTTCCAAGGGGAATATGTAGATATTTTTGCACTTTCACGCAGATTCCTGAAGGCTAGCACTTCATCCTCTGTGTTTGAAGAGTTAAAATGATTAGCAATTCCCAGTGCAGTACTGCCACATTTTAATTGCACCAAGAGAAGCCAAGAAAAATATAATTTCTCTTCCAACTAATATTGTCACTCTCTTTTGGCATCTTTTAAGTTCCCCTGTTACATTACCAAGAGAGAAAGTAGTCACTGGCTGTCAAAATGTGTGTGCTGCCAAAACTTTCTTCAAGTCTCCCACATGCGTTTAGCCCTCGTGACATTTTAATGCCCTCACAACTCCTGCCATGTGCTTATCTTTACTACAGACCAGGTCATCTCCTAGCCACATTTAGCACTCAGGTTCCCAACTCTTAAGCAATTTTACACGTGCATGTGGTTATACCTGCTGAAAACACACGGTACAATCACACTTAAACTTCAACTCCTGGCATTGTTGCTGGTGCATAAAGTGACAGTTCAAGGCTTACCCAAAGTAATGGTCTCTGTAGCCTCTCTTTTTCTCATTGCACACATGATCAAATCAACAGAGAGCACTCCGTTTTATGCTCCTGGAAGCAATTTCTCCACCTTGATCTCTATCACCCGTGTGACCAGTAAAGGAAAAAAGTTTTGAGGGGTCTACAGTTCAGTGAGTAGAGAGGAGCAAAGGCTCCTGTTTCCTTAATTTGGCTTGACTGAAGAGCACTGCCTGCACTTCACCTTCCTCATTCAAGCAGAAACTGCCTCAGCCCATCAAGGCAGGAATCATCTTCTGCCCCAAAACTGAATCAGATATTGATTCAAGATCTCAGAGTGGTATCTATGGTGCTGCCGTCACTGAGGAGTATAAAGCATTTCTGGGCTGTGTATTCTGTACTGCTCAAGGAGAGATGTACACTGAGGATTAATTAAGGTAAAAAAAAAAAGAAGACAGAAAAAGGATGTTGAGAAAGAGAATGTATAATGATACTTCCAGTTTTGGCATCTTTCAATGAAGAATTACAGGGGCTCTTTCATTTTTGAGAAGAGCTATTAAATCACATTCACTTAGTCACAGATCATTCGGCAATAAAGCAGTCAACTTATTTTCATCTGCTTCTCCTTTTAAAATCATAACTACAGAATTACAGGGGGAAGCTCCTCCTATTTCTAAAGAAAAGCCTTTAGAAAGCAGTCTCAGACACATAAACATTTTCACATCCCACTGGCATTCACAAAATATTCTTCTGGGCAAACAAATTATGTGGGCCATCTTTTGCATTAGAGAAACAAACATAAATAGCTTACAAAAGACTAATGGATATTAAAAGTATACTGCAGTCACAAGAAACATGTGTGACAGATGTTTCTCAAAAACAGTGTGGTTTGCCGGACGGAGCTCTAGATCAGCAGCCATCTAAGCTCTATGTGACCCTGCCAGTTCCCATTCAGGGTGCTCAGTTTGTACCTGTTATCCCTCCGACCCTTGCTTTTCTCTGTTTACAAGAGGTACTCCAGGCACGTGCAGGGACCCGGCCCTTGCAAGTGTCTGTGCAATGCCTACTCACGACAGCCTCTTTTATTACCACCGCCCATCTCAACTGGGCTACAAAAGTGTAAGACTGTTAGAAGTAAATAAACAGAATACATCACAGATGGTGGAGAATCATAGCTGTGAGCAATTTATTGACCCGCTGAACTCAGCCACAATCTACAGTAATTGACTGCTCATTTATTAAACATCTGATTAATCATTTATTAGCCCTCTATAAACTATTTAGAAATGCAACCCGAATACAGAGCGTAATGAAGGCTGCGTGGCAGATGCTTTTTATCTCCCCAACAGATAAAATACAAAACCTCTCCATGTTAAAGAGGGGCAGTGTGGCGGCATGGACTTATTTTCCTTCCAACAAAGCTTCTCCCATTATCACACCCATTTCTCTATAATTATGCCAATGCAGCCACTCCTTTAACTCACCTCGATGTTCCAGATATTTAAATTGGACAACAGGTCCCAGCGGAAAGCGCCCCTCTCATCAACTCCACTGAATCCATAACCAGCTGCATTGTTGACTGCATCTGCTGCAATGTCAAAGCAAAACGGGTCAAATCAGACTGCTGGAGGAGCCATGTTTTCTTACGAGTCAGTATGACTCTAAACACACATTCGAGCCAGGCTTATAGCAATTAGCATCCTCTCTTTCAAAGAGAAGCTTCCTCTTATCAAAGGTGCATTGCTATAAGGCAACACAAGAGTCATTTCCTCAAGAGGAAAGACTAGCTACTCCATGGGCAGAAGAAATAAAATAATAAAAATAAAACAACAATGGATAGAAATCACTTTTCCCATTATTCTACTTTTATTATCAATCTGAGATAGATACATAAGAGTTGCCATAAAATGAATTAGCATTTTCCTCAAAAGGGTACCTGGATGTCACAGCATTTTCCAGAATTCAGAAAAACTGTAGTGTCTCAAAGCATGCTTGCCACTTCTATTGAGTCCCAACATGGTTGTTTTAATTAAGACTTTCATTCAGACTTCTGCAGACAAAGCCTTTTGCTAATCCTGTTGCTCAGTGCCTCCCTAAGTACCTCACCATCTCTACAAATCAAATATTGAGTAACTTCAATTACAGACTTAACTACTTTAAGTGCAAATAAAAGCTTGGGTAACAGTAGGCATTTCACATGCTGCACTCTTGCTCTTTCCCAGGGTGCCAGTTAACTACCTCCCCTCTCAGCCTTGCCTGGGAGCCATCTCATCACTGGGTCTCAAGATCCTGCTTTTAACGCACCCCTGCCAGAAATCCTCTCTCGGAATACTAAGAAAACAGAAGGGATTCATTATCTCTGGATCACTTGATGCAGCCAACGGTGAGGATTATTGGAAGAAAAAGGAAAGTGAAAATACAGGTGAGGCTTTTCCTTCTAGATCATTTACAAAATACAAGCCTGGTTAAGTTATGCTTTAAAAAGCTCAGCATTTCTTTCCCAAGAATGAAAACTGATTTTTCTTTGCCAGTGCTATGAGTACAGGCAGAAGCTCGTGGAGGAATCCCAAAGTACAAAACCAGGGAGAAACCTAATTAAAAAGCAACAAGACTAACAATAAATAAATGAATAAAATGAGCAACCGTCTCTAACCTGAAACTTTCCATTTTATTTTCCACTTTACTAAATGAGCTAGATTTTACTGATGGTCAGTCTCAAAGTCTTTAATTCTCTCCCTGTTTTAAAAAAAAAAAAAACAAACCACAAAACAAAAAACCCCAACAAAACAACAAAAAACCACCCCAAACAACAACCTTGCCTGAAATCGGCTCATAGGACCCTGCCCAATCGCAGAGACTGGAGCTATGCGTAACTGTCACCCCAGAGCAGTGGGACTCCTGGGTTTGCTTCTCCTTGCTCTAAGGGTGGCAGGGATCACTTAGTGTTTCTTTGCCAAAGGCAAGAAACCAGAAATCCAGGGACATAATAATACAGCAGGCCCACCAGCCTCTCGCTTCCGGAGCTGCCGTCTGCAGATCAAGGTGTGAAGTGCAGAAGAATCGCAATTGTCCACCCTCGAATTGCTCACAAAACCCCAACCTCCGCAAAGCCCAGCAGAGGTTTCCCTGCTGACTTGAACAGCTCTGGCGTATCGCTTTCACAGCTCCTTGGATGCAGGCGCTCAGTACCAAATTGGTTTCATCGACAGCTCCGAGTTAAGTTTGCAGCCACATTCCCACGACTATCGCTAATGCGGCGAGAAGCCGAATTTTCCATTTTTCCATGGATCTGGAGGAATTCAGCAGTGCAGCTCTCGCACAATAGCGTAACTGTCCTTTTCTGAGAACAGGAAGCACTTATCAGCCGTTTCAGCAGGCACTTTTATAACGCCCTGGGCCATGCCACCGGGAGCTAAACTGCAAAAGGATAAAGTGTCTGCTGTTCCGCTGCCTGGATTTCTAATGTGAATAATAGAGGCCTCACCCTCCAGTATGCAATGCATGCCTTTCCCGAAACCCCTCATTTTTAAGATACTTCTATAGCCTCTACAGCTTAGTCATGTCACAAATCTAAGTTCAGTTTCTCTCTTCGATAATGGACTTCTAGTTCACTATAATGCCAGAAAAAAATGGAGGCAACAATTAACACTGGATCCCACAAAAATAAGTTTCTGAGCAAGCAATTCTTTATCCCAAAGCCTTTCCCATCCCACACATGCCAGTCCTGGCTGTCTTCCCTCAATCTGTCAGTTTTATTGCCAGCAGTTTAATCACAGCCTCGCAATGAATTTCCCTGGCTCTTTCCATCCCATCTCAATGACACTCTCTTCAGTTTCAGGTGTATGCATTGCTGGCTGGGCTTTCAGGATCTCCCCTACAAACAAAGTCTTGTAATACCAGCAAAAAAAATTGAGTCTCTCCATTTTCAGCCTGGCCTAGAAGGATTTGACTCCTCACACATAGATGGGAAAGGTGACTTCTAAAAGGAAGAAAGTAAAATAGAAAAACATTATTTTGACCACCAGTCTAGCTGGCTCCCAAGAAAAGAAACTTGCTTCCCTATAATGAGCCCTCTTCCTTCCCTTCTCCTTTTCATTGCAGAGATTCTTGGGTCCTTCCCACCACCTCCTTTGTTCCCCACCTTCCTCCTGGTTCTCCAGTCCTTCCTCTTGCTTGCTGAAAGCTAACGTGTGTACAGGACCACACAGTGCCTTAGAGGCAAAGCCTAACTTCAGCCCCCCAACAAGCACTGCAGCTTTCTTATACAGAGGCATGTGCTAAAGATGTCCCATAGGAAGAGAGAGGTGTGTTTGCATTATAACATACTTGTAAAGCCTGAGCCAGTGTGACCAATTTTAACCTCCCAACCCCACTGGTACAAGTGGCAAATTATGAATAAAGCATAAAAATCAAGGTTTAGAGGAGGCAAACTTTTTTTTCCTAAGAATTCCTGTAAAAATTATTTTGGTGCGATTACAAAGTTTTAAGTAAGAGGAAATTGTTACATTGACTTTACTGGCAAGAAGCTGAAAAGCAGATTTGGTTCCAGAGGCAAGGGATGTCAGACAAACTACAAGAGATTTTATGCATGTTTTTGAAAACTTTTGCCATCTCCCCACTTCAGTGGGGTCCAGTGCCTACAGGAACACGTGTACACCTACCACGGGAACTACAGGTCTAGGGACTAATTCATTCCCCCCACTCCCGCAATGTTTCAGACCCCCTCCCCCATTTATAAACTTATTTGTTACCTACAAAAATACGTGATGTAGCCAGACTTACCTAATGTCCATGCAAAGTAATACTTTGGTTTTGCTGCCTGTGTTACAACATACAGGTAACCAAGTCTTGACAAGAAGGGTGTTTTATCAAGAAACTCATTATCAATAATATATGCCATAGGAAAGTTCTTGGTAAGTGTCAAGAATAAAATGAGAGATACTAGTGTGATACACAGCTTGTACATCACTGCTCCCTAAAAAGCACAAACAACGAAACATTCATTAGAAACATTTGCTTAAGGAAAAAAAAGGCAGTACTCATGATATACAAAACCAATGCACTTCAAGAACCACTGAAGTTAGCAGTGACAGAGTTGATAATAATTAATTTAGAAGAGGTAACAAAGAAAAGGCCACAGTCAAAGCTTTGGTTTAATTTGTTTTACTGAACTACCTATAGACAGGTACAAAGGACAACTAGAAGCCAAAACTGGTGATGAACTTCACAAGAGACTCCTACCTCAGTTAGTGAAGGTCCTAAAATGAGAAAGGAAACAAACAAAAATCCAAACCCGACAATGTAATGAAGAAATCTTCCCTATATGGACTGTCATCTCCTGGAACTAAAGATGGGATTCCTCCTGTAAGCCAAAACCATTGGTATTCAAGTACAAAAGTAGGTCTTATTGCCCAGCTACCATCCAGAGATCTTGCTAAAAATCACTTGTCCAAAAAAAGTATGTCTTATACAGCATGCATACCTTCCCATGATATACGGTATTTTCTATGCCATACTGTTTTCTATTATGGCTCCCTAGCTTTCTATACACTAATATTATTGACAATCATGTCAGCAGTTAGAAGCTCAATTTCAAATACACATCAGGAGTAAACTCTCCTAGATACAGTCATAATTAAAAAGGTAAATCTGGCACTTGGGTACCATGTAAAAATTAACTCATGTTCTCAAAAGACTAATAAAAGTGCAATATACTATTGGAACAACAATGCATTTTTTGATCCCAAGTACTCTTTTTATACTTCCTTCATATTCAGCAATAAATTAATCTTTAAATAGTTACAATGCAAATGTTAATATTCTCTGCTGATTCATCTAATACAATATGGGCCTTAATCTCACCTCAGTCAGACTAATGTAAATCAGAAGTAACACCACTGAGGTCAGTAGAAATACAACCGTGTGCAACAGGAATCAGGTATGCATAGGCACGTACCCAATTTCAGTGGAGACATTCTGCACACACTCACAAAGCTGCACTTTGAGTGTCGCCTTAAGGTAAGAGAGAGGAATCTGGTTCTCATGCTACGTTATCCTACCTTACAAGAAGGTCATTTTATAAGAAGGTCTTAAGTAATATTAAAAAATATAAAATAAAATTAGTGTTAATTGTATGTGAAAAATGACCTCCAAGTCATCTTAAAGTGTGAGATTCTCTTGCAAAGCACCTGGGCGAGCTACAGTTTCTGATTAGCCATGATTCATGTACTTCCAACATCACCTGCACTACGGGTGAGATTTGACTTCCCCCCCAACATTTCCTCTTCTGTCTGGAGCTGAACTGCAACTTGTCATTGTCAGAACCTGCAGGCCGTTCCCATTGCTGCACAAAGGACACCCATTAACCAATGACCCATTTTGCAAGCCAAACGCATTTGGGGAATTCAAGAGGAAGACACTAGCACCTTCACCCCTGACCCTGTGATAAAAACAGCAGCCACTTCACAGAAAAAAACCCACTGTAATGCTTACTGGGAAAATAATCCAAAAATGGTTTTTCTTTTTAGTTTTTAATTATGAGAATCATGTACAAAGCTGTACTCTCCTGCCCTTTGCAATAAATCCTTGTCATTTTAAAACTTACAGTTGGAGAAGGATCAGGAAGTCTGTCATAACCCTTCTGCTTCCAGTTCACTTCTAATAGTTTCATGTGCACATGCCTCCCTTCAATGAAGGCTATATAATCCTTGTAATTGCTGCAAGGCCCAGCTATGATGCTCATAAAATTGAGGAGATAGCTTAAATACTCCAGTAAAGAAGGTCTTGTCCTGTGAAAATCATCCACACACAACAAAACAAAACACCAAGGTAAAACACACCAAAGGCTTTCACGAATGCTTCTTGTTGTACTGCCTGCCTCAGTCCCCAGCTCTCCCCTATCACCCTTCCCCCAGCTCAAAGCTCACTATATCTGTTTTGAAGAAGATGAAGCACAGCCTCTCTTATATCCCGGTGATACCTGGCAGACGGCAGGCAGAACAAGGGTAACGGGGAAGTGCTGAAGCTACAGGTGAATGAATGCTGCGGATTTGAAAAGCTGTAATCTTATTACTAGAAACATTTTAGTTAAAAAGAGTCATCAATTTAAATACCCACTCTCAAACAAATTGATTTGCGCATTTTAAACAGGCCAGCAGTACCAGGAGTGAGAAGCTGGTAATTGTTTCTGGGTATCTGTCCAGTATGCCAGGGATCAGTAACGGCTGGCAGACCGCAAGCTGAGTCACACAAGTCTCACCAAACAGTGCAATGCAGTAACTTGCCTTGTTACGCAAACCACAGGGCAGGGAGCATTTAAGACCAGGACTCTCAGGCCTGAGAGGAGCTCTCACCCACCCTTCAGTTCAGCCTTTTGAAAAATGGGAAGTGTGATGTGAGACATAGCAGAAGAGAATGAAGAGGCACTCTGTCCTACTGCGCAAATAAAGGAAGTAATTGCCTGTATTGCATCATGAACAGGAAAAGGAATTAAGGGGAAAAAACACATAAATCAAAAGAAAGCTGAAGATGAAAGTCAAAGAGTGTTCGTTATTTCCATTTTGCAAGTGCATATCCCACAAGTTCCTTGAGGGGTTTTACATTAGATGTAAAATGAAGAAGATCCACTGTCCTTGCTACAGATCAGTAGGATCGAAAAGACAGATGCATAGGCCTCTCACTGCTAGTGTAATTTGTAAATTGTTGGGCTTGCTTTATTTATGTGGCTGAAAACACCAACATCTAAATTCTGCACTCAGATACACAGTGCTCTCCACAAATGTGCTAACAGTCACCATCCAAGTAAACGAGGAGTCCCCAGATGAGAAGAGAAACTGGGCACAGTGTTTCAAGACTTTCCTGTCCAAGACACAGATGGACACACATAAACCAAAACCCACTTAAAATTCTTTCAGACCAAAACATAATTTTCTAGTAGAAAAACTAAGCAACAGTTAAACATTTGCTGTTCCCTACTTTTATTCTGAAGTGGAATTAGTTTGAATAAACAGTTAGCTTAGCCAGGATTTTCTGCATTCACTCTGCTGGTTATTGTAGATGTTAATGCCTGAATGATATGTTCTCTGGTGAAAGCATTTCACAGAAAGATGCAGCAAACTTTGGGGCAAGGCCCATCTTTCTGTTCTGCAAAATCGAGTCCGTGATTTGGGCTTCTGAGCTCTACAGTAAGATTAAAAATAAAGTCATTAGTTTCAACTTAGATTCTGCACATGGGTGGGTGGGGAGACATGAGCAATGCACGAAGGAATGTACAGAGGATGAGTGAGAAACAAAAACAGACCAAGAACAGGAGGGAAGACAAAAGGCTGTATTACCAAAGGGGATTTAAAACTTCAGTTATGACTTGTCTGCCACCAACACTTGAGCTATTGGCATGTACTTTTCTATTATGAGCTCATCTACTGTACAAGTTAAAAAAAAAAAAAAAAAAAAAAAAAGCCTGTTTGGTGAGAATTTGACTAGCATTAATCATATGGTCACAAGGGCCCAGTGCAGTTAAATATTATGCTGTGAGCTTTAAAAATAGACACAAAGCTATGGGTCACAGCAAAAGTTATACAATTCTCCCTACAGGACCTTTGCTTCTCAAGAAATTACTCCCTTTTTACTTTTAGAAGCTCATATGCAGATTTTCTGATGGCTGAATCTTCTGCCTTGGAAATGAAGGAAATAATTTCCTTGGCCTTAAACAAACACTTCATGGTGAAAAGTAGTTGTGGTTCTAAGATTAATTCTGTAACACTAATTCTTCTTTAAGAGAGAGAGAGAGAGAGAGAGAGAGAGAATTCACCTGCATCCTGCATTTGTATTGAGAGACAAAATAGAAAAAGAAGGCGTGCAAACATATGATCTACATGCTGCTTCCCTCTAAAAAATGAGAAGACTATTCACATAATGTGAAGGACTAGGAGTATCAACATTACGGAAGGAGACAGGAAAAATAAAATTTCAGTGTCCAAAAATTATGGCAAAGAAAAGTAGTACCTGAAGTGTCAGAGTCAAATCAAAATGAATTTTTACGACACAGTGGTTTGCTGACAGAGGAGGAGTATTCTACTTGGAAAAATAACATGTCACAGAGGATGAAGACAACAGCCAAAAAGTCCATATAGTACAGTCTTAGCCTGAATATAAGAGTTGATTCAGCGAAGACTAGTTTTGTTGCACATGGAGTATATATTTAAGTCAAGGAGATGTTGCCAAGTACTTCAGTGCTTTACTGACCAGCACAGGATGATAAAGGCAGAAGTCCTGGATTGAAGAAATAAGGAATATAGCAAAGAAGCTATGTTTGTGTAAGGAGGGCACTGACAGCAGCATTTCAGAACCAAACCTGCTCAAACCAAACCCTAAACTTCTTCGGATGAAATTAAACACAAATCACTAGGGGAATTGAATTCTTACTTTACAGCAAGCCGATTTTGCTCAGCAGTGAGTTCCTCAGCTTGTCGCCCTATTCCTAGAGAGAAAGAAAAGTCACATTAGATCTTTCTGAAAGCCAAACAGTGAAAGCTATCCCCAAAGCCTTACGTTTGCATCCCACCGATAACTTTCTGAAGCCATAAGCTTCAAGATTACTTTGTCACAGGCAGCTGTAGTACAGCTCAATTCCTAACTTTTAAGTCAAGTATATTCATGTTCTACCCTACCTGTTTACCCAGTTCCTTACCTCATTCCCCCTTTCTCACCCTTGCTACACTTTCAGAGAGCCACAGTATTCCCACACACACAATGCAACTCGCAATGCCACCAACTGGCAGTGACCCCCAGCAGCCTCTACTAACAGTCCTGGGCTGGAAAAACCTGTGTTCCCAGAAGCCACTGGCTCATTTAAGCACAAGCCTCCCGCTGGCTCCTTGGTGAGAAATGGAGCATTTCACAGCAGGAGGAGTGGGCAGTGGAAGAGAAACGGGCTCTTGGGAAACAGAAGCTCCAGTGGTGTGAACGAGCAGCCTGGCTGCCTGCTGCTGGAGCCAGCCTAAACACACACATCAGCAATAATCTGGAATTGCACAAGGTCCAGACTGGATGGGCAATCTCCTGTTGAGTGCACGAGACCTTTGGGGCCAGAGGTAGAGCACAGACTCACTGTCCCAGGAAAACTAGGGAAAAATCCTGTACGATGGCCAGTGCGTAAACAGATGTTGCTCATAGCAGTATCTCAAAACCTTCACTCTGAAGCTTTAGCTGAGCATACTGTGAGGAATCCCACTGGCTTCAGCAGAACAACTCACCATGGGATGAGTCACAGCACTCGATGCTGAGCATCCATGTGTACATCTTCACAAGATCAGGGGCTTGGCATCAATTAACACTACTGTTCTAAACCTACTGGCCGTAATTACCGATACACACACACAAGACCCATTTCCTAAAAAGACTGCTGATAAGCTGCTCATTTCCATTCTCTCTCTGCTATTTCAGTTTGTAAATACTGGGAGGGTGTGAGTTCCAGAGAAACAATTAAGCGCTTAATTACTTAAAGGGCTGGGTATTCTCTTTGTTTCAATTTCTGGGCAGCTGTATTAAATTTTTACAAATAGAAATTTGTTACTAACACTTGAACTGCAATCTGCCTCCATTTGATCAACTGCTCCATATATGGATGTTGAAAATGTAAAGAGCCTTTTCCAGCACCATTAATCTGCAGGATTTCTGGTTTGCTTAAAATGCACCTGCCTCTGCTGTTGTCTTTTCCTTTCTGTCTGTTCATTTACCTTCAATACTCTAGGTGTGCATCTAGGCTGCACACCACTGTGGCACCCAGTGATACCTGAGCTGGCTAGCTTAAATAACAGAAGCAGAGAAACCCCAGCAACATGAATGCCAACAAGGTCAATTAGCCGAGCTTCAAGCTGCACCCATTATAGCCAGCTAAAAGCGTTAGACCCACTTGTGTAAACTTGGCTTGTAAACAATGCCAGACCCTGCAGTCTGTGGCGTGGCCATCACCTAAAACCTAGATCATAACAACTCTATAGCAGGCTACTTATTTAGTCACCCACAGCTTATAATGCAATGGGCCTCGAACCATCAGAAATTCACTCTGCAACATCAGTAGACGTGAGCAACAGTACTGATGACAACTGACACTTCCAGCCTTTGCGCTGTACTAGACACAGGCATTTTACTGGGAAATAATAGTGCTCTTTGTCACAGCACAGCACAAGACTGAAGACAATGTTATTTTGCTTGCAACTGTGCTTCTCCCTGCACTGGGAAAAAGCTATTGAATTCCATCTCTTGCAACTCATGGAGTATATTATCACTGAATAATATCAGTGATAGCATATTTTTACTACATTAACGTTAATGACTGAACCTATGTATCAAACACAACTCTTGATTTTTGAGAATCAAGAACAGCTTCAGAGAGCTTAATGGAGATGCACTGTAGCATCTAAACAGCAGATGCTGGTACCAGTGAAAATCCAAACTGGGCCCCAAGGAAGGTGCCCAAATAGGGAAACAGTTGTCTTTGTTACTGCGAAGACAGTTTGATCCTAGAGAACTGATCAAAACTTGAAGTTTCTCATTTTCCTCCACAAAGCATTTTTCTTCTTCGTTTGGAGCAACTTGCTGAACTACATTCATTCACTCTGTAACTCAACCACAGATTGCGCTGGAATAAGAACGCTGTCTTCAGCCCATGGGAAGAGATTCCTTTTCTTACCATCATGTAACTGGCATGCAAGTGTTGTGATCTTCTGTGTAATTATCATCAGTGGACTATAAAAAAGATAGAAACAACAGTTACATGTCTTGTAATACAAATTATTCCCAACTTTCTTACTGAATGTCTTTATCCCTTTAAAAGGCATAACTGTATTAGCAATGAGTGGAAAACATCCAATTAAAACTGAAGGAGGAACTCAGGCATAAGACAATTGCCTGGGTTCAAAACACCCCCACAGTAACTTGGACTCGAATTTTTAATTGCTAAGTGCACACAAAGCCTTATTTTATGTCTCCCCATCCTGCAGCAGTGCAAATTGTAATTCAGAAGAAATCGCACCACCAGGAAATATCAGCTTCTGCAGTCCACTGGGCTTGGTTTCAGTCGAAGACCAAATTCAAGCCCTGTACAATGCAACACTAGAATACAGCAATGCTGCTGTAACATAACTCTGGCTCTTCTTACCGTTGCTCTACTATTGTCTGTCTCCTCAGTGCCCTAAAAAAATGTTGACTCTGCAGATACACATGCTTATTTCCCCACATGAATAGCCCTATCAATTAGGACTACGTGCAAATATCAGAATAGCTGTCAGCACAGCAGAGTTTCCCACTTGCTTCTTGGCCATGCAACTGCCTTGGAGACAGCCTGTCCAAGACGTACCATCCAATGGTACAGATGTTTGGGCATGTGGGATCTGGAGCCTCCCAAAAACATGAGCTAGCTGTACCTGAGCCACACTTACAGGCTACAAGAACCCAGCAGCTTTAGGCCAACCAAACAAGCAGCGTAGGAATAACCACTACGTTCAATATGGCTGCTTATGCTTTCCATATCCAGCTTTACAGAGCTTCTTAGCACTGTAGGCAAATATGAGCTGCTGCAGCTAAGGAATAGAAAAACAGCAAAACTCACCTTGGTGGCATCAGGAGCTGGTCCCCATGAGGGTAAAGGACACAGCCAGGAGCATTCAGAGGTACATAAGAAGAAAGAAGGGGGGAAAATCACGGGGACAACTAACCACTCCCTCATAGGCAGAGGCTCCAGGGCTAACTGTGGTCCATATACAGCTTCTAAGGGCTGTGAAGCCCTAAACACAAAACCCGGCGCTGAACAGCTGTGATCTGGAAGGACCCATGGCAGGCAAAGCGAGGGGCAAGCACCTGCTAACATTGCCTGTCTCCATCTCTCTGCCACTGGGGACACCAGCACAAGGTGCCCAGATCTCACACTACCTACAAGACCTTCACAACCGCAATAGCTAGAAGGTTGTAATGCGTGACGAGGATACATCATTATTTTAAAAGCATTAATTGTGATGACTATATGTAAAACCAGTTCCACAGAAGAGATTTGTCTTCACTGAGGATTAATACAATGGACTGTTTCTTGATTTGGTGATAAATTATCAACCTAAACCATACAGAAGTTTCTGCTTGAACACAAATGATGTCTTCAACATGGAAATTAAAACCCGAGTTTGCGTACATGCTATCCACAGAGTTTGACTGGTATACGGAATTTTTTTTAAAGAGACATAGATGATTACTCCAAATATTATGGCTATTCATTTTAAATATTGTAATATATTTTCTGGAATTCAATGAAAGAAAAAAAGCTGAAGGTTTTGGGTTTTTTTTTAGTTGTATGTATTACTGTATTTTCCCCACCAATTTCTCAAGGTAAGAAAAAAAAGCAAGAGTTACATTCAATGATATCTCTGTCTAAAATAACAGTCAAATATTCATGTTCTGCAGAGATTTTTCGAGAGATTCTGAATCATCCTTGACTAAATCGACCTACTAGTTACAATCAAATGTAAACCCAATGGCTGACATAAACTGTTTCCAATCTGATTATCCCACTATGATAAATCAAACTGATTTTCAAGATAATTAATATGCTGAGCATGATAAACACAAGAATACTGGAAAAAGACATTCTTTCATCATAAGTGGTCTTTTTTTTTTTTAATACTAAATACAGCTGATCTTTTTCAAGAGTCCACATGTAATTCTGCGTGGGTAATTTGCATTTTCTACCCAAAAACAGAGAACATGCAATATCAGCCAATTTCTTAATCGGAAGCTATTTTTATCATTTCAGCAGTGTCTACTTGAAATGTCAGTAAAAAAGCTTGCACATAAAACCCAGAACAATCTTAAATATACACAGATCTGGAATACAACCGTAACACAAGGGTTTGTACAGCAGCTCTCCTTGAATCACCTAGACCACTGATTGCAGCTAAGGAATGGACAAATTCAACAATGACTTTTCACCTTCCAGACAACTCCAATATTGTGAAATAGTCCTTCTAATTTTTATTCCAATTCATCTTTCAGGAAAAGTTATTTATAAGCTGTTTTCACCATTATCTTCAACATCCTATTTCTTAAGGTAGATTTTCCCATTCAGATAAAATTTAGCTTTGCTTTCAAAGATACCTAAAACCCAATCCTTTAAGCATACAAAAAAGCAGATTTTTTTTAATCCTCAAGAGAGACAGAGGCTGTCAGTGAACCAGAAGTTTTACTGCAATAAACACAGGTTTTTATTTTGTCAGTGCTTGACCTTCTAGCTTTATGGGTGAACATTAACACTTGTTTCAAATTGGTTCAATTTGTTGCATATGTTTCCTACGGCAAGCACTTTATGCCAATATTGAAGTGGGTAACTTTAACCCTCAGGCTCAGAGCCAAAACCGTATGCCTTTAAGTGCCTAAATTTAGACACTTGTCTGTCTTAGAAAATTGGGCCCCCCACCGTAAGCCAGAGAGAACCAAAATGCAAACAATCCTGATGTGCTGATTAACCAAGGGAAGCAGAAGTGCAGCCTGCACTAAAGTCATATGACGTATAAACACAGAGAAGAGAGAGGTTCTCTTCATCTATATTAGGAATTCATCGCCTCATTGACGGCACATTGTAACCCAGCAGAACAAGTCAGCCTCTCGTGCACTTTAATCAGAAAAGACGGATGGTCTGCCTCCCTGAAATCCCGACTCCAGAGGAGACAAGCGAGCACAAAAGCGACACTGCTGACACCGTGGCGGGGAGGGAAACCCACAAAGTGCATCTGAGATACCTTCAGGTCTCTCTCCTGCCATCATCGTATTACACATCTACATATCTCTTCTACACCCTACTTGGGAAGGTGGAAACCTGCTGTACAGTGGCAATAGGATGACACCCTCTAAATCTTTCACAAGATCGGTATCAGATACCATAAAACGCTTCACACAAAGGGTAAGCAAGGTTTCAGGTGAACAGGGAGTATCTTCCTCCTCCCTTGCCCGTCTACTATTCCCCCACTGACTTGATCTTACTGGGGGACCAAGCCTTTGCTGCAGGAAAGGGCAGAGCACAACAAAGCCATAGCAGTGCTGGAGCTCTGTTGCCTTCTGGCACCCCTTTGGGGTGTGGGGGCCCCCCACCTTCTGCACGCCCACACCTGTTCCACTCCTCCCTGGGGACTCGCCGATCTCTCCTCATCACATACACACACATAGAGCAAATCTAAGACTGTTTCTGTTGCTTCAGAATGAAAAATAGTTCTTTCCCCCATATTTGCAGAACAATGCATGAGGATGAAAGTCCTGAATCAATATTAAAAATTAGATAAGAAAAATACATTTAATTTAGGGGAAAAAATTAATATCATCATTTCCTAAACATACATGTGAGTTTTGATTATTAAAACTTGGCAATACCAGAGTACTGAATTGTCATTTCTGTTCAGCCTTTCAGGTAACCTCTAATTTTTAACAGCGATAAAACACTGAGCAAGTTAATAAGTAAAATACAGCACCGTATCACATATAGCCAACTTCTTTAACAAGAAGGGGAGTTAAAGCTATAAAACTTCCAAAAATCTTTCTGTCTCCCAAATTTTGAGAGATGCACAAGTTATTGGGAGTGGGGCAAATTATTAGGTTGAATTCAACAAGAAAATCTACCTACTATACTTGCATTTACAGATGAAGCATGAAGATCTACCCGTAGAAACAGGGCATTTGATATAAAACACATATTTAAGAAGCCTAAATGACTTGCACTCGATCATATTTGAACACCTTCCAATTGCTTTGCAGCTACAGGCTAAGTGCTATGATTCTACGTCCACTAGAGTTACAAACTAGCACAGAAGCACAGAATTAGATTTACTTGTGGTGTGATTCTCCCTCCCCCCCTCCCCCGCCATGTTTTATATATTGGCTAAGAGTCTAATCTCAGGTTGTAGCTGTGTACCTCCTACACACAAACCATATTGGCCAACTTTTAATTTAAAAAAAAAAAAAATCAAGAAATTGTCCCAGGGAATCAGTATGAAATAGGAAATTTTGACAAATAAAAAAAGCCCCAAAACTGTCTTTACCTTACATTGGATGCCTTGAAAAATACAAGACAAAGATGCAACAGTTTACAGAGAATGCTCGATAGAGGGTTTTACCCCCCCCAATTAAACCTTCCAAATGAAAACATACCAGTTAACGTCATTGTTAAACATGGCTTGCCCCAGCATAATAAATCTGCCCAGAAGCACAGGCCAGTGGAACTAAAGATGTCAGCATCGGTTGTAGCCTGCTGTGGGGTTCCTCTGCATATCACAGCCTGGCTTCTGCACTGGGCAAGCTTCGATGCTTATGAGAGAAAAGACGTTTACCAAGCAGAGTCTGCCTGACCTTAGGTAATCCCATGGAGGAGTCTGGCACACACTCGCTAGAAATAGTTTCCACTGACCTGATTTCACTAAGAGAGGAGGTGGAGTCAAAAGGCTCATTGCAGACAAGACTCCAAAAGAGCAAACATTTATTTCAGGTTTATCTCTTTAGCCCTGAAGCCATGATGAGAAGTTCACACAGTCATGCTCTGCTACAACATTAACTGTGCTGCCGAGGGGATCGCCGAGCCAGAGACGCCACAACAGCTTCAGTGGCAACAGGCTCTTACTTCTGCTTTCAACAGCAAAATGAAGAAGTGCTGAAGCACACAGAGGAAAAATATTTCACTAAACACGCTCCCGCCTCCAAAGCAACTTCCAATTTGCCTCGTGTTTTTCTGCTGAAAGCTCCCAAAGAGCATTTCTTATGCCTTCATGACAGAAGCATTTCACTTAAAAGAGTATTTACTTTTGGAGAAGTGTCCTGGGATGCACTAGATATGTGGAGCTCTCTAGTACTGACTGCTTGCTTGAATTTTGGCTAATTGCCATATTGCGGCTCTTGCAGGGCTTCTGTGTAACCAATGGTAATCGATCTCAGTGCAGTTTCAAGTGGACAAACGCCCAGCAGAGCAGCCATGCAGCGAGCAGGCATGGAAAACTGCCTGACCTCCCCTTACTCACCCTGCACGTGCGCTACTGTACTGCCTCTGGGGACTTGCTGTAGACTCAAGCTGCCCAGAGCTGCTGGAACATACGCTGCAGGCAACATATTGCACTTCATACATTTAAAAGACAAGAAAATAAAAATAACCAACTGAACTCACAGGACCCATTAGTATTTCTGCATTGTGTTTTAACATGGTAACAGAGTACATCTATGGTTGTTTTCATCAGCAAAAGTATTTCCCTTGTAAAAACCGGCTGTTGCACCTTTGTTCCTTTCTTTTGTGGTTGATACTAAGCCACTGAGAGGCAAAAAACCAGCAACAAAGCACTAACCACCCGACAAAAATTCACTGCCTGAAGTGACGCTTGTTACTAAAGTATCTGCTTATATGGCTTTTGGAGAGGGCTCTTTCAATGACCATCCCTTTCTAAGCGGTTTGTTGAGAACGCTGCTGCTGTTCTGCATTTGGGATAGAGCGAACAGGTCAAGATGTCCATTTCCTCTGGAGAGGACACCAAAACACTCATATAAGAGGTACAGATTTGACATCTGTAGGGAGGAAAACTGCTCGAGTCTCCCTGATAATTCACCTCTGGTCTCTTTAAAATCAACAGAAGACTGAAAGCAATGCCAGTGTGTGTGGTGATTTTCACAAACTGACTTTCTTTTCTGTAAGGAATGGCACCAAGATACTCACATATGCATGATCATTCCCTGATATTCACTGAATGAGCTGCAATATCAGGAAATCTTGCTCAGACACTGTAGGAATTCAAAGAGGAAACCTAAAAGCTCTATGGTCTTAATCAAGCAAAGGATTAAAGCAGACACAACTTCATATGGATGAGGAGCTGCTCTGAATTCTGTCCAGATGATCATATGCATATGGCATTTGTTCATGTAGCTTGCTAGATTGAAACCGTATCTATTACTAGTTTCCAAAAAATCCCAATCAAGATCCCTTGATTTATTTTAAACTAGTTGCCCCCTAAAGCCATAATATTACTATACTCGGTCTGAGCCTGTGA
Source organism: Theristicus caerulescens (assembly GCA_020745775.1). Lineage (NCBI taxonomy): Eukaryota > Metazoa > Chordata > Aves > Pelecaniformes > Threskiornithidae > Theristicus > Theristicus caerulescens. The sequence continues at coordinate 67,602,274 of CM036558.1, read as the reverse complement.
TACGAAGAGGAAAAAAAAAAAAAAACAAACCAAAAAACACACCAACAAACTGTATGTTAGTATTATCATTTTTCTAAAGTTGTATAGAAACCAGGCAACTTACCAGCATAATCCTCTTAGCATAAAGAAGAAGAAATAAGAGAGAAAAAAAGAGAGAGAAAGAGTTAGGATTTAGTATTCCTAGGTACAATGTATAAATGCCATGGCAAACCAAGCAAAATAAAATATGCATGTTTCTCTCAAAGACTGGTTTGAATTAAGGGGGAAGCACGGCATTCAGTTATTTTACAATTAGTGCTCAAAAATGAATAGTTTTCTTTGAGAAAGTAGTCAGGAGAAAACTAAATTATGTCACCACATTTTTGTGAAATAATATAAATGAAAGAACTTTGATAAAATATATATACGTTTTTTAAAAAGTAATTAAAGTATAGCTAACTGGAACTGGTTTTCATTAAAAACTGGCACATAGTTTGAAAAAAATGGACTTTTCACCTAAGTACTATGCAATACATGAAACACTTAAATCAAGAAATTGCTGCAAGCAGCCTGAGTACAGTTTTGATTGTGGGAGTCAGTGACCAAACCTACCCTTTGCATAAGTTAGAAGAATTAACTAGTCATCAGCAGAGAAAAAGCTTCCTTACTTCTTAACCTTGAAGCGGTGAGTCACAGTTTGATTTTCCATTTTCCAGTTTACTTAAGACATGACTCAAAAGTTACCTTGTTCTCCGGCCATCTCTACCTGCATTTTACAAGCTGTGTTCTCAAAACAGGGGGACTCCAAACAAATAGCACAACCAACTATTACTAAAGAACCAAAAAAATACATTTGCAAGCACACATCAAAAAGGTTATGCATGCAAACTGTTAAGTGCACAAAGCAGGTCAAGAAAGCAAACAAGGTATGCCAGCTTCCAGTGCCAACGTTGGGAAACACTCATTTAACATCTAGCTCGCCACCTCAGGGAACCGACATTGGAAAGCTAATGGCACTAGAACTGGCTACGTGCCTGTTTGATGTGCATTAAAACTTCCTCCTTGCAATCAGATATCACCAGAGGCTTATGGGATACTGACACCTCAAGTACAAGTCAGCAGATGTCAGGCTTTTTGCTCCCTCTTAAAGACTGCCTTAAATCCAGTGTTCTGCCCTCTCAGTGTTTATCCCCAGCCACGTTCACCCAAAAGGGTGGGAGGCTGGAAGGAGATGAGCATCGCTCCATGGATGCTGTCTTGGTTGTTTCTGAAGTCCCGAGGGAGAACTTTAAGGCCATCCTTCCAGCCAGGAGCCTGTTTGAATGCTTCCCTATTACCACATGCAACAGATGTGGAACCATCAAACACGGGAGAAAGAGCAAGATGAGGTTCAGTTGCTGCTCAGACATGGTAAAACTGTGGTCAGGGAGTATATTTTGTCTCTCTGGGTCATCACATCTGTTTAGGTATGTGCATAAAGCCTCAGTGAGCACATATTATTTACAGCTGAGGAAAACAGGTTTTAAGACAGATTTACAAGGCTGACTTGGGTGTGAGCACTTTGGATTGCAATTTTTTATTAACACCATTACAATATTTTTATTTATTCTTAGTTTTTAAAATATACCATGAAGATGTAGCTCCTATCCATACTACATTTTCCAGCTGTTTACTACTTGGCAGTTTTACGTTTGACTGAAGTTTAGGAATTGGCTTACATCTTGAAGCATCAGGACAAAAATCAAATAACAGAGTAAATTCAGGTTTTATTCTTTCAGTACCATTATTATCCTCAAGCTCATCGTTAGATAAGAGCAGCTCCCTTTTCATCAAGAGAGCAGAAAATGCTACCTAGTCTATAATATAAACAACCACCGTTCCTCTTCCTCCACCCCCAGTCTCAGCTGGATCTTTATTAACTGTCTTCAGAGAGAGACAGCTAATACCCCTCACAGCGCATTTCTGAAGGCACTATTCAGAAAAGCATGCTCTCTCATATTGCTCTCTCTGTCTCATACACACACAGAGCTATAGCATTCCAATCCCATTTATAGGCTTCTTGGTATGTCATGCTCTTTCAGGACATGCTTTTGTGTATTAAAAGAACTGCAGAAAAAATTATGGAACTAAATTTCTCTAAATGTATGAGTTCCCATTTCTGCCCACTCCTCTAATAAAAAACTCAAAAGTCTCAGAACTTTGCCCCCACAATTTAATTAAATGCCTCAACCCACCACCATCTCACAGACACACATGCACACAGACAGCAAAAAACTCCAGTTGCCTATAAGAAGACAGAAGCTTGGAAGAGGCATCTGTAACTTACTGTGCCAGTTTACAGAGGTTTTTCATAGTATGTTACTAATTACTCTGTATTCAAGACATTCAGCTAAACAAGTGGAATACGGATTAGCACACTGTTTTTAAATCATGCAAAAGTATACTTTCCTCTCATAAACAAAATATATACAGTTAGCTGTCTATATTTTTGCAAAGCATCCTCTACTGCTTCAGTGAAATCAAATAGAGCCTGCAGTGTATATGAAAAACACCGTTCCACAGAAATGCATGGCATATAAAAAGTTGTGCTATTTAAACAGCAGCCGCAACCTGCCCCTGTGAGAGAACCCGTAAGACCAGCGCTAAGAGTGAAAGTTGATCTCGTGTCTCTCTGCCCACGTTACCCAGCCACCCGCCCACCTCCCAGCTCCCCCAGCAACTCACCCCCTGCCCAAGTCATCCCCTCCTGCCTGCTGGAGTGCCTGGGGTGGTAAACACCTTCCCAGTTATTTACCAAGATAAATCTGAACGGGGGAAAGGATGACTCGGAGCCGACGGCTGTGCCAAGGAAGGTGGGAGGAGAGCAGCCCACCCCACCTTTTAGGGCAGACCACCAAGGACCTGAGCACCAGCCTTGCTGCTCACCAGAGCTATAAGTGCTCCTCCAGCTCCAGCAAGTGACTGTGCAGACTTATCCTCCCAGGCTACTCTAGGTGGAAGTCTCTACCTTCCTAACTAGATAGTGCCTAGCAAGAAAACAGCAGAAACAATGAGTCAAAGCAAAAATCACACAGTGTTTATTACTTCCTTAAAAAAAAGTCTTAGAAAAAGCTTAACGGAAACAAAATTGCAGGCACTCCCCAGATAACATAAAAATTATTCTTAAAACGTACTAAAATTTAACTAATACTAATTGACACAGGACCCAGCTTGCAGACTCACTCACCCGGAAAAATCTGTAGTGAGAATACCATAATGAAATATGTATATTCGGCTTATGTGGCACAACGTGAGGTATCCCATAGCTACGACAAAGGAGTACCTAAAAACATAACATACAGAACACATAGTTACCAACACAAGTACCAACAAGAACTAGAATCATTCAATTTGGGTTTGGGCTTGTTTAGGAGTGGAGTTTGATTTTTGCAAATTAGGTTGTTAACAAGTCTGAAGCTATGTTACAAGATCTGGCAGAAATTTTCAAAGGGGACTGATGGTTTTGTGTACCCAGCTGAAACATTACGCAGGTGCCTCCTCACACTGGGGGGTGGGAAAAAAGAAAAGAAGAAACAGTATCACTTCAAGCGGGGAATTTCAATTTCAGAGTTTCCACCCTCACATATTATTTTGAAATTTCTGTCTGACTCAAGTATTTGAAACCAGATGATACTATATGTGCGCCACTGAGTTATCCATTGCCTTTTTTATCTGTAAATGTTCTTTCTTTACATGTACAACTCTTCCTCAGATCCACGAGAAACTGAAATATTTCAAGTTTAAAGGTATTTTCTCTCTTCTGATTTTGTATAAAGGCAGATAAAGACACATAGCCTAATCTTTTCAGCTCTAAATGCCACTTTCCAGAAGAAGCATTCCTTAAGTGCAGCTTGACAAATTCATTCTGTTTTTCAAGATGATCACAAAATTGTGTTAGGCAGGACAGTAGCATGACTCTTTCTATCTTAAGGAGTTAAACAGTCTGAGGACTGGAGGTGTTGCAGCATCTAGGTGGGGCAGATGCAGCCTTTCCTACAACTAACTTCTCCCTGTAGTTACCCAAGCAAGAAAGAGGATACTGGGGAGGTAAGAAGCAGATGGATATTTGGAAACAAGACTGACAAATGAAGTGAACTAGAAAGTGCAACAGAGAGCTGGGACACCAGAATGAAAGGCTTGCATCACATGGACAGGCCAGGACCAGGTCTACTGGTGTCCCCTGCATCGGGAGAAGATAGCCACGTGGAGGAGAAGATGCAAAGACCTACAGAGGAACGAGACTGCACATCCTGCGCACCCAGCAGAGCTGAGCCATGGGAGGGCAAGCAGGCTGGTAGCACACACTGCCAAGTGGGGTCCCGCCAGACCCATGGGAGGATTGATCATGGTGGGGATCTAAAAGTGAAATCAAACAAGAGCAACAGTCACCAGACAACTGAAAATGAGCCAGACCTTTGTAGAATCATGGCTGGCTTTAAAAGAAATGAGTTTTTCCTCCTTGGGGACTAATAAACTGCAGTGTGAATGACAGTGATGGATCGCAAGGCAACCTGCAGGTCATGTAGCCCACAGCAAACAGCTGGATGAAAGGCAGGCTGAGGGGACGTGACAGCTTCTTCAGGAGATTCAGGGCAGAATTTAACTTATTTTATCTCAGTCAGGCATCCAGTCCAGCCTCAGCGAGGTCCCTGGGCTCCCTCTCATCAACGGAGAACGGCAAGCATCCCTCCAAAGGCAAGTCACCCAGTTCAGACATGTAACTGTGATAGATGGGATGAAGCATCTAAAATAAGCCTCAATGCTTAAGTGTAAAGCACCTAGATTGAAAGGGGGGCAAACAGAGAGAGAGATACTGAATTGCTGCTGCAGCTGGGATCATTTCTGATGCTGGATTAGTTTGTCCATTTATAGGCCTTGAAGGCTGGCAGCCTCACCAGAGAGCAAACTAGCAGAAAATAACCAGGGAAAGGAGCATGCAGGTTAAACTACGTAGTTCCTTTATTTCATTTGTTCTCTTCCACTTGCATTTTGGGGGGGTAAAAAACAAGTCTTGGAGCCCCACTATGAAGGATCCAGTGCTCTTACAGGCCCTCTGTATGAACAGGTCCAGCCCTTAAACTGGCATTTTTCAAGCTTATTCTCAAGTGGCTTGAATAAACTGTTATATTGCCAAAATTAATAATGTGGATGTACTTTGAGTCACACTGCTATGGCTAGTGGAATACAGTAGAAAAGTCCTAACCCAATCCTCCCAGCCCTCCTAAGGTTTTTCAGCATGTTGGATTGCTATTTCACATTGACTCAAATCAACACACGACTATCTTGTAGCAGTGGGCGACATTATATGCACTGGCTTAATTTGTGTTACAGTATACAGCTGTTTTTCCCATTGCGAGTAACTGGCTAAACAGTAAGAGTAAGGGGGTTTCCTGTTGAAACTGTGCCCGTTTCCTACCATCACCTCAACTTGTCTGGGAAGACATAAGTAAGTATTGGATGATTCCCTCTGTAGACTTGTTTCCTCTGATCAGTAACTCCTGCATTTCCCCCAAGTGACGGGCAGGGCCAACGACCAGGAGACAAGTTATACACATTTTTAGCACCTTTTCCTCTTGTCTCTAGATGGCATTTCTTTCATAAACATTGTCCAAGTACTTTTTTTTTAAATTATTAATTACCTCTGGACTTCTGGGCTTTGCACTCTGTGAGGGGGTGGAAAAAACCTCCTTGATTAATACCTATCTTGCTGGTGCAAAATGCTAGTGACTGCTATAGACAGGCCTGTTGTTTATGGTTCATGTTTCTAAACAACCCTAGAGAAATCATAAGTGATGGTTCCCATTGGGATATTAGAGAGGGGTCACCTCAGGAAGAGATAAAGAAGAAGGGGGGATGATTATCTGAGCATCAGATCCTCAGACAGCCCTGGCCCTGAAGACAACAGGTTTCCATTCCCCAGCCCAGACTGATGTGGATGCGAGCATTCAGCAGCAGCTATAGCACAGCCACACAGCGTAGAGACAGAAATCATCTGTAACACCCCCAAACCAAACCACAATATTAACCACATGTTCTTAGGGAGGCCAACACAAAAGTAAAGTGGGAAAAACTACCAGCTCGTCCTTCTAGCCTGCTATAAAGCAGCAGTTTTACAAATAAAAATTCCTGTTTGTGCAGATGAATGGGAAGCAAACGACTCAACCTACACAGTTTTAAAAATTCCCTTGTGCTGAACTCTAATGGAGAGTATGGCACACACACAAGAAGGCTCAGTGACGGAGCAGAGAAGTTCTTCCATATGAACATCATCTTGTTCAGTGAAAGAAGCAGATATAACTACCACGTAGTTTTCATTTTCATATGAAAGCACTTTTTGTCTTTTTGCCAAGAAGGCACTCGCTTGATAAAGCACTTTAGGAGTCTTAGGTGTCTTCCTTCCTCCAAGACATTTGTAAAGAGAAAAGAAAGATCCCATGGTCGAGAACTTCTCATGATGATGTCGTAAGCTTCTGCTTCAATGCAATGATATTTCTGGTACTTTCTACTTTTTCAAGCTCAAAGCCCAGTACCAAATGCAAGACTTTTAATTTCATAGATCACTGAGTTAAGCTGCCACAGTGACCTTATTTGAACTATCTAACTCAAGAATAAGTGGAAAATACCTAAAGGCCAAACAGCAAGGGGGAAAACACATTAAAAAGAATTATCAAAAGCCATCCTCAAGGACACAAGACCAAGGAGAATATGACTTCATTATGGTTAAGAAACCAGAGGTTTGGGCATAAATTATTAAGCCTACAAAAGCGAACTTTTGAGGCCAGCAATTTCATATGGAAATGCAATATATCAATGCAAAAACCACAAATTGAGATTACAGCTGCTTCTGTAACTGAACAAAGCTCCTGCAAGTAACTGGGAAAGAAAGGCAGGAAAGAAGAGAAGGTGGTCCTAAAAAACCCTCATGCTTCTCTGAAAGGAGAGAAGTTGTCAGAGAGGCAGCTCCAGACTTGCAGCCACATCAGCTCACCTGTGGATGTTGGGAATACTCGCCATATTCATAATACCATAGTTCATCATCACCAGGACAAAAAGATGAATGGAATACCTTGAAGACAACAAAGTGAGTATTTAGATAATTTCTACGGGACCTGGCAGTTCAGAGCGAGGGAATATTTTTCCATGCAAATGACATAAATGCGATGTCATATCAGGGTATCAGTAAACATGGATTATCACAATGACATCTTTATAGCCTGCATATCCTACATAGATCAATACTTATTGACAAGACATTGTCAATGTGTTTCATTCAGAGAAAGTGCAGCCTAGCTCAAAGTGCACATTCAAACTAGATGCATCTTTTCCAAAAGAGCTATCTTCACAGCAGACTGGTGTGGCTTTAACTTCCAGAACAAACATCGCAGATTAAATACTTCACTTATAAATACTTTCATGGTTCATTTTACTTTGAGGGTTTGGGATGATTATGCTGGTTAGGAATTCTTTTTTTTTTTTTTTAGGATAACATAGGAAGTGCCTCAAGACTAAAAAGATGTAATCCAGAAAAGCTGATATGAAGTTTAAAAATATTTTTACGCAAGCCTTGTCTACATGGTGACTAAATACTCACCACCCAAAGCAGAAGACAGCAAAGTATATTCCAAAGAGGGTGGCAAATGCATGGCGAACAGCAGAGCTGGCATGACTGGGACCCAAGTAAATACGAAACCAAAACGCAGCCAAAAGTGCAAACAGTTGACAGGCTACAAAATTGATCTGTAAAAGACAAACAAAACAAAAAATGGTTGTGATTCTTGGAGGAGGGGGGAAGGAGTCTCTCCATTCTCAGAACAATAAAGAGTGGAGCCAGGAAAAGGGGGGGAAAAAGTGAGAGCAATGAATCTTTTGTTTCTTAGCATTCTCACTTGCGAGCCCAAGCAGTCACTTTCCTTAGCCAGCAAAGGCGGCATTAAACAAGCATATAGCCACCCAAAAACTCAGACAGGAGGAAGAGCAGGCTCCAGCTATCCAAGGTACAGGCAGGCTCTGGGCGGTTCTCGCTCTCCCCAGGGCAGGGCTCTGCTGCGCTGCCAGCAGCACAGGCACACCAGCCCAACCCAGGTGCAGGGGACGTCACCCCCCTCTCTGTCCTTCTGGTGGGAGGCAGAGGCCAAGAAGCAGACTGGGACTCTGAAGCATTGCCCCGGTGCCTGACTTTCTCCACAAACCCCCAAACAAGGGCAAAATCAACAATCCTCATGTGACAGTGTTTCACAAGCAATAACTGGACAGTCGCCTTAGTTGAAATCCTCTACTCCACAGCATCCTCCAAGCAGGCCTTTCAACTTACCAGTTTTTTTGCAGTTCAACAGTGCAAAGAAAACAACTTTGCTCTACCATCACAGACAGCTAAAGGAAAACTCTCCTCAAGTGTTCTTTGGCTACTGCATGTCTCTATAGAGCATGGGAAGCGGTCTGGCCCCATTGTAAGGAGGTAGCGATGGCAGTGGGAGCACAAGACAGGTATATGAGGAGGGCAAGTAGTCCATGACTAGAGGCTACTCCTATCAGGCACAAGGACAAGCAAAAGCTTCAGTGCCCCCAGAGGAAAATAGACACCAAGCTGCCCTCTTCAAGTCACCTCTTTGACAGCCTCAGCAAAAATCCCAGAAATCAGAAGAACAACAGGGCTCAGGAGCTGTCTCTAACAGACCAATACACCACTAGGATACAACATCCGTAAGTCTAGCCTGGACCCTAGACAGCTGGAGTTAAATTCATTTATTCAGCTGCAGTCCTTTTTTTTATTAAAAAAAAAAATCCACCCTGAGCTCTCCAGCAGCAAGTCATCCTTGACTGAGCAAAACTAAATAGGCTGCAACATTTAAGCAATCACTTGGATTAGAGGATTATCCAAAGCTATCAGTCCAGGACAGGATGATATATCTCACTTGGAAATGCTCTGACATCCTGGCTGTCCAGAGGCGGCTGGATTCAACCAGGCTTCTTGTCAAAAACATTTACGCAGTGTTTAACAAGACACTACAGCCCCAAACTGCTTTTATTCTGGTGGACTAGATGCAACATGGTGCTGTTCAATCAAATGATTTTATTATAGGTTTGCTGGCTACATTGCTGTAGTTCCTTTATTTCAGTGATGCAGGCAGCCATGCAATAGAATAATGCAATAATTTAAATACTTAGATATGCTGAATTTTAGTTCTTTGGAGAAGAGACAATATCTATCTATTTCTTGTTCACATAAGCAACCAGCATTTATAACAGACAGTATCATAGAACTATACCCAAAAGCAAGTAATTAGCAATGTCTTGTTATGACAATACTTTGCGCTTTATTTAAATAAGACAATTCTTAGTTTACGTGCAAGATTTAAAAAGTGAGAGAAAAAAAATTGCACCAGTCTTACAAAACCCAGATGCTATAATACAAATCCCAAGCTCTCGTCTGGCCTATTAGAACACAGTTACACTCAAAATACTAACTCCTCCCTTCCCTCCTTCCACAGCCAGAGGTACCGCAGAAAGGGCTGAAGAGAGGACATCCCCTACAGGGCTGCTCTGATTGCATCCTTTCTAAGCAAGTTTCCAATACTGATGGATGCCAATTCATCAATGACAATTCAGTGAACCTTAATCCCATCTCAGCCTGCTCCCACTTAGGGTCATACTAGTACATCCACTGGAGCTCAACTTTGTGGCACGCAGAGCCCCTCTGATTCAGTATAAAGAAGGAAAGTGCAGAGACTCCAAGAAACCTGATGTGGCTGATCGGTTAAAAGACAATACCCCCTTCTGCGCAGCATCACTCATGGAAGATTTATACCAGTAAAAACCATCAAGATAAGCAAACGTTTGCTTTTTACTTTCATCCAGTTCTTGTATGTTCCATCCGAGACGTTAAAAATGCTGCGACTTCAGAGGTTCACATACACAGCAAAATGAAAGCACAAGATCCCATGGCAGACACACTCATAACAGCATTTACATCGCTAAGGCAGGTAACGACAGCAGCAGCAAAAAGCAAGCAGCAGAGACTTCATCACAAGCAACATACAGTATACGACAGCACAACAGCCTTGCATACACATGCTGTTGCTCACCTATACAATCAATTCCTCTGAGCATGTGTTACCTGTGCTACTTGAATTACAGTCAGCACGGGTACACCAATCATGCCACTATCACATCATCCTTTTGTTGTGCAAATTCACCAAGACAGTTTCTTCTCTGCGCTGCTTTTGTAGGAGTCGGGGTAAACCCTTGTACCAGGATAAAAGCAAAAATGCACACTAGCCTTACATTTCAATCGGCCTTCAATTTATAAGGGTTGTTTCTGTAGAGCAGCCAAACACCACAGATCCAATGTACTCAGCAAGCAATAATCTCAGAATACTAGTTTTCATTTACCCTTTTTGTACCAAATTAAGCTAGAAAATACCTTGCAGAGGAATGGCTACAACACACCATTAAAAGTTAGAGATATGATTCAAAAAATGAAAGATTAACCTTACATTTCAGGATCTGTAAATGACAGTGATGGTGTTGAAGAGGCACAAACACACATCAGGATTCCCGAGTGTCATTTGAACATTTTGTGACCTACTGCAACAGCATAAGGGAAGTGAGAAGGCTGCACCCAATGCATTGCTTGGGAGATCGACTCCCAGATACAGAAAAAATGCAGTCTGAAATGCAGAAAGAGAAGATTTTTGCTCACTGGCTGAGAATATCCATGCCTTTGCCCTCCCTTCTGAACTGCAACCACCATAGCTCTTCGGCAGCTTTCCAGGTTCCTTTCCCCCATGGCCATGTTTTTCTGACAGACAGCACTGCCCCTAAACACAACATGCTGCATTTGTTTTTCTTTGTCTACCATTAAGGCCTTCAAGGTTTTTTGTGTGTATTTACAGTAAAACATAGACATTAAAAACAACGTGATTGGTTTTAAAGGATTCATTAGCAGAGGGGTTGGAGGGGGATACGAATGAACAAGAAAGCCAGGTAAATACAAGAATAAAACCTTTCTGTCATGCATGACGTATTTGCTGCCTGTTGGACAAAAACATTGTGGAATAGTACTGGAGAATACTTCTTCTATCTGTCCACTTATAAGCCTGCACTTGGAATCTGAATGCACCAAGTTGACCTCTGATTTCTGTGGGGTTCAGTCTGAAGACCAAGCTTAGCTGTGCAGAGCTCACTGCAAGGTCTAGCACATAGTTTACTGCAAGACTGACTTTCAGAAGTGCTAAGCAATTGCAGAATACTTCCTCAGATCAATCCATTCTGAGTTTACCTGAGCCAAACTGAAGGTGTGGATAAACCAGGCCAAATCTTTTCTTAATGATGACCTGTCACAAAGAGAGGGAGGGAAGTTGTTTGTTTCTTGGGTTTGGGGAATGTAAGACAAAAGTCAAGACACCAGTAAAACTGGGGAGCTCCTTTCCAAGTGCTGAAAACTTTGTTCTGGCCAGCAGGCTGAACTCTGTATTTAAAAGTGAGCACTAACTTGGTACCAGATCAGATATGGTCTGTTCTCCACAGAGTAACAGAGGGATATGATAGCTTTTCCTATCACTACCACCTCTATTTAGTTTTTTATATGTAAAATTTTAAACACATGCAGCATTCACATGCATACACACGAAGACTGACAGTTCATCTGACAGTGACTTTACTGCATTCCATTTAACATTAATTTTATTCTTCACTGTGCATATTTAAGGTACCTAAGCAAACAGATCCCTAAGATTTTAAGAAATGTTGCACTGCATCACAAGTGAAGTAACAGTCATACTTTCCTCCCTTTCCCTTCCCAAAGAGGAAAGGGTTCATATTATTCCCGTTTGGTTATTTCCACTGTTGCTAAAAACACTTTGTAAACAGTAAATTGAGGGCTTCTGAACATTGATGAATGGTGTTCACACAAAAATAACATGGAAATAGAAAAGAAATTATATGAGAATTAACCCTTCTCATTCTGACCCACCATTGTAAGTCCTTTAACCCATGTGTTTAGTTAGTCACATCCATTCAGTGTTGCCATCAAATTTTTTCCACATTTGGTTTCAACTTTGTTAGTAGAAAGAAACACCTTTGCTTTTTACAGTCATTTTCTTCCAGGCACTAGCAAGTAAGATGTAATAAAATTAGGAATCAGAGCACGTGATATGTTGCCAAAACAAGATACTATCTTCCTTTCATTTTCCATGATTAAACATTGGAAGACAGAAAGGCAGTCTCATCCCAGTATCCTGCACTGACATCTGGAAGACTTGTATCTGAGTCACAGCCAGCTGAAGACAGCCTTGCAACGCAGAAACAAGATATCTGCACTTTTGGAGAGAGAGAAAATCTGGAACAGCTCCAGCCCAACTGGGTTGATGGTTATTGTTGTCTGGTTAAGGAATTCTTTAATATCTAATAGTCTCAACTTTAAAAGGCCAAATGGATCCAGAGCATGTAAACACCAGATATGAACAACGAGAAAAAAAAATAAACCGTAGTTCCTCCCTTTATCCGTTCAAATTCTGTAGTAGCAATAACTCAAAGTGGTGTTTAGACTGCAAAACTGAGTATTATACAAAGCTAGTGATCAGGTCAAACCAACCAACCAAGCACCTATGATGTTGACACAAGAATAACCAAACATAATGGTTTCAAGATCCCCCTATACTATTACGCTAAAAATCAAAGCCCTCAAAGTACATAAAAAGTTAGTTCCATCTGCCTCAAGCCTTTGTACCTTCTCCCATTTTTAATAGGGTGAAACCAAGTTGGCAAATGTTGGACTGGTGCTGTAGGAATGGGAAACACAAACTCCTAGGGATCTGGAGTCACCTTTTCAGTCATCTCCAACAGGCAAGGCATATTATATGGGAAAGTCTTCTCGTCAACTTGCTAACCATTCTCAGAGGAAAACCATAAAACTTTTTGCCCTGTCTTTTATTGGGTCCCATTAACCATCTGCAGGTGAGCACTTTTAAGGGCAACAACCAGTTGGCAAGTCACAAAATAAAAGTTCTAAATACCTGGCATTAAATACACGTCTCTCAAAATCTCAGCATTTGGAGGACATGAGACCATTGCCATAACACTGAGTGGGAACAATTATCACCTTTTGTTCTGGGGGCAAACCAGCTCCATGGTGGAGGTTTAAAAAAAAAAAAAAAAGTAGCAATTTGTCAAATTCCTCTAACAGGAAAGTCACGGAGCCATAGTGCATTTCCAAAAGGAGACAGGTAAATGTGTTGTTTGGTGCACTGGAAACTGACTGAAAAAAACCACAAAAATCTTACCAGGAGAAAATGGAAAGTGCTTTTGCTTTTCCTAGCTAGCAGTTCTTGAGATGGGAAACAGAAAACACAAGAGGAGGCAAAGCCTGGCTTTAGACATTTCCACCAAATCATCACAAATAGTCTTGGTCACCACTCACCATAGTTCAGGGTAGGCTACTAATCACCCACTTCAGGAAATTTCAATTCCCCTCATCCCACAAGCCTTGCATCTGCAAAACTCCCTATTTAAAGAAGTGGTAATAGACATTTGAGGGTTACTAGATCACACTCTAGGAAGAGATAATAAGTAAGATTAAGCACATAGCCTGTTATTTTAGTGCTTTTAACATTTTCCTTATAGTTAAGTATCAGGAAGAAAAATCCTGCATTCTGTTTTCACCACAAAAATACTTTCCTTTTATTTTACTACTTTTTTTCTCCCAGAAGAACTGATCTCACTTTCCAAAAATCTAGGAGGATATAACAAATTGACCACACAGTTCTCTCCAAACTCCAAATGGCAATTAAGTCCATTACCCAAACCAGACAGTCCTCTGTAAGCAAAATTCCTATTAATGCTATAATTCATTCACTATGAAAATCACTATGAGAAATCACACTGCTAACTTGTCACTTGTTGGATGACAAGGTGTCCCCCACAGCACACAACCTTTGGACAAAACCCAGGAATGTTGCACATTCATACATGTTCACAGACAGAGGTACAAATGTGTTATGGCGCAGCCAGGCTGCCAGCATATTCCCAGCTAGCATCCAGGTCCATGCCCACCTCAACATGCAGCAGATGATGCAGACTGTCCTCAGATTATAGATATTGCAGAAGATCCCTCTACTTTTAGTCCAGGCCTTGCGCTTACCAGCCAAATGAGAGAATAAGACTTTAAATCTGCATTTCATCTGCTGAATAAAAGAAAGTGTATGAACAGAGGCCTCCCATGGTGGCTCAGTATAAAGACTAAGTTGTAGCCCATGGTGAGGATACTCTGTATTTGCTGCTATCTACTAATGAGCTACTGAGCACTAGTTTAGGAGGCTGCTACAAGGTTTTTATCTGGTAAATTAGAATTTCTCCTCTATTCACTAACTTACCACAGATCACCAAACAGCTGTTTTCAGTATTTGGAAAAGCATAAGGAACCATGTTAATAAAAACTACTGACAGCAACTCCTTCTCAAGTCAAACCACTGTCTGTGGAGTCCAACAGTGCTTGTGTAGTATTTTGGAAAGGGGATACCATAATAAAGCATTCCACTTTGCCAGAGATCAGCCCCATCATCCAGGATGGTGTCTTTCTTGGAAAAAATAAAGCAAGAGCTACAGAAGTACAATAGCTTGTTTTCTCTGTTTAAAAGATTATTTTGCACATATAACCAAAGACACCTGGCAAACAACATGTTTAAGTTCACTTTGCTGGAGACATTTCTACTTTGATGTTGAAAAATAGACCTGCTGTTATGATAGCATTTCACAACATCCAAATTGTGATATTTAAAATGGGTGTGTTAAGAATGAGAGATGGAATATTCTTCAATCAGATCATCTCAAAGATATCTGATACTTACTGAAATTTTTCAAAATATTTTGATCTTCCAGACTATTTTTATGAACCATAAGGACAAATATTCTCTGCAGAGATGACTTAACTCTACGCAGGGAAGGGACAAACACCCCTAAAAAGAAGGGCGATACCACAGAAACGATGTGAAGTTTCCCACTGCTAGAATTTTGACTTAGGCTTCCACAAAGGAAAAGGATTTGTGTAACATCATCTGTGCAGCTCCCCTTATTGCCCACAGTGGTATCGCTTCACACAGAACTCAGTGCACCGACAGCCAGCACAAACAGGCATTTGTGAAGAAATCAGATTTGACTGTCGCTTGCAAGATGCTGTATTTTGTGTCTACAGTCAGGCACTGTGCAAACAGCGAACAGCAAATTGCGAACAGCATGGGTCAGAGAGGAGGCAAATTCATTTACATTGGGGAAATACTGATACGACTACTGAAAAGTCACATCTCCAGTATCATACTGAAACAAGTCATTTCTCTGACTTTGTGTTGTAGGAGTCCTGTGGAAGATTTTGAGGGGGAAGAAGAAAAGGTTTGAAAATAGAATTTCTCTCAAGGGGGAGGGGGGAGAGAGAGAGAGAGAGAGAAGTGTATATGCATGACTAATTTAAGATTATTGTCCTCTTCAGAGGAAGCACTAAATTCTCATAGCCCTGGCTTTTTTGTTGCTGTTGCATGCGGAATATGGACTTGGTAAAGTAGAATATGCCAAATTGACAGTGTTTTGGCCTGTTGTGCTGTTTTCCTGGGTAAATTCTTCTGTTTCCCTACTTACAGGGTCAAATATCCTTCCATGATTTAGACTATAAACTTGAAACAGATGTTCTCTCTGGATTACCTCTGTGAAGCCACTAGCAGAATAATCACTAGCAGGACACACAAATATAGCTATAGAGCAGATTAAACCCCAAGTCATCAGAAATTTTAAAAGAAAAACTTTTAAGTCAAAAGTAAGCTTGAGAAGTCAAATCTACATCATAATGCTAAGTCACACACCCATACATTTACCTTTGATGGCTGATAAAATTAACGTGCGGACCTGAGCCAAATACAGCTTTAGCTTGCTGTCAACAGCTCTTAACATTGAACTGTAATGACCCTATGTTGGACAGATGTTTAAGTAGTGATCATTTATGTGCAGCAATGTTCTGCCACTACCTGTAACTCAGTAATTACTGTTCTCTCAGTGAGCAATGCCAAAACATAGCATGATGAAATTCCCTTGTACCTGAGATAGCCAGCACTAATTCCTACCTGTGATAGAAGCAGCAGTAAAATCAAACAAGCTGTAGCCTTTAGTCATTCAGGTGTTCTTTTTAAACCAAAATGCCTTTAGGTTGTTAGGAGAGCTGCTTCATTTCTCCAGACTACTCAGCAGTAAGGTAGCACACTAAGGTAGTACCTTCAACCCTAAAAGAGTACTTTAAAAAGAATAATTTGACGTACCTCTGTGCAGGTATAATATCGCATTGTATAACATGGCAGACATTTCTAAAAGCAGAACTACAGCCAGCAGGCCAGAGTACAGAAGATATTTTAATGAGAAAAGGAAAAAGAGGAATGAAATGTCATTATCCAAATGGGAATTTTGACAGGAAAAAAAAAACAAAACAAAACACCAGGACTACCTGCCTTGCTTTTCCAAAGGCTTCCACAGGAAGTAGGAAGTCACTGGGATCTTGTACTTCTCATAGGAAAGATGGCATCTTGTACCACCAACCCTCCTTGCTTATGCGTAGGTTCATCCTGATGCAGAGGGAACAGACTGACCTTATCATATTAGTCCATCACTCCAGCTCTTCTCACAGGCTTCACTCAGAAGACCCGATTTAAGCATATGTAAAGTTATGAGACAGATGCTGAAGTGCAAATGAACAGAAGCAAGGAAAACAACAACTCCAGGAGACCTGAGTGCCTGCAAAGCCTCCTCTGAAAGCCCCTAGAGCTCCAGGCATCTCCCACAGCAGGGACACCACAGCGCTGTTTCCCCCCTTTCTTTGCCACCTGTACAGCTCAGGCAACTAACTGGAGCTCAGATCCTTAGTTAAATACACCAGTTACCCATCTTTTCCCTGAAATGAATTCTTGGATAATAGATATTGTTCCCAATTGGTCTTCTCAAATGTGACGAGTGCTCCCAAACCCCAAACAATTATTCTCACACAATCTCTCAAGACCATTGCCTCGCCTCTGCTCTCCAACACCGTCACCTTATCCACCACAGACAGTGGGTCAGCAACAAAAAAGAAGCAGGACTGAGACAGGTTTCATCAGGCATGATCCAGCTTGAGTTCACCAGCCTCAGAGCACTAACTGCTGCAGAGATTTCAGTCCAGTTTCTACTTTTGTATTCTTCAGTAAATAACTTCAAAGTAGCAGTGCTAAGAGTAGCATCAACGTAGATCTGCATTTTTTTCCCCCCAGATTTAAAGGTTTAGTTTTTAAAAACTTAGAACACAGCACAGCAAGTCAAGCACCTTTTCATTTTGTCTACGTAACTGACATAAGTATGTAGGTGATTTATTCAAAATGCAAAGAAGGAAAACAATACATACACATGTGTATATACCCAGCCACCCCACTGGCACACCCTTCTGTGGCTTCAATGTAAATTATATTCCCCAAATACCAATGGGAGTCGCATGAATGTAGGAATGGCAGGATCCTTACAGCAATGTTTCGAAAGTCCCAATTCAGAAACAGACTTAACTTTCAGGCCAGATGAAAGCCATATTCACAAATTTAAAAATAAAACAGTAGGCTTAAAGTGCAATCCTTCACTAGAACAGGAACTGGCGCATCTAAAATAACTTTGCCCATTATTGCTGTTGCAATGCCTGTGTGATTCTATTTTCAGTTCCTTTTCTATACAAAAATGTGTCAGTGGTCTTTAAAAATACACACCAATACAAACAGGGCAGCTTTGTTCACGTTATCCCAGTGATATCCCAGTAAGTGTATGCAACAGAAAGAAACAAACATCAGTAAGGGGAAAAAAGTGCCAACTCCACAAGTTATTCTAAACTAAAAGAAAGTGGGGCTTTTTTTCCCCACCGTAGAAACTATCAGCACTGTGTTAAATTTAGGCACATTATCCTTGGAATTAAGTGGCTTGATCAAAGACTAAAACTTTCATCACTGCAATGGTATTATTTAAGAATTTATTAGGCCCTTACACATCGGAAATCTGGAACACCCTGTATTTAAACGCTCAACCATGCTCATAGTAACTTAAAACAAGGGCACTGTAAAAATTAGCGTATTAGGACATGCTTTAAAAATTTATGCAAGGACTTTGCTAGAGGAAGGGGTAGAATTTATCTGTCCTAAAAACTAATGTTGATACCTGAGCTAGCCCATCTCAATTTCTTTTATCGTCAATGGGGAAAAAAGGCAGTTCTAGGTTGCAATTCATCTAATCCTAAAACACAAGTCTAAACCAGGTACTTCTACTATAAAATCTAGATGAGTGATTTTAGATGTAGAAATGTACACTGCAGACTTACAAAGATGAACAGTAGCCATATTACACACATTAACTTTAACAGAAGCAAAAAGAAATCTCTGGACTGTGAAACTGGACTTCCATTTAGTTGTAAGAGATGAAATTTTCAAAAATGACCCACAGTTCCTGGTGCTCCACTTTTTGGTTTACCACTTAAAGACACCACAGAATGGTATCATATTCCAGAAGCCGGTATTCTGCAATAAACTAAGCCCACTTCAAGTGCCTGAAATAAAGCGGGGCGGGGGGAGCGCCAATCAGGAAGCACTTCTGAAAACAAATTACTAGTATATCTACTGCCAGGTATGTGTGGAAGAGTTTTAGGATAACAGTGCTCCTATGCGATGGGTGTAGTCACATGCACCCAGTTTCCTGCTGCTGCAAGCAGGTGCTGCAAACCTCAGTTCTTCCTGCTCTCTTCCTTCGCTAAGCAGTTTTGCATCTCCAAAACACCCAGTAACAGCACTTGCAGAAGAAGAGAAGGAAAACCCTTGTGAACAGCAAAGAAAATGCCCTCAGTTGAGCTTAAAAACATCACCTCAGGGTACATCAACATGGAGAGGTGAAGATTACGTTATTCTGCCCACGCTCCAACCTAGCAAAATATGGGGCACTGATCTCAGGGTGCGACCATACCCTTTCCAACACTGCAGAGCCACAGAATTTGATAAAAGAGGTACAGAAAATATTCCCAGCTACCTTTCAGCATGGAACCCCCTCACAGGCAGAAGAGGATACACAAAGATTTTGGGAAGCCATCAGTAAGGGCCAGGGAAAATCAGCAGTAAATCTGCTCAGATTTTTTTTTTTTTTTTGTAGAGTTGATTTTCAGTCGGCTCAACCCATGCAGATGCCCAACTGAGATTTTTCACAAGAGAAGAACAAAAAGCGTGGCACAATGGGAGGGAATATATGCAGAACCACCTTTCTTAGTAGTAAACTTTAGTCAAAGCCATTTATTTGACTGGGAAAAATCACACTTTCAGTTTATATTTTGGCAATTATCTTTGCAAACATAACAGCTAGGAACTCACTCTCTCTGTTTCTGTAAACAATGAAAACTTTATATTCTGCAGTTGCTTGCAGAGTCCCCCATTTCCACTGTGGCCCTTGATTCTGCTGGCAAGCAAATTTTCTAGATAGCTTTTTTCTTCATATTTTTAGCCTATTTCCAAAGAGCTGTGTATGGGTTGTTCTTGTTTTGTTTTGGTTTTGTTTTTTTTTCAATTCAAGCACAATTATCTTCGTTTCATTCCTTTGCTATAACAGTGACTGTGTAGAATTAGCAAGCCTCTGTATCTGCCAACTTCAGATACTCGCTTTCACAATCATGAGATTTCACAGTCATAAAATACTGCTCTTCCCTATTGTTCTACAGTCTAAAAGTAAAATTATTGCTCTATGCTGTTTAACATATATTTATCTAATCTTCATTCATATGGGCTGTAGACTTATTTTTAATCCCTTCAGAACTGTGGCAGGAAGAAAAGCCACCAATAAAACGTGTACAGTGACAATATCCTGTTGTGGCTGGTTTTTCCTTCCTTATTTCTGCTCAGAATTTGCAGCACACTCACTTCATGCTCATTTATTTTGGATCTTGAACCATGCAAGAAGACAACGCAGCCCCAGCTGTTTAGTTATGCCTGCATTACAAGCACCTTACATCTACAGCAAATATCTCTGGAAGCTGAACTTTGGGGCATGTCTAATTTTAGGTGCTCAACTTCAGACACTGTTGAAAACAAGTAACTTGGAGATGACAAGCATTCAGGACTTGGCGCAAGTCAAACATCTCAACCATCACTAAACTAAAATATCTGGAAATCATTAGTACCTTTTCAAAAAGTCATGCTCTGAATGAATTCCAGGGGCTATCCCCTCAAAAAAAAAAAAAAAAAAAAAGATTTCCTAGTTTTCAAACTTAGCAACCAAATCAAAACAAAAACTAACAGGCAAACACGGCATGAGCAAGTGTCAGTTGGTGAATAAGCATAAAGAAATATAAAGTAAACAATTAGAAAAGGAAGAGATACTTGGATTTTGCTATAAATTAATTTTATTTGCACTATACTATATTTGAGGAAAAAAAGATTTCATTTCCTTGCCTCATTAAAAGCATGCTGCCTTCTTTATATATCCCCCACCAGAGTTCCATACTTTTATTTGCATACAGTACAGCAGAACTTTGGGTTATAACATTGATATTTTCCAAAGACAACTGTCATATCAGGAGGAAAAAAAACCCACCCACGTTTGTATTACTTAACCACAGTATTATATTTTTCCCCAGGCGTATTCTTGCCATGCTTATGAGTCAGCAATAGCAGAAACTTGCTTTCCTTTACAAAGGACAGCAATCATTAGGCAACAGGAATAAGTCTCATTTTTTCCCTTTTAACAGTTTGGAAAAAAAGAAAAGAATGCTCTTCCATTTTAGAATTATTACAGTGATGCTCCTACTATGCACTGACAGGCAACTTACTGTCCAAGAAACAAAGTACAGCAACAAAATTCCGGAAACTCCAAGTAAGCTCTTCTCGAAATACCCTATGAACTTGAACATAGCCAGAGAAAAGAAATTCAATAATCCTTTAAGTTGCACAAATAATTATAACTTCCCTTTCAGACATGCCCTTTACACATAAAGCCTAAAAAAACATGCTTTAAAAGAACTAGGGCATTGCATGATCTGCACAGCTGGCTTGCAAAATTTATTTCTATCTCTCTCTCTATCGCAAGGTTTTATACCAGTAACATCTGGCTATCTCAGAAGCACTTTGAGAAAGCATTTCAGATTTGATTTTTAGCAAACTTAAGATATCTCAAAATGCACATGGAGCTTTCCCCACTGTCACTGTAGCACTAAAATGCAGTGTGGTAGCATTTCAGCTTCCCTGATGCTGGAAGGCACCTGAGTAATGAGCAGCACGTATTTTATACAGCATGAGCGAGAGGAGGCTCGGAAGGGGATGACCAGGGACCTGGGTCCCCACTGACTGCTCAAAGCCTCTCCAGGGCACAAGGCAGTAGTTCCACCTGCCAGCAAAAAAATGACGCCACCGTCTCATAGGCAGAAATAGTCCAAGCAATTGCAAAGACCTGATCCTAGACACAGGAAGCAGAGGCACACCTGCCATTTAGCGTCTTCTAAACTGGTCTGGTTCGTTGCCCTTATTAGTGACTATGCTCAAAAACTGAAGCGTCAGGGGAAAAGAGGAGGCAGATACAGAATCAATTTTCTCCTAATAATCATTTAAACCCTGACTCAACTCTATCCAGGCCAAAAAAACAGGAAGCCTGACTGAGATAGTTAGGCAACTGAGGTAATGGCGCACGTAAAATGTATGATTGATAAACAGATAACAGACTACGGATCAGGATGTCAGAACCCTATCAAAGGATGAAGGCAGACTACACCAGACACCTGCTGCTGTAGTCTCTTCAAATAGAATACGCAGATCACGAAACCCACAAATACAGCATTAAAGATATGCAGCATGAACTGAACAGAGAGGAAATGCTCAGCATATGGACAAAAAGAAACCCCAACAGTTAAAAATCAGAACAGACAAGTAAGGGGATAACCAAGAGGGAAATACATTGCAAAGCATATAAGGGGCCAGTTACTTTCTATGTAAACTAATAGAAGGACAGCTGTAGCTTGAGCTCCTTCAAAGTGGGATGTTGGAGAAGTGACCTCTCTTGGGCGTTGGCTGATCTTCCCTACAGAAACCTGCTGCATCACCATGTGAAGAAACTCAAGTAATAAATCCAGTGTCGCGTTAAGCCCTGGGAGGGAATGACGACTCTAGCAGACCCACTCACCTGTAACGGGAGCAGCCGCGCTTGGGACTGCCAGCAGAGACTCCGGATCCCAAAAGCATCAGCAAGACCAGAGGCAGAGCTGCCAGAAACCAGTGCCTGCAGAGGGGACAGGCCCTGAAAGGCGCCAGCAAAAGAACACATACTTCCAAAAGCCTTCCCTTTTAAGCTATTAAGTATCTTACTCTGGATACTCATGTTTTTCATATAAACATCCAAGACCATGCAGGCTCTGGCCAAGTTCTTGGGCTTAGCATCCTCCTGTTGAAATGGGTTTCACAGTCCACTTCTGGACTGCATGAAAAAGACCTTCATTTTAATCACTGTTGAATCTGCAGCCTTCCAATGTTATCACATTTTTTCTTCCCATGGAGAAATACTGGGAGACAGAAGGGAAGAAGTCCTAGATCTATTTCATTTATGCTGCTCACATATACTTTCACCATGATCCCTCTTAACAGTCACATTTCTAAAGCAAACAACCCAGTTCCTTCATTTTGCTTTTGTGTGTTTAAGAAAAAAAAGGTCTACCCTGTAATTTTTTTCTCTTTTACCTTGTTCATATTTTCATTCTGGTTTCATGGCAAGGGACAGCTACAGTCATCTTTTGACTGACAAGAGCAACCACAATGGGACAGAAACATAATTATGTCACCCATTTCCCTCTGCCCTGGACCATTCTTTGTTCTAATCCTCATTTTTTTTACTGGTTAGCATCAGCAGAACAGCTCTAAAACTTTCCAAAGTGCTGAGCCCATTTTCCTCTCTGCAATGTTACGTTTGCAATTGGGAACTAGCGCCCTAGCAGAGAAGTAGCAATAAAGGTAACACAAAATTAAAGTTACATTCTCTGAATAAAAACCCAAACGTTTCCTCTCTCTTGAGTCTATCGTATTTCACAATGTACCACAGCAATATGCCTACACTTTCAACATACTTGTATAAAATAGGCAAAACCCACCCATACACTGAGTGCAGTGTTATTGTTGCTGTGGCAACAACAGACCACAATTTTTTTGCCTCAAGAGGATCAGCATGAACACAAACATACACACAAAGGCATAAACAGCTGTGGGTGCTAAGTGCCCACAACTCACTGTGGATGTGTAATGCTGCCATCAAAACTGGATTTCACTCAAAAAGTACGTCCTTTAACTTCCCAGTCACTGTCTCTAAACCATTTGCCTACCCTTGTTTTTCACCTTCAATACAGCATAGTTGGCAAAACATCCTGAGAAACCCTGCCACACAAGAAGCATAAATGTAAGACAACTTAAACTCCACTTGTGAATGAACAAAGTAATTCTAAAACTCTCTCTCAAATAGATAAATCATTGATCTGTCAGCTGGAATTTGCTGGTGTAAATACTTACTGCAAACCATAGGAGTCAGTGCTTTGAATCTGCCCTCTGTGTGTGCACACGAGATAAACAAAGTCAATACTGTGCTACTCTTTAACACTCCCTTGCACTGATAACAGGAAAAAACCTACTTTCACCAGTTTTTCACCAGTTTATAATGTCATTTAAGCTAGGTGTGAGAGTTAATAATTAAATCTTTTCTACTCAGTAGTCCTTTAAAAAAAAAAGTTTAAAATAAAACTGCACATGAGCATGAAAACAAGCATGGAAGTTATTCGGGGGGGTCCTCAAATGTCTTGGGTTTTGCCTTGTCATTTTGCCTTCCCCATTCCTGCCCTATCTGCATACCAGTGCCAACTTGCACTTGAACAAGAAACCACAAACGAAGAAAGTGCTCAAGTCCAATTAGAGCTTTTGTCACAAGACCAGGGCCTGTAGAAGAAGCAAACATTCACCCTGTGCACGACAGCCAGCAGCTGAAGTTCCTTTCTTGGCCTGAAATTGTAATTTAGCTTTTTAGTATTCTGAATGCAATCCAAAAGACTGATCTAAAGGAGTATTTTCTTGCCTCCTTTTTCCCTCCCAGACGTCCCCAGCCTGACACACTCACTGAACTTGAAAACTGCAGAATAGAATCTGACACTGATCAATAACTTTTGAAATTGCTATTCCATAGGATTGCCAGATTTTTGTCTGGGACTTACCAGGCAGATACACAGACTAACATCTATCTGCCCTTTGCATAAGTCATCTAGGTAGGTAGCTCACATGCTTTCAGACAGCATCCCACTCACTACGCTGCACAGTATCACATGAGGACACAGGCAAAATTCCTATTATCCAGCCACCCAATCACCCAGGAACACCAGGTAAATGTTCAGAGTCCTCAAATCCCACCTGGACAAAGCATCCAGAAAGAGAGAAACCAAGAATGAAGAATTGTTCTAATATTTAGTATTTGTTTTGTCTAAGAGCAGATATCATGGCAACAGTCATGCTATAGACTGACTGACTAACTTTCTTAATAGTTTTCAGAGTAATGACTACCATTTCCTTGGCCATTTTTCCCCACGTGCGGTTCTCGCCATTGGCAGAGGCAGGACAGGCTGACCCAGCCGAGCCCCATGCAGAACGGACTGGATTCCACATTGTCAGAAGTGACCAAACAAGCCTGACCAGTGCTATGCTCTGAAGAAACCGCCAAGTGGAGGTCAGAGATTTCCACTATGCCTATCTCAGCAAGCACTGTGGTGCAGCAGAAGTGGGTCTGAAGAGCAAAAGGGGTGAGGATGAGGACCCCACACTCACGTGACTCATTGTCTGGAGGGTCTCACTTCAGAGGAGCTGAACTCTGGTGCTGCAGGCTATGTGACCTTTAGCAGCTGAAGCACTGCAGGCTCCTGGGGTAAATCCTTCAGCTTCACATTCTCAGAAAGCAACCCCGTGTAGATGCTCCGGGGCCACTTCATGTACAAAGTGCGCTAAATGGGGACAGTCAAGAGATTCATTTCCAAAGCACACTCTTGATCCAAACTACATGTTAACATAAACACTCCCACTATTAGTAAAGGACAGTAGAAAATTATGCATCAGGCTGTACTTTTAAAAGCAAGTCTGAGTTTCTGGAAGCTCTCCTTAAGTACCCTGCCTAGACTACTCAAGCATCCAGGACATGAAGTTTGGTACCCTCAAGGTTACCTGTAACTACCAGGTCACATAAAGAAGGATTTTTTCACGCCAAAGAGAAACACGGCCCATTGACATCAGACTTTTTACTTGGTTTTGGACAAGTACAAAAGGTTGGATTCACCTCTGCACTGATGCCAAGTCCAGCACTGCAGCCTCCCCTGCCCAGGGGTTACCAGCACCACTTGCAGTTTGGCAAGTCTACCTCGAGTGCTACCCATTCTCGTGAACTGTAACAGGAGCCAAGGAGCAGCCAGGGCATTAAATACCGTGCCAGGCTGGCCAATGTGCAGTAAATCCTAAGCATCAGGGGCTCCCCTGAAAGCACAGAGCCAGCTCTGTGCTCAGTGCCTAGACCGCTAGGCTGGAGCCCAAGAGTCTTTGTCACTACTTTATATTGTCTCAAAATAGCTGCAGAGCACCACTAAATCAGTGCTGGTGTGATTAATGTGCAGAGAAGGTTTCAGGAAACTTTATGCAGCCTTTCAACATTTATTTTTCCAGATCTCGTTTAACACAAATGAGAAGGAAAGTGCTTAAAAGGGGGAAAAATGCAAGTGGCTGATTCCAGTTGCACTTTTGTCCCTTGCCAAATGAAAAACTTAATAAGGACAGACTTTGTTTTCAAGGCATGAGGGATGTGGAAATATTTACACCCATAGTATCAAGACATCAGCCATGAGGTTCAAGACTGCAGTGCCAAACTGAGTGAGAACATGTTGAAAAAGGCAGCACGTGTTTCCAAGGCAGAGGAAAATGTGTATTATTGCAATTGTTAGTAATAGCTGACCCGAAGAGAAAGAAATGCTTTGGAGATAGCCTTGATCTTTGGAAAGTACTATACCTCTGTCTCAGGACTGTCTCAGGAGCATACAGAATCTTGGGTCCTGCACAAGCGGGTGCAACAAGTTTGAGAGTGGATTTGCTCTAAATGCACAGAAAAGCCGTGTAGCCCACGAGCACTATGAACCACCCTGCTTGCAGGCACCTGTTTAACTGGGGACCCAAAACAGGGTCGGCAAGACGATGCCTCTGTTCGTCAAATCAAGCATTATGTCCTTCATGGCATTATAGTAAAAAGCTAATGATTTCTTTTAAGGACAATAGTTTTACAACATCTGGGTACTCAAAAGTTGGAAAATATCAAAATTAAAGTTGGTATTGGCAATCTAAGTAATATCTCTCTATAAATGTGTTTTAAGGTATTGATTTCAAATTTCATTTTTGCATACTGTTTCTCAAATACCTAAAAGTTACACAGCTTTATTTTTTGCAGCTGAGGGTGTCAGGCAGGGAGGCATTAAATCTGACAAGTACTGCTGCAATTCAAAATGAAAACATAGAATTTTCAATTGCAAAATGACTGGCATTAGGAAACTAAAATGTAGCATAGCTCATACCAAACATGGACAATTGCTGCTGTTGCCTTAGAGTAGCTTTTTTCAGGTAAAAATATGATACTAACCCCACTTACATCTTCAACGAACTTCCATATTCAGTTATCTCGCTTCAATCTGTAACAAATTACCTTTTTTCCTCAGCATTACATCTTCTAATGCCGCTATTGACAATCATTAAAGGAACCTCAAAGTTCTCAGCCTAAGTCTGTTGAGTTCCTAGAAAGCTAATTTTTTATTTGGCTTTTCACTGCCCAAAAAGTGGATTAGAAACTCATGCAGAGAGGCTTGGGACTAACACATCTGCTGACTAGCTAAACCAGAAAGCGCAGAAGTAAAACTGAAGTCGGACAGTAAAAGAGCTGAAAAATGTGAAATTTAACAAAACCACCCCTGATTTTGGGATCAGAATTCATGTTGATTTTTGTAAAAGGAAAAAAAATTTGTATCTACTCTTTTCTTCCTCCTCCTTTTTAAACCAATTCATCAGCATGCTTCGTGCAGAGAGCTATTCAAACTCAAGGAATGGTGGGAAGACATCTCTAACACTTCAACTATCCCAAGACTCGGAGGCATGTCCCACAGTCCCCCACAGAGTCAGTGTTTTACTGTTGCCTAAACATAAATACGCAGACCAGCTCCAATGAAAGGATTAAAGTGAAAAACAAGGTGTACAACCGGCAGCCAAAGCATCCAAAATTAAGTTTAAACGCACATTTTTTCCCCTTTGGGGCGGGCCTCATCAATGAAAACACTGAAGTTAAAAGCCTTCCAACATAGACATGAGAAGATGCTCATACACTTTTTTTTTTTTTTAGAGAGTCTCCTTGAACACAGCACATATTTCCCTGAAAGTCAACAAACTTGCTACTGGCTGACATAGGTCAGGGTAAGGCCTGTTAAAATGTAAGGTTTGTTGTATGGCAGTTGAAGACTTGCATTTGGGCTGCTACTTCTAAGGTAATAGGTAACCTGGGATATCAAGGGTACTGCAAAATAACCTTGAGAAGTGAAACTTTTTAATCTTACGTCTTAACCCTTTGAATCTGAATTACTTCTAGAGATGCCTACAGCTTAGGAAGGTATGGTAAAACTACATATGGATAAACAATGCCATTAAACTTATTTTTAATATACCTTTAAATAGCATATTTATTTCTTCACTGTATTTATACACACATGCACTTTGTTCACAGAAATTACACTATAAAAAGTTTAATGTTTAACTTCCCATATCTCACTGATTTATGGTAGAGGATGGTGTTCCAAAATTGGTGATTTAGGGCACATGTGACAAAAAAAGTATATGCTTTGCCAAAAGTTACTGTATAAGCATAAAGTAGGGATGATGTTTCAGAATCAGTGATTTGGGGCATACGTGATAAGGAAAAAAAAAACCCCAAAAGTCTTTTCCGAATGCTGCTGGAGGTATGTCATTGACCTAGCCAGATATTTTCAGAAGACAAGACAGCTAAACTTCAAAGTCTGCTTTCCTGGGATATGAGGATGAATTGAACACAGAGTCTTCATCCTCTTTCAAGCTCATTAATCTTGTTACTGAATATAGCACTTATTAAAAAATAATATTTCAATGCTAAATTCAAAGATAAATCATCCATTAAAAAGAGATGCAAATACACACCGAGACATTAGGATTATTTTAGCATCTAAAGCAGAAAATATCGCTATGTTCTCATGCAGTATGCTGTCTGCTAAATAAAATCTGAACAGTCTGCCAGGTACACAGCACAGCTAGGAATTGCACTCTCTGAAATTCTGCACTGTTTTTAAACTTAAGCTGTAATTTTTTAAAATGAAGAAAACAACCAATGTGAAAAACAACATTTGCATATCCATCCATGCTTCCCATAGTGAGTGATACAATAGCTACTTATCAGATGACAAAACATTTTCCACCTACCATTACTACAGCTTTTCTGCCCCTGCTATGAAAGGGTAATGATTATGACTTTCATTTTTCAGACCTGCAGCAAAACTTTTTTTCTGGTCTTTCTCGTAGACTGAAATCTCTCTCATAGCACAGGCCTCATGGAAAACCATCTCTATAAAAGAAGGGACAAGTCCTCTGTGCACTTAACGTAGAGGCAGGTACACACGGCTTTCACGTACTGCAGTGACTCAGAGGGTCTAAACTCCACCTGCAGCCTTTGTCTCTCACTCTCTGGGCACTTCTTGGCATTTTCGAAGGCTCAGGGCCAGCCATGAGGAACCGCCAGCTACACGGACCAGAGGGAGATCTAGGCTGTCACCATCCAACAGGCCGAGCACGATGATGCTGACATACAGTGACAAACCAGAGATTACCCCCCCTTTTGCAGCCTAGCCACCAAGTGGAAGGCATAGAGAGCCCGTTTGCATCGCAATAAGGGACTTGTGTAAAACCAGTCCCTGCTGCACGTAGGATTCATATATCCAGCAAAACAGTCTTTCATATGCAGAGCTCCATTCTGTGCAGAGAAGCGAGTGAACTTCTCTTTTCCACCTCAGCAAAAGCCTTCTCTCATTCTAACGAGGAAGGTAACCAACTCAGATGGCAAAAGAGCTCTGTGAAAGTGTTGAAAGTGTTTTTATTTTGTTTCCAAGGGCATTAGCACTGAAGGTCAGAATTGAAACTCATGTCATTTGGGGGAACAGTGGTGGCACGACGCTTCCACACAGCGATCTGGGTATTTCCTACTTCAGGGCAGCAGGAATCCCTGATGCTTGGCATGGTCCAGCACATTGCAGTGGGGCGAGCGGGGTGGGGGACACTTTTTTAAGTGATTGATAGCATAATCTCACAGGGACAATTAAGCACGATCAGGGACAGAGCGAGGGAAGGTGATTTGCAGGTGAAGAAAGCTACGTTTCAGCACAGCTGTGCTGCAGTTCTGCTATGAACCCTAGCAAGCAGGGTTCCTCCTGCCCCATCACTGCTCCGTGCTGCTGGAGCCAGTGGAGTCATTCGCAGGGACAGCCCCTGTGCCTGCTCGCACAGCCCAGCCACACTGCTAACCCCGGAGCATGTGCCCCCCGCTTGCCACTGTGGGGTCAAGATGCAAACCACCAGGCGCACAGGTGCCCACCATCAGCAGCCATGAGACCGGGGCCCTGGGACAAACACAGCACATAACCAGACGCAGCGAAGCGTCCTCAGGCCTGGAAGAGCATGGGGAGAATTTTCTCCACAGACAACATCATCTTTGTACCACCTTGGCTGAATGGAAGGACGAGTTTTTGAAAGCTTAGAAAGAAAAACTGCAGTCTGTCAAGTCTTCACTGTTAGGTGATGCAGTCAGCCTAACGCTGTACGTACGCCATGGCGTTGCAAACAAGCCGGAACAGTAAATGTTTGCTATTCCTGGTTCCTTTGGTGTTCCCGTATTCATCAATCGTGGCATGGAATACCTCAAAAATACGCTATCAGTATTCATGCACCTTCTCCTAAATTAATAGCTTATAGATAATTATAGGCCTTTATTGTTTGACTGCTTTAGCGTTGAGCAACAGATCTCTTTTTTGCATCAAAGCCTGTTTTCTGTTAAAAAAGGGAAAACTGGCATGGTCAGATGTAGGGTTTCTTACTCAACTTTAAAAACAAACAGTAGTAAAAAATGACACATAGCACCAGCCACTCTGCAAACAGAAGAAAGCAAATAAATCTCAATCTTCTGTTGATTTTTACCAGCACGTCTCTGCTGCCCCGCTTTCTTAGAACACAGCTCAGCCTCCTAATAGTTTGGTGGAGGCTTTTCCTGGTCAGCACCAACTTCCAGACCTAACTTCCTTGTTGCTGAAAGAATGCAGGAAGGCAGCAGGTGCACGCAGGCTTGAGACAATGAAAGGTGGTGGTGGTGAGTAACGTTTTCTGCCTGTTAGGGGTCAGTTTAACGACGAACCTGTCAACAACCAGACAACACCACCGCCAAAAATATATTACACCATTAAGCATTTCGTACAAACTTGCTCGCCTGTAAGACAGCTTTCGTATCTGTGTGTTTCGCGCATCTCCATACACGCGCTTTGCGATTCCATCAGGCACTTGGGCTAGGCTGAAGGGACTTCTGTGCCGCCCTGCTACCGACCTGCAGCCACAAAAGCGGTGCCTGAACGTAGCGATGCCTTACCAGCCTCACTGCACCCCCCCCTCCCGCCCAGTGCCCGTGCCCAAGCAGTTAACCAGAGGTGGGCAAGCACCTGAACTCCTCCAGCATTTCAAACTTTGCCGCAGTTAGCTCAGCACCGTGACGTGCAGCATCCAGCAGCAGCGACTTCTTGCAAGAGCACCAAAAGCGCCAGGCATTGCCGGGAAAAATAAAGGGCTCTCGCTGTACCGAACACCGACCGGCCAGCCCGGCGTCGCTGCACGCCTCGACCCCGACCCGACTCCACCTCGCTCCGCCGAGCGCCTTCCCCTCGCCGAAACCCCTCTCTGCCCCCAGGTCCTCCGCGGGGGGCGGTGTCCCCGCGCTGCCCCGGGGCCCTGTGGCAGATGCAAGGCGTGAGACAGCCACGGGCTAACTCGTCTCTGCCACAGAAGCCTTCCCGCGCCGGCAGACCCCCGCTTCGGGACACACGCAAGACCCCCCCAGCCCGGCACGGCACGGCACGCAGCCTCACCTGGTCCAGCGGGATGCCCAGCAGCCCGCTCAGCGGGTGCAGCAAGGTGGAGCCGGTGGTGCGGTGCGGGGCGCCGGGCGGCTCGGCCATGCTGCATCCCCCCCGCCCGCCGCCACACACCCCCGGCCCGCGGGCACCCGCCTGCCCGCCCGCACCGCACCGCACCCCTCCGCACCCCTCCGCTCCGCTTCGCCGGCCGCCGCCCCGCTGCGCCGGCCGCCGGGCCGCAGGGGGCGCTCGGCGGGGCGGGGCCGCCGCCAACGGCCGGGGGCGGGGCGGGAGCCGGCCGGGCCCCGCGGGCGGGGAGCGGGGCGCCGGCAGCCCGGAGTCCTCGCCGTGCCCGGGGCCTCAGCTGCCGCCTCCCGTCGCTCCCGGGGCGACCGAGCCCGCGCGTGGGGGTGGTCCGTTTTAACGGCCGGCTGCCCCGGCCGGATTCGAATTTGAAAGGCAACTGCTCGGTCCTCAGGGACCCCCCCCCCCCCCCGCCCCGCCGCGTCGCGTTTGTGACGGGAAGTGAAAGACATCCTGCCCGTCCCCTGCCGGGGTCCGGCCCGGGAGAGGGGCAGAGCGGGGAGAGCCCCGGCGGCCGTGCCCGGCAGCGGGGGGAGGGCGGCGGGCGCGGGGCTGGCGCACGGCGGGGCTTGGCGAGGGCGCCTTGGGCCTGCGGGGACAGCGAGCGGGTCCGGTACACGGGTGCAGGGCAGCCGCCGGCGGCGGTGCCGGCCTCGCCGGGCGGGCTCGGCCCAACCAGGTGCGCGCCAAAAGTCGCAGCTAAAACCGGTTTCCCTGGCCCAGCTTCTTGTCAGAAGCACTAACTTCCCTGACACCTGCAGGGCCAAGCTGCCGGCCCCAACCGTCCCAAGCTAGGGGAGAGCTGGAGTTCCACAACCAAAACAGTTGTAAGATTTTCTTTTCTTTTCCTTTCTTTTTTTTTTTTTTTAACATAAGTATGTCTTTTTCAGTCATCGCTCTTAGAAATACTAACATTTTTAAGGGAGAATTACCAAGCATTCAGCCTGTGGTGCACGTTGCTGGAAACGAAGATGCGTGTGATTTGGGGAAATAATGACTTTTCCTTGATAGGGGGAAAAAAAATGAAAAAGGAGTAGCTGTTTTAACTGATATGTTTATCTTGTAAGTGAAATATAGCCATTAAAATGGTACTTCTGCCAAGATCATCTATCTGCAGAAGGAGTGTTCTTACGCTTGCCCCGGACAATGTAGTATTGTGTTGCAAGGAGAGCTCGGGCAGCATTGCAAAGCTTTCTGTTCAGCTCGCGCTGCTGACGTGCTTAGAACCTGAAATACCCCAAAGGTTCTTTGCGGGCTCGGTTTCAGGCTCTTTAATAGGTTCATCGTTCTCTCTTCTTCGAATAATTGCCAACTGCGGTAGCTGAAACTGTAGTAGTGGCTTAAAACAGTAGCGTGACGTGTTCAGAGTGCCCTGCTTATGCCATGTAAGTGAGTGCTGTGCTGGAAAACCCATGCAAAAATTGTTCAGCAGGGAAGGAGTTTTACAGAAACGACAATCTCTTAATAGTATTGTTTAAGTGGTACCAGTTTGAATATATATAAATATACATACATACATGCACACACATGCTTTAAGTAGGGAGAGTAAGCCATTCGGAAGGACTGGGTAGCCATGCATAAGACTTCCTAACGTTTTCCATTAGAAGTCCCTCTTTCCAGTTGTTTAAAATTTGCCAGCCTGACACTTATCTGGATGGAACTTTCCATGGGCTGTCCCTGCCACAAGCAGGCTGCTTGTTGAGCTTCGGCTAAAACCGTTGACCTGCTTTTGGGAACAGAATAAAAGTGATTTATTGCACACACACTACAGATATTCTCGAAGCTTTTT
Source organism: Theristicus caerulescens (assembly GCA_020745775.1). Lineage (NCBI taxonomy): Eukaryota > Metazoa > Chordata > Aves > Pelecaniformes > Threskiornithidae > Theristicus > Theristicus caerulescens. Next base: position 67,569,152 of record CM036558.1, on the reverse strand, counting down.
CACTGTGGAAATCTTATACCTCTGGGATGATGACTTCAAGTTTAGATGTGGTAGTTGTCCTGGAATCAAGGAAATGCCTTTCATTGTCTTTGTGAAACTACTCAAGAGTGATCAACTGCCAGAGTTCTGGGGAAAAAAACCCACACATGATCCGTGTGGAGACTCAGGAGGTCAATATATAACATCTCTGAAGACCATAAACATTCTTCAGCCCTTCACTTTTCCTCCACGTGACTAGACTCCATCTATTTCTGCCACTACAGGAGCAGAGTGGGATGTCACAGGGCTCCAGGCAGCGGAACTGAGAAGAGCGTGCCTGCTGTCTGTAGTCAGTACTCGGCCATCTGGGCTTTGTGCGGTGGTGGAAACAGCTGCTCCGGAAAACATCTGGAAGGAGAAAAAGACAGATGGAGAAAGCCAGGAGCAAGAGCACAAGAAGGAGGAAGATGGTGATTCTGAAGTGGGTGAGCACAAGAAGCCCGGTGAAGGGAACTAGAGCAAAGCTGGCTACAGATACAAAGGAGCAAAGGGAGCTATGGTTAGGAGGACAGAATTGGTGAGGGAGGTGTACTAGCAAGAAGGGAGCAGGACAGAAGTTTGAGAAGAAAGACAAGATGGTATTGGGATGAAAGCACCTCGGAGAGAGACAAGAGAAGCTGAGAGTGGCAAGAAGGGATGAAAGAAAACTGGAATTATTATTAGAAGAACTATTAATATTGAAAACTACTATTCATGAATTTCAATGTTCCTTTTCTTGTTTAGCTAGTAGCTTTCAAACACGTAAGCAAAATACTGTCAGCTGTACAGCTCACAGTCACAGAAAGTCTGGTACTGTCCCAAAAGAAGGTGAGGGTAGATTCCACCTCCGAACCTGAGCTGTCACCAGGAAAGCTTGGTTTGATGTCTCCTCAACTCAGTCTTTGGTGCACGTCCTTCTGGGGGAGCTTAACTCGCTTGGTTACAGGGTAGTACAGATGTGTGGAGCCAGCAGTGCAGTGCCCCCGCTCTCACGTTGTGCAGAGTCTGTGCCCCTGGAATGGGAAGCCCTGCTATAAGAGACACTTGAACTGACATTGCATGGAGCCAAGGGACATTCAACAGGGCTAAATCCAAGTGAGCACACTCCTGGACCCAAAAGTGGCTCAGCAAAGGTACATTCATGATATACTGCACTTAAACTAGAAAGCTCTCCTGCACTCAAATGAGCTTGAACGGACCAAGCCTGAGTATCTTTGCACCGCTGCTGTATTTGATTTATAAACTAATTTGCACAGGGAAATTGTATGTCATTGTCTGCCGCCCCTTCTCTACTGGCAGGACCACCTACAAGGTGTAAAAGTAGGCATAAGCAGTCAGACAAAAGGTTATTTAGGTCTCTTGTTTCTGTCAGTGACAATTGTGGATACTTAGACAAGGTATACAAGAAACATGGCAAATACAGAGCAATACTTTTACTTTGTACTCTCCCAGCTTCTAGCCATCAGGACTTCCAAAGATGGAAATTTCATCTGGAATATCATGTTTAATAGCCACTGATGGGCCTATGTTACATGTCTAATATTTTTTGAATTCACTTATATTTTTGACCTCCACAGTATCCCGTGAGTTCCGCTATTTAATTACGTGCTGTAAGAAAAAGTACTTCCTTTGGTTTGTTTTAAAGCAGCTGCCTTGTAATTTCATTGGGTGCTGTCTTGTTCTTGTGCTGTGAGAAATAAGTGAGTAATCATTGCTTAATCACCTCCCCCATGCTATTCATAACTTTATATACCCTGAGTTGTCTCTTGTCCTGAGGAGTCTAGTTAATCTCTCATTATATGGAAGTTATGGATGTCTTTGTTCTTCCTTTTCATTCTTTTCTGTATCTATTTTTGAAAGGGAGAGACTATAGATTTATGTGGTAACATAATGTTTTGTTCTATATTCCTTTACCAAGAATTCCTATCATCATCCCCAGTGACTTCCAAGTCTATTTTCTCAAAGGTAATAGGTAATTTAGAGCCTAACATGTATGTATAATCAAGACTTGCTTTTTCCTGTTTACATTTCTCAATATTAAACGTTAACAGTCTTTAAATTGCCCCACAACAGGACATTGTGAAATCTGTTGCAACTCTATAATCAAGCTTTGATTATCCTGAATTATTTCATATCCTTGCTGACTTTGTCTTCTCATATCCTTTTCCAAAAACTTAATGGGTTCAACAGGACAGATTCCTTTGTATTAATTTCCAACTAGACATTTATTCTCATCCTCTATTTATTTTTAAACAGCTATTAAACCAGGAGAGAGTAGTCCCTACTATTCTGTGATTATTTAATTTTTGTAGATGAGAAACCTTACCCCCAACAATCTAGCAATACAAATATACTTTCTTGACAGGATCACCCTTAGTGTTCAAAGAACACTAATGGATTTGTGATGTGTAACTTCCATACAATGCCTATAATTTCCCCATTATATCATAGTTACCAGAGCGTCTACTCATTTCATCGTTTGCCCTACAGTTTCTACCAGTTGCGTATGGAAGCGAGTGCCGCTCTGTGATTCTCTGACCCTGCCTGGTTGATGCAGTTCCATATAGTAAGTGCTACTCTTCAGTGGAAGGTGGTTTTTTAGGATTTAAACAGTAAAAGGCAATTTACGGGACAACACGGAGAAGTCGCAAAGACAGTCATGTAATAGTTGGGAAATGCAGGAATGAAGATTGCCAGTGTAGCACCCAAGGCACAGCGTAACAATGTTGTAAGACATCTAGAATGAGCTCATCAATAGAAACGTTAGTCTGCCACTAAAAAATCCCTTTTATCTTCGCACAGGTGTTTTTAACTCTGACCCTGCAAAACACTGGTTTTGGAAGAATCCAGAAAAGTTTGGAAAAAGTGGTGGCAGGGGGATAAACCAAAAATTTGATTCCACAGTTAAGGAAATAATGATGTGAAAGTGCCATAAGGTATCTTTTGTGGGTGAATGAACCTCACCAGAGATGAGCTAGAAATTACTCTGGTGTTTTGCTTCAGAATGAAGGGGAATGGGTATGTTCTCAAATCCTGATTCCTTTTGACATTGGAAACTCAGGCACAGGGACCGTGGTGGCCCGTGCATGAACTACAGATACATGATATTGGAAGAAACAAAGCTGAGCAACTGGGAGAGAAAGTGGTTGGGTATTTTTTTTCTAGGTAAATAGCACTGATGGCATTCACTGTTATCAAAAGAGAATGTTACCTGCTCATTTATCCTCTTTCAGAGATCATGGGATAATGATTTTTAATATTTTCAAATAATAGTGAATTAGAATCAGGATGTATTAATGTAAAATTAAAAACAACAGAAGAAATGAACAGAGGTATACATATACTTGATAGCTTGTGATTCATTCTACCAACATGAGGCCTTCTGTGTCTAGTTTTTGCAGCCTAATTTCTTTTCCTGCTGCTGAGAGGGACTTTTAATAAAACCAGTGATCACAAGGCAGGCACATGTAAATATAGAAGGATTCTTTTTCCCATTTACTAGTGAATTGAAAAGAAGATGGTTTATATTGGATCTTTTTGTGAGCTCTGCTACTCTTCATTCAGGAAGATTTTGAGATGTAGAAGACTCTCTGTGTAATATAGCTTGAAACTAAAAACCAGGAAGGGCATTTTGTGATTTACAAAGTGAGAAATTTCAAAAACTGAAGTTTAATAAGAATTACTCATAACTAATATGAAAAAGGTAAAGGTTCATGGAAGCAGTTCAGGATCCAGGCAGGAACTATTGGACACGTGGAGATTTCAGTTCAATTACATTTAAGGATATCAAGAGAAGGATTTTATGAAGACAATAGAAGATGTCCAGGAGTATTGAAATCATGTTTTATATTAAAAAACTATTTACATAATGATGTTTGAATTCTTAAGAAGGGATTTTCAGAACAGTCATGTAGAAGCAAATTGTAGTGCATGAAAGTTTTTTGATAGTAACACTCCTTCAAAATTCCAGGTTTAAGTTTACTAGGAACCATCAGTGTATCCAGCATAACTCTTCTTACCTATGTCAAATGAAAGCAGAACACAAAGATACTTTAATATAGCATGACTTTTCAGCTTCTTTGCATTGTACTTCACTGGCAACATTGTTTTTCTTCAGTATCATCCCACTCTTCACAGTGTAAGTGCCTTAGAGTTTGTTCTCTTCTACCATCTAGAGGGGAAACTGTACAACACAGAAAAGTCATTTTAACTTTGCCAGAAAGTTAGAGAAATAGTTCCAATTCCTTATGTTATTTTTATTTAGGAAAAAAAATACAGGAAATTGTTGATAGTGTTTCCATAAGGGTTAGTCAATTTATAGTGTCAATCAAGATACAAGATTTTTTTTTTTTCTAGAAATCCTTTTTGCACCAAATATAATAGGTGGGCGAAAAAAAAAGATGTTCAGACCAGTCAAGATTTACAGTTAGCAGAAAGGTATTCTGGTGTTTTTAAAGTTGTAGGTGTAACATTATAATTTTACATAAAGAAAAATTAAACTTATATAAGCAAACAAGCCCTTTCAATTGTAGTTAAAAATCTCATGAAAATGATTAAGTTACATTGCAGGAATCATTCAGTACTGGTGCATGGATTTAGAGAGCCAAGATCTACAAAGTTTTTTGTCCACTAATGCTATCAGATAACACTGTTAGCTAAATCCACTGCTCCACAACACGTATAGCCTGAATAAGATATCTAGTAACACTAGTGTTAACTGAACACTTTGTCCTACAGTAGACTGTTTGAGAGGTCTAATTGTGTGTACTACTATTCTAGGTGTAGATAGTCACGACTTCTCCAAATAATGTCCAAAGGAAAAAAGAAATTAGGGATAAGTATGATTTGATGCTGATGAGTGTTATTTAAGATAAGCAATGTATTAATTATTCAACTACAAGAAATTCTGGATTGTAAAGATTTTCTAATCTATTTGTTTGATAGAAATTGCCTTTTTCTATTTTAAATTGGTACTTCACTATTCTATTTAAGTGAATACCTGTAGAGATGTAGTCAACACATGCTCAGCTAAAATCTCATCCAGGCTCTCATTGTTTCTTGTTTTGATTACTGAAACTTTTTTTTTCCTGCAGCATTGGTAAATTTACCCTTGTCCAATCAGAATGCTACTGCAAAGTTTATTTCTTGAACTCGCCTCTTTGGACAAGTCACTCCTATTTTTGCATGTTCTGTTTTGCTCTGTCTTGTGCCATTCTTACTTTTCTAGGTTCCCAATTGTCTATCTGTCTACCCTAAGACAAGCGTTAGCCCTTATGTTAGATTTTCAAACAAGCACTCCTGGGTTTTCTTCTGAACTTGCCCTTTTACAATTAGGAGTTGACCCCAATAAACACGCAAGATTAATATACTACCCTCTTTTTAATTACTTCTTAAAACTTTTTTTTCCTTATTGTTTCAAGGGGGAAAAAAAACCAAACGCTTTTCTGCTGAAAGCTTGTCAACAGAGAGTTGTTATGCTGAGATCACAGCATATTCACTGATTAGTGCTGTCTTATTGTTTCCTTGGCCTCCTACGCCAGCTGGTCTATATCCAGCTTTGAATCCTGCCTCCTACTTAGATCACTAGCCCCTTCAGCTGGGGCCGCCTCCTTTATTCTGTGTTTGTGTAACATCCAACAAAATACCGTCTTCACCCATGAATACAGCTGCTTGGCACAGTGATAATAAACATAATACATGTATTACTGCTGTGATTACTATTATGAGTATAATATTTATATGCATGGGGGAAAGGACTGAATTCAACGCCCAGTAAGCTCCACCAGAAAGAACATGACCCAATTAACGATGAGACCTTTAAGTGTATTTTCATCACTGGCAAAGGCAGGACCCCTGCTGGCTGATCTGTAAAACATTGATGATGTTTGTTTTAAAGGCAGCCACTTAGCAGACCCTCCTGGGTGGATCAGCTCATGTCACTGCCTCAAGCCAGGATCATCAAAGAAAGGTTGTGGATACTACAAGGAAGAGAAACTGAGACCTTCACCTTCGAAGTCTCCTATCAATCACATCTGTCAGCAGATACTGTATAAACTTACCATGGATGTTGGCACACCTTCTGGCTGTCCTGTAAGTGTGAGGCTACTTCTGTAGGAAAAAGGAGACCTGGTTAAGGAAAACAATTTAGGTAAAGTTGAGCATTGCCTTCTTTAGCAGCTGCTCAGAGAGCATACGATGCCTACAGTATTAAGAGACAGTATGTCAACAAATTCCAGGTTTCTTAGCAGCGCAGGAAAATTTAAAAAAAAAAAATCTGCCCTACTATAAAGCTGGGCATCCAAATAAATGTTTAGTTTTATTAGTGGTCCAACTAGACCAGTCTCATAACACACAGCATGTATTTCCCACAAGGCTAAGATGGGCGGATGCCTAGAAAATTGGGCCTTCAAGTGCCATCAGAACAGTGCAACAGAAGAGTACACAAAGATTATTTGCATTGAGCAGCTTGATGCTACATGGATGACATGATCCCATGTATTGAAAAGATGTTTGAATATTACCCTGTCTGCCTCAGTCCTACCATTTAGCTCCTCTTTCAAAAGTCAGCTCACTCATCGCTAGCAACAAAGGACCCCCCCTTTGCCCAAGCTGGCAAAAATGTGCTGGACGTTGTTCACTGCATATTTTACAGGCTCATCGAAGAAATGGATTGATCAACAGTGACGTAGTCTGCTAGATTAAGTCAGGCTTTAATGATTTTCAGCAACTGTTGTCTTGTTCAAGTGATGACTCTGTTAATTACTTTGGGGAATTTTAAAGTCTAGTGTGAAAGAAGCAATGGAAATGGCTGATGTAGCTGAAAATTCCACTCACACATCACTGGCAGTGGAGATTCACTGGCTATAAGGCCAGAAGTGACCCTGGTGGTCACAAAGTCTGAATTAGTGGGAGAGTGTGATGAAGCTTCATTTTAGAAGGATTCAACTTTCTTTTTGTCTTCCTACTTTGGCTTTCTTTCCACTAAATCAGTGTTGGACTTCATTCAGAGAATAAGTATATATTTTCGGTGCTTAATCTTAAACTAAGCTATAAGGTGCTTCCCTTACATTTGAGGGGAAGTTTCTCAGTTTGTTTTACATATTATCCATGTATCTGTCTCAGTGAGAAGCTGTTGAGTTTCACTACAAAAATCTCTTACCTGACTTTGTACTGCAGAGGTGGCCAAGGCATCATGGACATCTGAACTCTCAGAAACTCATTCTGTACATGCAGTAATGGGGCTTGTCTCAGAAGAAAAAAAATCAAAACGTTCAGGAGTTAAAGACTTTTTTTTCAGTCTACTCTGATTAGGTAACATAAGCTTTTTGTAACCATTATTTCTTGTTCAGACTAGAGCCTAACTTTAAGAAAGGCAGGTATAGGGATAGAGAAGAGTTATAATCCTAGCAAAGTTATTCTAATGGATAATTGCCCTGAGAGACAGAGAGAGAAGAGAAAAATTAATAATGTACAAGAAGGCCTGATTCTGCTCCCATGAACAGGTAAAATGAGCATTATAAATTTGTAATTTTTGTAACCAAAAACCTGGTTATCTTTAAATCAGAAACCAGCTCTGTTATTAACTCTTCTTAAAAAGGAAACTCCAAATAAAAATTGCCGCCCTAAAAATTCAAAATACATCAGTATCTTCTCAGTATAATTTTTTCACATGGGCGGTACCTGGTGTTAACAGAAGGGTGCTGAAACTGGTGATCTGTAGTGCTGGACAGGAAGACAGCTAGTCCTGGCAGCCTTCTCTCTAGGTAGGTTGCAGTCCTCTCTGCAACGATAACTTTCAGAACCTTTTTCCTTGTTTTCCTTCAGCGTCATTTCTGAGGTGCAATTAGACCTGCTCCAGAGCCTAGCTGAACACGTGCCTAACGGGGGTCTGCTGTTTCCAGTTGGTTCCATGGAAATATTTTCTTTCCTATACACCACTGTTAGAATCCCTGGTCAGATACAGGCTTTCTATATATGAGGTCATTGCTTCTGTCACTACATGGGCAAAACAGCTTCTTCTGAATTGGATGACCCAATTACTGTGGTAACAGATGGGCCAGTGTACAATGCACTTGCCAGCTGACTGCTTGCAAACATGTTTTCAAATGGATATCATCATCATTTGCTACAGAGAAACTGACAAATTGCATTCTACTTGTCAGAGTATGATACAGATCTGCTGTAGTGACAGCCTTCTATACCGCTAATAAAAGATCTCCTTTTCCATCCCATGCATAGCCAAGGTTGACAATAAGGGTGATCGCCATCACATAGTTATTGAACTCCTGTAGTTTCCATTGAAGGCTGCTGCTTGCCTGAGTTATTCCTACAAGGAAGCATTTAGGCTTCTGATCTAACTTAAATTTATCTTCTTTAGCTAGGCTGCAGATATGTCTAATAGATTGCTGCTGTAGCTCACCACTGAGCACCACTGTGGGCAACATATATTCTAGCTATGTGGGTTTTTTCAAATGCTGCTACCAATTTTGGGGGCCCGGCCTGAGATTTTTAGGGAGAGCTCCCTGATGGCTTGAAACCAAGCAGTGTAATGATTTTGGTTTAAATTCAAACCGCAGAGGATTGAAGTTTACATCTACCATGTAAACAGAGGGATGCATCCAAGTGTTGCTTGTCTTGAAAAAGACAAAAAGCGGTTCCAGCTCCGCTGCTCCACTGTGGCTACCAACAGGAAGCATCTTCTCCACACCCAGGCTGTGGAACCAGTGAAGCGAAGAGGCGGTGGGACAGTATCTGAAAAAGAGCAATACTCAGGACTCCAGTCCCAAACCCCCACATACACAGGCAAAGCCCTCTCCTCAACCACTGCAGAGGAGCTTATTCAGCGACTGTGCTATCGTGGCCTGACTCTCCCCACAAGGCGCTCTGACTCCTGCAATGTGCAGAAGAAAACAAAAGGGTGCAATAGAGAATTAATACTGCTGAAAGTATATAACTCTGAGTGTCCCTGCTTCCCCTTTCCATTGGATTTGCAGCTTTTCCATGTGGCCCTGCACTGTAGATTTGATTCTGGGGGAGGGAAGGAAAAGCAAGGCTATTTGTCCTCTCTGCATTGGCAAACTATAGCTTTGCACAGTGATTTTTTTTCCCCCCTGCAAGGCTTTTCTGGGCATGGGAACGGAAGGTCAGGTTAGTAACAGCGTCCCAGAGTTTTACATTAGACTTTGGGAAGGCTAAAACTAGCCTGCACTGTACAGGATGGTAAAACATGACCTAATGTGCAACTCCCATTCTAATTTGCCTCTGCTTAATTCAGCTCAGGTTAGGTGTGCAGATACGCAAGAGCTGACTGCTTGCTCAGACTGTTCCTTTGGTTTCTCACACACACTGGTATCAAGAAATAAAAAAAATTCTATTGCGAAGTCCAAGTTTGTTGCTTTAAGATCCCTGCAGACATAGCATTCATCTTCATTTTTGGATATGGCAAAGGGTGCGAAACACACAGATAATCCTAATATTCCCTTGGGACATAACAGAAAGAAAACAAGAAAATGCAAACCACTAAATGATTAAAAGATTTGTTGTGACATAAGGTTATTCCAGCTCACTAAGGATTCTGAACAAGTTGTGGATCCAAAAAAAACCACAAACAAACAAAAAAACCCCCCACTGTTCCTAAAAGCAGAGTCCTTTCAGTAGGTACTAACTCTTTGTTGCATAACGTACTCATTGCCATCTGCAAATTGCAATAATTTTACTGGCAGAAATATTCCTTCTACATAAACAAACCATGCTTTACCTCTGCAGGACGTGCCTGAGGCTGTCCTGTGCATTTGCTTTCAAGTTTCTGGCACCATCTTTGGGGTTCCCCAACCTAAGAGAGCTGAGCACAAGAAAAACCCGGCTACTGCTTCATCATTACGAGGAAATGCCAGCAATTATTTCCTAAGTATGTGACTATACTTGAAGATTGCATTTGTCTTACATTTTATATAGTGCAAAGTTCTGTAATTTAGGAGATAACCTAAGTTATTTACTGCTGAAAAGTAAAACTGAGCGGCTTTTAGCACTAGAAGTTCATTTCTGAATTCAAGACTGTGAACAGGAAAAGCAAGAAACTCCATACTTGAAAATACTTACTATTCCAAGCAAATATTTCAAGAGCCTATTTAACAGCTAAAGTGTAAAGAGGAAAGTCTATTGTAAATAGCTGGAAGTGAACACTGTATGTTATACATGGTCAGGAGTAGAACAGTAGAAACTTCTAGATGGTTAGCAGGCATGTTGAGAAGCAAATAATTGACCAGCTGGGCTAATAACAAATAGAAATGGATTAGCTGTTTGTTTGGGTTTTTTTTTAAAGCTGTGCTAATTGTTTATTTTGACTCTATAAACTATCTCTTTGGCCTCAAGAAACTTGAGAACCTTGAACTTCATGGAGGGCTCTGCACTGTATTTGATATATCAGAACAGATGAGGATAAAAGATTTAACTTCTACTTTACTCCAGACTTACAATCAGACTTTACAACCAGTCACATTCATCAACTGCTACTTAGGTTAATTTTTTTTTTTTTCTCTCTACTACATTGCTCTTTAGAATTAGATGGATACATTATAAAAGACTGTGGTGAGAATACAGAATTGGCCAGGCAAAAGCTTCTCCACAATACTACCTGCATTTTCAAATACTATTATTTTCATTGCCAGATAGCTCCATTTTGACATTGTCCCCTTGTAGTTTACAGTGGAACTGACTCAGGACATTGCCTTATTAAGGCTTTTCTAGTCTTGAGAAACCACTCCATACTCACAGAAATCTGTCCCAAAGATTATGATGCTGAAGCCTGCATGTCATCACTAAGCATCTGATTTGTAGCAGCTCCTTAAATATATGCTGAATAATTTTTTTTAAGAAAATCCCATATTAACAATAAAATGGACAGTATTCAAAGAAATGTTCTATAAATGGAAAATGGATGAAGAGATAGCAACCCAATGTAGAAAAAAGAATTAAAGAAATTTTTAAAAAATAGGAAATAAAGGTCAATTAATTGCTGTTGACTTTCTCAAGGCCTTGTTAGTCTGACATCTTTATTTTATTTGTGTTATTATTAAATGAAGATAGTAAAATTGTTTAAGGCTGTAAATATCACTTCCCATAACATTTGTTGACAACACAGATTTGCCTGATTAGAGTTACTTGAGCGGAGAGGGCACTTGTGCAGAGCGATCTGAGTCATTCTGGGATGACCTGGACCTTTTCAAACAAACTGTAGCCAAACACACAATTGCACAAGAAACGCAGGCTCTGCCTACAGCATGGGAGGATGTAGACTGGACAGCAGTGACTCTGGGAGGAATTACAGGAGACAGTAGCTGAACAAAGTCTCCAAGTGCAATGCTGAGAATTGGCACAGCTTGGAAAACAACGCAGAGAGAAATGGTAGGAAGGAGGGAGTTGAGAACTAAGACTGCAGTACAAGTCTGCATGACTGCATTAGCTATCCTTATTTAAGAGGATGTTGAAAATGGGTGTTGATACAGAAGAGAGCAGCAGTATTTATTACAGAGCTGTAGAAAATGTCCTATGAACAGAGACCTGAAAAACACTATCTGTTATAAAAATCGGGTTTGACTACAGTGTATAAGTATCTTCTGAAGAAGGAAGTACTGAATGACTGTGACAGGAAAAAAAAAAAATAAAATAACAATCAGTGACTGGAAATTGGAGCTGTGTACTTTGAAACAGACTGTAAGCTCAACTGATTAAGAGGACTAAATTCTCAAAAAAAAAAAGTAGGAAATGTTCCATCTCTTTTGATATTAAAATCAAGTTTTAGTTTCTTTCCACGAACTGCAGTTTAGTATTCTAATAAAACACAAGTCATTGAGTGAACTAGTAGGATATATCAGTGAAATTTAGGAGTCCATAATACCCTCCAAAACAGGATGGCCACATTCAAGTGGCTTACTGGGAATGGTCCTGGGCCCGCAGCAACCCCTGAAATATGCCCAGAACTGTTTTGGGAGAACAGTAGTTAGTCTATACCAAAACCATGCCAGCAACTGTTCTAATAGTTTAAAAGTTTAAAAATAAAATGAAATAAAGTAAAATCCATGTCCAGAAGTGTTCCCTGATGCTCTTTAATTTCTTATTAACACATAAATCTCTGGACAGATAACCTCACTTGAGATTTCTGCTTCTAGATTTCTTTGTTTATTTCTCTCTTTCTCACAGAAAAAGGCACAAATTAGACCATTTTTTAAATGCAGACCTAGAGGAATAAAGGTGCAACATCACACAATTCAGCAGCACACAAGAACTAAGCTCTTCCTCAGCAAAACTATGTTAGACAAAAATCAGGGGAAAGAATTGCTCAATGGAAAGGTTTATGTGTACAGAACACTGAATTAACCCACCCATACACCTCATCCTACCTTCTTTAGTCCCACCTCTGGGACGGGACAGGACAGAAGGAAGAACAAAACCCACCTCCCTTCCCAACACCTCCCAACCCTTGCTTTCTAAATGTACTCAGACGGTTAACGTTGCACACCTGGTGCCAAAAGATCTCAAGATATGCATCATCTGAACCTACATGGGTCTCGCTGAAACAAAAGATGAGGAAATATCAAAACTCAGAACTCAGGATGATTTTTGTTTCTTAGCCTGCACCCCATTCCCTGCCTGTTAACACCAGGGTTAATTCTGCTGTTCCTTTCACTTACATCCCAATTTAAACCGTTAATGCTTGTATATCAGTTTGATGTAACCAGTTTACCCTGTATGAAGGGTAACTTCATTTTAACATTGTCGGAGACTATCTTCAGACACCTGGGAGTGAGCAGCTGCAATAACAGTTTTAAGTTGTTGTTATAATTTCAATGAGCACAAGAAGATGCTGTTTAAACAGACAGCCCTGCTTTAGACAAAGCACCTCAATGGCAGGCAGAAGCAAGCTGTATTGCTCAGCATTGACTTTATTAACATACTCTGCTGGCATTCCTGTGAAATCAGTAGTCACCAAATTACTCACTGACCTCATACTTGTACTAGCACAGCTGATTTTTTTTAACTGTAAATCACAATCAGTCTAAATAGGCACCACCAAGGAAACCTAGCTATTAAAAAAGCTTGACTGCACTTAGTTATTAGGTTTGTAAGTATTTTCTCAGCAGCAATCCTTGCTTCCCTAAGTATGCAATAATTTAAAATGACTGTAAACTGGCAGTGGGTGGAAAGGGATTCTGAGCAACAGCTGAGAAGACTTGGATATGTATCTTTTTGTTTGTTTGTTGTTATTTTGCATGGGGTTTTTTGGTAGGTGAGTAGGGCTTTATAAATTGGAAGAGAACAGGGAGTTGTCAGTGAACTGAGGAAGTGTGTGCGGGGTAAGGTTATGACCAGCACATCAGGGAGAAACTCAAAATCTATAATTTGTTATTGGGAAGCTGATAATCAGGGGATTGCTCTTGCTGTCTGTCATGACACTTCCATTTCAAGGTCACATCTGACTTGATCTAGTCGAGCAATAGTTCATCTTCAAGCAGGGGACTGACCTGCATAACCACCACGTGTCCTGGCAGCCTCCTCTGCTTCTACAACTCTCTGCTAAGTTAACACCAGTATCCTCCATCAGCAGCATGTGAACCTGTCAAGTACACGCACACGATGCTTGGCTCTTTGTTCTGCAGCATGGCACCCTTTTGCAGGCTTCTGGCAGTCCTTAGATCAAGAAAGCAATCTTCAGGCAGCACATTTTATAATGCTCCTGAAGCTTTTTGTGTATTTCAGTAGTGCTGCCCCATTGGGTAAATAAGGAGTATGCAATTATCCTGTTGTCTTTGCTGCCCTTTACCTCAAAAATGAGATTTCTTGTATCTCTGAGAGATTGCATATTTACCCATGGTGTTTCCTGGAATGCAGAGAGACATAACATTTGATACAACATTGATGAAGTTGTTGACTAGTTCATGAAGATCTCACTAATCTCAGTGCAACAGTCTCCAAAGTTTCCAAGCTCCTAAGGTTTCCCATCTGTCTCACAAGCTTCGAAATGGCATACTGCAAAATCCGACGAATGTGAGATCTGAAGAAATCTGCTGTTTCCCAACTGATTTCCTGCCATCTCTTTCCCAGAAAGACAAGATCTTCCCAGATGAGTCAGACATAAAAGTGAATTGAGGACCAAAACAAGAATGCATTTATACCCCAGCACAGCTAACTCAACTTGCATCATATATTTTCTGAAATTGAAATGCTAAATTGTTTATGAAAAACAGAGCACAAGCCTCTATTTTCTACTTGCTAAGTTTAGAATTTAAATGAGACATGAATTATCTTTGTTCTGATTATAATAAAAAAGATATTTTACACAAACTTAAAAAAAAAAAAAGAACTAGAATCAGAGAAGCATTTCCCCTCAGTTCACCTTGATAAATAATAATATGCTTTGCAAGTATATGCTTCTTTCAACAGATACTCTCTTTAGTCTCAGAATATTGATGTCTGGCTAATGAGGATTTTCATGGACTTGAATCTCTTTGTTTTTGTAAAAGATGCATAGTAGGACTGATCATTTTGAGAATTTAATCCTAAGATCTTTATGCATGACCAGATTGTGCTCAAACCTGGGGACACACAGGGACCAGAAAGCCTGACAAGAGGTTTTCCTTGTGGGCAAGGACTGCATCACAACAGCCGCTATTCCCTACTAGAAGTACAGGGCGATTTACATTAGTGTCTTATCTCACAACTGTCCATTCCACAAGCTTCATCATTTGCTAAGACTTTGACAGCCACATCATAGCACCCCGACTTTTGCATATGGAAGTTCTTCAGAGGAAGGGAGAAAGGTTTGCTCATCTTTGGGATATTACTTGGAGTCCCTCCCATCCCACCGCTATCACTCACAACCTCAACAGCCAACTATTCTAATATTTATAATCCTTGTCCTTGCAATGGTACCCACGGAGTGTAATGACACTCGGTTATAAAGAGATTACTTTTCTTTCAAAGAGACAAAGACTGATCAAAGCAAAGTCAGCTGCAATGAAGCGGTGGCAGGAAGTGGCATGGTTTGGTGGGAGGAGATTCTGAGAAAGGCCAACCTAAGTAAATAATAAGAAAAGTATGCAGATGGGACCTTGCCGAGGATATGTGTGCATCAAAACTGAGATTAAAAGGCCGATCAACAGCTGCTCCTGTAGCTGTTTGTCCCAGCTGCATCTGCAGCTGGTTCTTCCCTCAAGTTTGGGGGCAAATGGTATCACCCCTACGCACATTTTATGCAGAAGAGTCCTGAACAGTGGGACAATGCCAGCTGGTCTCTGCTATATCAGCTTTTACTGCCAGGGCTGAGGAAACTTGGATCTGCATCTGCACTCCAAGAAACCAAACAGCCCAGAGCCACAGCAATGAGAGAAAGCATCAGCCCTGTTAAGATCCCTTCTACAGTCAACATAGTACAGAGGCTGCTATTAGGAACGTGCAGTGTTAAGCAGTTTGTTCAGCTGTGGTTCAGCCAGGAGGAAGCCTGCGTGGGGCTGTTGTCCGGATGGAGCAGAAGCTGTAAGGCCAAAGCTGCTTGCTGAAGATCTCAGTGGTGGAAGGTGAGATCTCGTTGGCTGCAATTTTCTCTTTGACCGCCAGACTCCACTGTCCTGCCTGGGATGTAGGCAGCTGTGACAGCCACGTCTTCACTGAACTCGGTGCTCCCAGCGGCCCACCTTGGAAAGCAGGAGTGGTAAGGAAAGCCCAGAGGAATGGGAAGTAGTGTAGATCACCTGTGATGCAGAGATGGATGAGGAACAATTGAAACATGGCAAAACAGCAAAAATTCAACTGACCTTATTAACTGAACTCCTGCAAAGCACAATCAAGAAAAAGGCTGGAGTTTCATGAACACCTTGAGCTGGTGGTGTCTCAGTTCTCTTTTTTTCCAGGCACTTGGATCATCCCTGCCTCCACGTTGTCCCCTCCCTTGTGTTGGCACAAAAAATTTCTGTGCAGCCCTGCAGTGAAACAGATCAGGAACTGATACAAGCTAAGACCAACCCAGCCCAAATAATAGTTGGCTCTAACTCAGATCAGTTCCCCAGCCACAAGCAAAGGGAGGGGTAGCACAGGGACAGGAACAAATGATAAGTGAAAGGCAGAACTGCTTCTTCTGGTGGCTGTGACAGCTTCTGCCTGCTCAAGTTGTGCATGCAACTACAGGCTAAGAACAGAGGCTCTTAGGGTCAATGCTCAAACCTGAATAAGCTACGGATGATGTTGGAGCAATGTTGGATTGGATTGCTCTTCCTGTACCCCACATGCATGTGTCTCCAAAAGGTACCTCATTTGAACAGCTCTGGACCAAACAGAAGGCCAGAAGTCAGAAAACAGGATTTCCCCACGTCTTCATTAGCATCATGCTCTGTTAGCACCTAGCTTCTGACAGGGAAGGCAGAACATGATAGTCCCACAGGGATAGTTCTGACCACATGTGGAAACCTTGGGCTCTCGCTAACTTGGCTTCCACTGTAGTCTAAATAGAATGCTTTTCTGAAGCCTTTACATGCTGAAATAATATCCAAGCATTATTTGGAAGTATTATTATTTCTTGTAAATACTTCTGATGCCTCCAAAATGCATGTCTCGCAGTTACAGTCCTGTGATGATGAAGTATGAGATTTTGGACAAGCTGCCAGGTATTGGAGAAGGAAGGCCATATTCCTGCAAAAGCTATTTTGATGAAACAATTCAAACCAAAGAAAAATGCTAATTGATGTTATATCCAGGCATATTAAAGAGGAAGTTAGGGATGAATATAACTCTACTTATAGAAACCCACTGTGAGGTGAAAGGTGGATTTATTTAAGAAAAATTTAAAAAGCACAGTAAAGAAATGCCTTTTCACAAGGCACAGAAAAAGCTATCATCTCAAAGCAAACTTTACAAAAATTCTTGATGGAACAAGAGTTTGTGTCATGTTAGGGAAGTTTGAAAGTGAAAGAGAAGGAAGAAAAGGATGTCCATCTCCAAAAATGGTAATGACTATACTCATCAAACCATAGATAATAGGAATTATGAAAAAATCCAGAACGAAACTTGTCATTTTGGTAGCACAGTATACTTTGTGCAACTGTGTACCTTTCTAAAAGAAAGGGCTGTTGGTTTTCTGGTTAATAAATAATAAATCTAACCATTTTGCCAAAGCCTGTAAATAAAAGAGTCGGTTCCAAAAGTCAGAACATTATGAGAAACAGCCTCAGTGCATAGACTCTTTAGGCAAGCATTCAAAAAAGTAAATACAGCATGCGATTTATCTGATCTGGATGAATGTGGAAAAGAAACCTAACAAACCTGGATTGAATTAAGACATTCCACTAGTATAACTTTCCTACAACAAGCCCACTAGTTAAAGAAAGGACACCTTATGTACACAGAGATGAAAAGCTTCTAGTTACAGAAGAGACAGCACCCTAATAAAGTAGTTCTGCTCTTGTCTCTAATAGGAGGCAATTTCGAGCTGGACTGATGGAGGGGATATAAGCTGAGCACTGTGGTGCCCGTCCTGTAGGCCCTGACCCAGGGAAGGAAACAGTCTTCCAGCCACTCAGCCATCGACGCTCTTCCTCGCTCTCTGCCACCCACCTAACCTCATCCCCAGCCCAGGCTCCCGCCACATACCTGTGTGCTCAGCAGCCGTTCCTGTGCCGCCTAGGGAGACCTACGGGTCTGAACCAAAGGCACAAGCTCTTCCTATCCAGTGCATGGAGAGAAACAGTCACCCAAGATTAAGAGCTGGCCTTCCACCCTCAAAAAAAAAAACAAAACCAAAATGAGCAGGAAGCTTCAGAGGGTTCCTTACTCCAGCTTTTCACAGCAAGTTACTTAGTGGGCAGAAGTTGAAATTTTCTCTCCTTGTTTGCCCACAACAAGCGATATTGGAGGCCTGGGTTCAAATTTGTCTTCTGCCTGCTTTGGAAAATGGTTTGAACATATATCTCTGTCCTAGGTGAGTGCGCGGGCAGTGGGCACCCTCCAATGGAGCTGTTCCACTGCTAGCCAGACCACTGTCAGAGCAACTCCTCAGCAAATGATTTCAAGTGATCAATCCAGAGACCTGGGTTGCAGCCCTTGCTCCAGTGAAGAAAACTAGAGAAAATTCCAGACGATGAAATTGAAACAGATTCCTATCAGAATGCCCTGGAACTGTCTCTCACCCAAAAAGGCCCTAAGTAACTTGCTCTTTAAAAAGAAAACTTTGAAAATAAAAATACACAAAAATGAACGAAACATGTATTATCAATATTATATACCTGATCTTAATAACCTTTTGAAGCTGGTTCTTCTGAATTTAAGAGCATGTGAGGTTCAGGGTCTGCATGGATAGCTGTCCCACAGACTTCTGCATGCTCCAGAGGCCAGGAGCTGGGGTGAAGCAATCCCCTCTGGGTGCAGAGCCTCTTCACAAACAGTGATCCCTTGATTATTACAGGGGATTGTTTGATCTTTTGGAAGGCAACCGGTTCAGTTATACAAAGGCTGAAAGAACTTAAAGATGATTGAAGGTCTGAGTAGGAGACTTAAGAGGGTTAGATGGCTTGAGAGCGGCTTTATTTTAGGTTGCTTTGTGTCTTAAATAGCACTTGATCAAGATGAACAAGGTTTCAATTGATTGCTGTGTGAGGACATGGTGCAGGAGGCTACTATGGACATTAACTCTTTTTGTAAAGTTGGACTGAATTGACAAAAGGGATATGAACTGGCCATAGAGCAACGGAGCCCATGTCTCTTCTCCCTCCTAGTAAAACCCTTTGCACTGGGCCATGTTCTCAGAGGGTGAGAACTGTGAGGTGTGCTGTAATCCCACAAAAGGAAAGGCAGAAAGTTGCAACAGAAGGGCCAACAGTCCAGCAAGTAGCCGATCCCCTAATCCTGCAGTACACAGACACTTAAAGTCACCTTGTGATAACTAGCCTGCACAAGGTCAAGTATATGTTTCTGTCTTTCCATGATAGGGGCATAGCGCCTTTCCATCTCCTCAAGCAGACAGTCAGACTCGACGTTCCTCACTAAAATCCTCCCTAAAGCAGAACTATGTTGACATACAGAATTTATAATGCATGCATGATTTTTGTTGTATTTTCGTAAGTATCATTTGCTGCAAATCAAAATTATATGTTTACCAATGTATGTAGGGAGTGAAGTATAGAAATGGAAGACATTAACAAGTTTATAGATATATACAGGAGGTTTTTTTAACATAAATACATGACTACATGCAAAGCATTGAGATTCTTATGGAATATCAACAGACTGTGATGACCTTGCCAACAATTAAAAAAAAAAATCATTAACCCTGAAAAATAAACTCATATGAACCAGGCAATCCTTTCTCCACCACAAAGTTCTTTTGAACTTTAACGGATTAATGGATTAATGGATGTCACACAGGTATAATGAGGAGATGCTACCAAATGATGCTATGTTACTGTATGCCCTTGCTCTAGTTAGGTGGTCTGCTGCTTTCCCTGAAACCACTGAAAGAGGAGGAATGGCTCATTGGTAAAAAAGGTGGTGCCCATGTCTAATTATTTTTTTACAGCAAAGTGACATTTCAAGGTTGAAGCCTTTTAAAAATTAAGGGATAATAGTCCTGTGAATATTTCCAGAAACTGTTAAGTAAATACATCCAGTAACCAGGTCAAATGCTGCTCATAGGAGTCATTTCCCTCCTAAATTCTCAGATCACCTTCTTAGTAGAAATTACAGAATAAGGAAGTCAGTCTAGTTTGTTTAGTTTTGTTTCTCTGGTTTTTAAAATTCGGTCTCTATCCTAGAAAATATCATTATAATCCCTGTAAATTTTGTAAGTGTAAACGTGGTTAATGAATTTGCCCAGGTTTTAGGCATTTACTTCTAAGGGTTCATTTTTTTAGTTGTTTAGTTGGATGTTTGTTTTTAACTCTGAGTTCCAGCTAAGAGGAAAAAGGGTCTAATGACATAAACTGTGTTCAAAGGCTGTGGAATCATATTAGATTATTTCCAGTAATGATGTCCCAAATATCTAGCACTCTGCACAAAAGCAGAATCTGCTATTACTTTACTGCAGCTCCATCATGTTTATTCTCAAATTGCTCTCCAGAAGGGATGCCTATATATTATTCTCTGGGAGGGTAGGTGTGCCTATACTTAAGGTTATCCAGCATTTCTCATTCTGAGACTCAGTTTTTCAATCATCTGTCACCTTCTAAAAGCTAAATAATTTGGTCTGAAATTTCACAAAAATGATGGCCTCGGCCTGACATTTTTGGCCAGAACTATTAAACTACTTGAGAAACAAGGCAAAGGAACACAAGCTGTCTTTAAAAAATCTGGCAGGCTTTTCTTTGAAGCAAAGCCTTGAAATTTGGTCAAGGATAGTTCTAATATGATTTCCTGAAAATGATTTTTTTCTGAGAAGTGAAACATAATAAACATCACAGCTCGCAATTGTTTAGCAGGGATTCACTAATGTTTAGTAGCTGCCCAGAAGATGTCATCCTAAGGTGACAATCATGAGTGGAGGGAGCAAGGAAAAAAGTAGGATCATGACCCAGACTGGAAAAGAGCAGACTTGGGCTTTTTCAGGTATCTGCCTGGAAGAATCCTGTGGGAGATTGTCCTGGAGAGAAGAGGAGACCAGAAGATCAGTTGCTTTTTCAGGGATGACCTCCTGCACACTAAAGATTGGTCCATCCCAATTTGCTGGAAATCAAGCAAAGGCAGCAAGAGGCTGGCATAGATGAACAAGGAGCTCCTGACAAAACTCAGACGTAAGAAGGAAGCATGTAAGAAGTGGACGCAGGGATAAGTGACCTGTCAATAATATGGAGATGCTGTCCAAGCATGTATGGATGGGGTTAGGAAAGCCAAATCCCACCTGAAGTTGAATCTGGAGAGGGATGTAAAAGGCAAGAAGAAAAGCTTCTCTAGGTACATCAACAGCAAAAGGAAGATGAGGGAAAATGTGGGCCCTCTGCTGAATGGGGAAAGGGACTTGGTGACAAAGGACATGGAAAAGGCTGAGGTACTGAATTGCCTTCCTTGGCTCAGTCTTTACTGGTAAGATTTGCCTTCAGGAATCTCAGGTTCCTGAGAGATGGGTGGGAAGGTCTAGAGAAAGGAGGATTTACCCTAGGTAGAGGAGGATCAAGATGGGGCACATTTAAACAAACTGGACGTACACAAGTTCATGGGACCTGATGGGATGTACCCACGAGTGCTGAGGGAGTTGGCCAACGTCACTGTGAAGCCACTCTTGATAATCTGTGAAAGGTCATGGTGACTGGGAGAGGTTCCTGACGACTAGAAGAAAGCAAATGTCAATCCTGTCTTCAAGAAGAGCAAGAAAGAGGATTGGGGAACTACAGATCTGTCAGCCTCACCTCAGTCCCTAAGAAGGTGATGGAACCAATTATCCTGGAAACCATTTCCAAGCACACAAGACAGGCAGGTGATTGGGAGTAGTCAGCTTGGAGTTATGAAGACAAAGATATGCTTGACCAACCCAATGCCTTCTAGAGTGAGACTGACTGGTTCAGTGGATGAAGGGAGAACAGTGGATGATGTTTATCTTGACTTCAGTAAGGCTTTTGGCGGTGTCTCCTGTCTCCTCATAGACAAATGGATGAAGTGTGGCTATGTTAAGCAGACAGTGAAGTGGATTGAAAACTGTCTGAACTGTGTGGCCCAGAGGGTTCTCATCAACAGCAGAAAGTCCAGCTGGAGGCCAGTCATTAGTAGTGTCTGGTAGGGGTCAATACTGGGGCCCACAGTGTTTAACATCTTCTTTAATGACCTGGATGATGGGATGTCACACTTTCAGTGACAGCAGGAAGCACGTATCCCACCACTCTCCGTACTCCCTCCAGATGTCCATTTGCTCTCATGCAGGTTGCGTTCCAGATGCGTGATCACGAGCACATAGTCCCATCCCTCCCTTCTCAACTCTTCCTTGGATGCTTCTGAAGTCAAGCTCCAAAATTTAAGAAATTGAGTTCTTAAAGGTTAATAATTAGGAAAGTGTTTTCTTGTACAATCTCAGTTCTGCCCCTTGCATGTATGCATAATGATGCAGTCTTTCGTTATGTGAACATTATTCCTGCACAATTCTTCATTCAGTATGAAGGATGGGCAGGTCTCATGTAGTAAGTAGCTGTTCAGTATTTTATGTCCTCATAATTATTCCGTATGCAGGGCTATACATTTATTGACTGCCTATTACTATTCAAACCTTTCTTAGAGACAGTTTTTTTAACTCAGGAACTTTTTTGCAGTCTACATTTTTACATTGTCCAGAATCATCTTTGTGGGAGAAGTCACATTAGAAACCAGGTCTCTGGGGCAGCTTTTAACCATTTTAACGTAGATGCAAAGCTTAATCTCTGTTGCTGCTTCTGCTACCTGCAACAACAGTCAGAATCCCAAAGAAAGCAATCCTCATTACACTGGTCCACCCGTTTTCAGGACAAACGCAGCCTTTTCCCTAAATGACACTGTGTGGGTAAAATTGCATATCATCATGCGGATAAAGACCATACTCACAAGGATAGTAGTATAGTACTGTAGTACCATACTCACAAGGAGAGATAAATCACAGCTGCACACGAGTCTTAATTATAGTATCTCCTAAGCCTTTGAGTTCTGCAGTATATTTTCTCTGCAATAGATACCTGGATGATGACATCCCAGTAGGCAGCAATTTGGTTTTTATAGACCAACAGAGGTTCTTGAGCCTGCAATTAGCTTCCTTTATGTAGCTCTCTGTATACTTCTTATGTATGTTTTACTTTCCACTTCCTTTAGGTGCCTTCCATTAGCTCTAGCAAGTGAATTACATGTTTAATAGGTCCCGCTGCAAACTGAAATATCTGCCACAGAATTGTGTTTAAAGAAAAGAAAATGCACCTCTTCTCCCACAGTGTTTACTGCACAAATCAGTTTACAGACAGTAAAGTTGCTTTCCAGATGAACCCCATGCTTTTGTTTCTCCACCAGCCCCACCAGTCACAGCACAACTCCACTTCCAGAAGACAGGAACATGCGACCTTCCCATTCAGACGATATGGGCCGCATCTCCTGGCCATTCCATCTGGCTGGTGCACATTTCTGAGACTAGCTTTTTACATCTGGTTACAGGGAAATGCTACCTGGCAGAGTTTCTTCTCCTGCAGGGGTAAGGATTTATTTTCTATTCTTTTTCTTTTGGAAAAATAGATGCTGTCTTTCTGGATTGTTGCAGTTCAGTTCAAAGTGTCCTTCTGAGTGTAACAGGGTTTTGCTTGTTTCTTGAAAACTTTTAGCCTTTCTTATGCATTAAGCCAGACCCTTTTCCTTCACAATGAAAAGCAACACACAAAGAAACAATATAGGATTTAACTGTTTAGCTAGTTTAGCTTTACTTTATTTCAACTGCTTGACTTATGCCCTTTACAGAGTAATGAGCTACTAGAAACTTAGATCATGAAAGAACCAATATACGAAAGTGAATTCCGAAGCGTACCGTGCCTTGGCCTGTGCACTGCCTCTTTTGCTCCTGCTGTTTGACTGTGTTTTGTTTCTGCTCCTGGGGTCCTGGCTACTTCTACTATATCTACCTGGCTCTTTTTATACTTCAGTCTTTCTCTGTTCTTTCTTTTTAAAGGTCTGCTCTAAAGACTCTCTATTTTTGCTGTTGTCACTTTGCTATGTTTGTACCTTGATTCTTTATTGCTTTTCTTTCCTTATGACGTAACATCATGGCCCATGTTTCTTCTCTTCATCTCGCAGGATCCTTGATGATTTCCTTTTTCCCCCCTTTTTTCTTTTTTTTAATACTTTTGTCTCTATCCACATTGTTTCCTAGATGCCTTTTTTCCTCTCTTCTCTTTCCTGAAGAGTTCCCATTACTCCTTTCACAGCTGCCCATGGTTATCGTTCTTTTATTTCCATTCCTTTTCCTCTAGGATATGCAAAAGCAATGTAGTGTTACCATTCCCATACATGGAAAAAAAATCTTTATTTTGAACTATAAGCAAGCTTACTGCTTGCCTGCCCGCATATTTCTCTGTATCTGGACTTTTCCCTCCCCCTTCACCTGCTGTCCTCACTCCTCAGCTTCTGCCCTGCTTTGGCCCTCAGATGGGCCCCAGTAACCTTCTCCTGCTACGAGGCAGCGAGTCCTGGCGTAGGACACCCTCGCACGATGGGCAATTTGCTGAAGATGGCAGAGACCATGGCAGAGGAAAACCATAAAAACCATGAAAGATGCTCCAGAAGAAGACTGAAGGTGCGCCCTGCAGCAGGGAGAGATTTGTATTTCTCCCCACTTCCACTGAGGATATGCCTCACCCGGCCAGCAAGGTGCTGCCACACCTGCCGCGGCCAGGCCACGCTGAGCACAGCTCTCAGCCGCTTCACACCGTGCACGGGCACAATGTTGGACGTTGCTGGCTGACTGCTTAAGAGCGGTCCACAGTAGCAGAACTGCAGATTTAGGTAAAATTTGAAACAATGCTAAGGTTCTGCAGAAGAACATGAAATTTTTCAGCCAAGCCCTGCTCTTGCCTGATCTGGAAGGACCATAATGAAGACTTGGAGCGGCTTTTAGACTTGGAAAGGTCCTGGATGCCCAGTCCAAACTTGCATCACCCCTAAAAGAAGTCTTCCTCGTCTATGAAAAAACCTCCAGTATCCCTGGGTAGGCTGCTGCAGGGTTTCCTCACTTCAACATGTATTGATCCCCAATTATCTAGATTAAATCTAATATTGCTTAAAAAGTCCGTTACTTTCCCTACGGAGGAAGAGCGATCTCTTTGTGACCTTTTGTGTCACCACTGCCATGTCCTCTTCCCCTACTTTTGACCCCGACAAAACAAAAGCCAACCTTTGCAGTAGGACACATTTTTCTGACCATGTTTTATTGTTCTTGTTTCCTCTGGGTTCTCTCCAGGCTGTATCTTCCTGAACGTGCAGTACCCAAAATTGTATGCAGTAGCTGAATCAAGGCCTCTCCAGTGCCAAATGGAGCAGAATTTCCTCCTTTGATGGAAAACATGCCCAGGATGGAAGATGCCCTCGTTTTATGTGCAACAGCATCACACCGTAGACATCCGCTGTTGTTTGAGCTGGGGTGGAACCATAAGCAGGGTTGCAGACTTGATGGAGCAACTCGTTCGTCTACCTGCTAGCGCTGGAAACGGGGAACGTTACCAAGGGAAAGGGGTCTTCGTCCGCCTGGTTCAGCAGTGTCAGCCGGGACGCGCAGCCTGCGGCGCGTCTGTTAGGGGCACCGGCGGCAGGGTGCGAGGGAGGGGAAACAAAACATGGGAAAATCGGGGACGGGTAGTGGGTGCTGGGCAGGGTGGGGTGGGGGGATTTAGTAAGTTAAGGGGGCGTTTAAGTGTAGGGGGCGTTTAATCAGTGAGGATGCTGCCCAGAGCGTCAAAGAGCTGGCGGACATCGCTCCGCTGTTTTCCTTCTTGGAGGTAATACAGATCCTAAGGGAAGGGAATATTTTGGTGGGTGCTCTCTTTGCGTGGAAAAAAACAAATGCAATGCCTGGGCCGGGCTGGTTTGCGGACGCGCGGCCGCAGAAGCACGAAGCCGACGGACAGCGCTTCTCCAGCTGCCGGAGGGTGCGATCCCGCGCCGGGACGCCGTTACACGGCTCGCTAAACACTTCACCTGCGCAGCCCGGCGCCTTTCCGAACACCGGGGCGAGAACTCCGGTGACCCCTTCCGACCAGCGGAGGTGCCGGGCGGGAGCCCGGCCCAGCGGAACAGGGCCGAACGCACCTCCCAGCCCCTCCGGCGCGGCGGCAGCGGCGGGGTTTCCTCACGCCGGCCGGGTCGGCGCCTTCCCGGGGCCGCCGGCCCGGCACCCCCCGCTCCGGGCCTGGGGGTGCGGGGCGGGGGGCCGGCGGGACCGGGCGGGCCCTGCCCGGCCGCGCCGGGGGCGGGGCCTCGGGGCGGGGGGCGGGGGCGGGGCGGGGCCTGCGGCGGGCACGTTGCGGCAGGCGCCGCCGCAGCTGTCACTGTCAGGGAGCCGGCGAACCGGGATCCCGGCTCCTCGGCGGGGGAATCCCCCAGCCTCGCCCCCGCAGCCAATCGGCGGGCGGCATGCAAATCGCGGGCGGGCCGGGGCGGCGGCGGCGGGCCAGTGGGGAGGGAGAGGGGCGGGGAGGCGGCGCCCCGTTGGACGGCGGGGAGGGCGGCGGGGGCCAATGAGACGGCGAGGCGGGCGGGGCGCGCCCCGGAGGCGGGGCCATGCAAATTTGGTTTGAAAAGAGGGCGGGAAATCCGAGTTTCGCGGGAGGCCCTTGGCGCGTAACCCGTCTCCTTTCCCTTCATTCATTGTCAGCAGCCGCCGCTTCCTGGAGCCATTTTCCAGCCGGCCCCACACAGCGGGAGCGGCCCCGCTCCATCCGCCGCATCTGCCCGCCCCGCCGCCTCCGTCCCCCCCCGGCGCCCCGCATCCTGCAGCCGGGGCCCCCCCGGCACCCGCAGCCCCCAGTATTTTGCGCGGGGCCTCGGCATCGAGGAGGAAAGGAGCTGGGAAGGCCGGGGGGGGGAGGGACGGGGGGAGGAGGAGGAGACGCGGCTGCGGGGACAGACCCGGAGGGAAGGATGAGAAGGGGACTCCAGCCGCCGGCCCCGGCAGCGCCGCCGCCCGCACCGTCCACGGACTCCAGAGCAGCCCCCGCCGGCTTCCCGGCCCGCTTTGCCGCCGGCACCTTCATCCAGATCCGCAGCACCGGCGCGGCGGCGGGGGCGCCCTGTGTTGTCTCCTCCTCCGCCGCCGCCGCCGCTTCCCAGGCTCCCGGTGCCTTTGCCCCGGCGGCGGATGGGGGCCAGCCCGCTGGCAGCTCGCTGTACTGCACCCCCCACGGACCCGCCGGCAGGACGGCGCTGCTGCAGCCCGCTCTCGGCGGAGGCCGCCCCCCCGGTAATTTTTTTTTTCCCCCGTCCCCGCGGGAGGGTGCAGGGGACGGTGGGGGATCAGCGCCAGGCAGGCCCCTCTCCCCGCCGCCGTCCGGGCCCGGGGGCGGGCGGGGTGGGGGGGGGGAGGGCAGGAAAGGCGGAGGCAGCGCTTTGTTGCAATAAACTTTCCTGCCTCCTTCCCACCCCCCGCTGCCGGGTCTTATTTAAAAGGAGGAGAAAAAAAAAAAAAGGAGAAAAAGGGGGGGAAGGAAAAAAAAAATCCCCCGCCACGTCCCGCCGCGCGGGTGCAAAGAGCGAGGAGCCGGCGGCGGGGCCGGGCCGGGCCCCGCTCCCCCCGGGGCGAGGGGCCGGGCCGGGCCGTGCCCCGCCGGTGTCTCCGCTTCACCCCCGGAGCCGCCGGTGACGTCTGGCACACGTGCGCGGAGGCCGCGGCTGTGACTGGGAGCCGGGGCGGGCGGGGAGGGGGACGCCGCTTCCTCCTCCTCCTCCTCCTCCTCCTCCTCCTCCTCCTCCTCCCTCTGGCCTGGGACAGCCCGACCGCCGGCCGGCCGCCCCCGGCCCCCGCCGCTCTCGGAAATGCCCCTGCAGCAGGTCAGTGACTCCTGGGGTGGCGGCGCGCACCGACAGCACCCCCCCTCCCCAAAATTCCACCCCCCCCCAAATTCCCCCCCTCCCTCCCCAAAATAATTCCCCCCCGCCACCACCACTCGTGGGGTTTTCTTTGTCCTCGCTGTTTTCGGGTGCGCGCTTGGCCCTCGTGGGCTCCGCCGAGTTGGAGAGCGGGGGAGGGCGCGGGGCATCCCCGCCGGGCGGGGGCGGCGGGCGGGCGGCGTGGGATCGGCGAACTCCCTCCCGCCCTGCCGCGGCCCTGCCCGGGCAAACGGGGTTTTAACACACACCCCCCCCGCCCCCCTTATCCAGTCGGTGATGGTCCAGGTATCAGATGCTGCTGTAATTCTGAAAGACTTTTGCAAGAGCTTGGGAGCAGCGTTTGCCTCTTCGTGCAGCTGGGAGACGGTGGGGATGGCAGGAGCTGCCTTCCGCGTGGGCTTGTGCAGGTGTTGGTTGCTGAGGTAGTGATGGAAGTTTCAAGGCTCGTCAAATCCCATCCAAAGCTTTTTTTTTTTAAAAAAAAAAAAGTATCTTTGCTGTAAAAGATACTTGATTTTTCAGAGCTCCTGGTCTTCAGCACATCCTAAAGGTATGGGCGTCAAGCAGGCTGGTTCAAGCCGCTTTGTAAATATTTCTGTCCTAGGTTTGATCTGTCAAAGGTTTGATTCCTAGAAGGTGGTGTTAAGCGAATACAAAAAGGAATATATATAACAGGATGATTCTGGGAGAATAATTGTACAGGCTTTTTCGGCTTTCTGGGAGGGATGTTGGCATCATAGGGGACTCCTAAAATTTCTCCTTAATGGGTGCTGCAAGACCATTAAATATGAATTTAGTGCATTTTTTTTGGTATAGCGTTCACCTCTAATGGGAGAAACTCCTGGCCCTGAAAGTCTAGGAAGGCTTCTTCCCCCCCTTAAAGGTTTGGCAGCAGGAAGGCAATTTTGGGCTCCGCCTGCAAAAAAAAGTCCCCACGCAAATTGTAAGTGAGTTTGTTGTATACCCTCAGCCCCCATGTTTACTCTGGGGAGCGATGTGGGATGGAGGAGGAAGAGAGTGGTCAGGCCGGCGGTATCTATAGGCTGGGGCTGGCACCCTCCCAGGGCGATAAGCCATCCGTGGCACACGCCAGGAAAGGGGCTGCCCGTCCCGCTCTGCCCTGACAGCCGTGCTCACGTGAGTGCCCCTCTCGGAGCTGCGCTGGCTTGCTGCAGATCTGTCTTTTGGGAAGTAAGGCTGAAGCCTCCCAATACTCTGCCTTGTCTTTCTGCTCCGCAAACTGCTTGGCGGGGGAGACGATCCAGCCCTTTCGCAGTTTTCCGGCTCCCACCTAGTCTTCCCCAAAACTTGCAGAGGATTTTCTGGGACTGGGAGGCAAGGGTATTTTCCTGGTTGGCTCCTAGCTGAGCTGTTTTGAGAAACTGATACCAGAGACTGGTGAGAGGAGCGAGAAAATGCTGGGTAGTTGAGGCAGCGAGCTCAGGCGAGCAGCACCAATATAAATTTAGCGCTTGATTAGTCGAGTTGCAAGCAGTGCATGGAGACCGAGACCCCCAGCTGAAAACAAGGCCCTGCTATGCAAAAGACTGTAGGGATAAGTCTAAAACTTGGCCAGCACACCTGTGCTGGTTAGGGTTATGAAAATACTCTTGTCTTTGCAGATGTAACTGCCCTGGCAACCCACCCATCACTTCCAAATATAAACTGGTATGACTGGAAAAGAGTCAGTGTAGTTTAGGCTGTTCAGGGAGGTGTTTGACTATATCAGCAATGAAAAAGTTTCTTTCGCCCAAGTAAGCCGCTTCCCCCCTGGGAATTCATTACTTTATCTATGGTTGTGTAAGCATAACTGTGCTGGAAAAGCCTTGAAAGGTGGCCTAGTCCACAACAACAGGCGGCTCCAGCCTCAGAGAGATGAGAGTTTGCACACTCCTCCATCTCCCAAGCAGGTGTCTCGATACTGTCCAAAACCTGTTCCTTGCGCTGTCGCTGCCTGTCGCAGTGGCTCCTGCGGCCGAGGGTTGCTAACTGGGCCTTTGTACCCTGGTGAGCCCAGGCTCTGGGAGGCTGTGACCCAGGCTGCCCGCCCTTTCAACTGGAGGAGCTTTTTCACGATTCCTGTGGAGTTAATAGAAAGTGTTACCGGGCAGATCTGAACCCCTGCCATGGCTTAAACACAAGCGGTAATGAAGAATTAACCCTTGCAAAGCAACCACCAGCTTGCGCTCCTGGGGAAAGCCTGAGCCTCTGGAGATGGGATCAGTGCTGCTGCATGGGGCTGGCGGTCCTGCGTCCTCCCCTGCGCCCTGCTGGGGGCTGCTGCCACTGGCTTCCCAGGATGGAAAATTAACCCTGACCAAAATAAATAAATGAAGGGCTTTCTGCTGGGCAGGCAGGTTGAACCAGCTGATGGAAGGTCTGCTAAGTGCTAGGGACCACCAAGGGAAGGCAGTGGCCAGGGAGAGGGTACAGGGGTGGTGGCACCCTGTCGTTTTGTTGGCAGCGAGCTTGCGGATCCACTCAGCTCCTCATGAAAACGTGGGAGAAATTAATGTTCGGGGAGGTACCCCAAAAGCATTCTCGCTGGTGTTAGCTTCTCGCTTGGTGTGAGAAAGTCACTACCATTTGCAAATCCCAGTACTTAAAAATGGGGCTGCTATAAAAGCAAGCTGCTCAAAATGTTTCTAATTCAAATAGTGGAGAATTTCTTACTGTCTTTGGGTTATAAAGATAAGCCTTTAAGAAGAGGGCCATTTTCTTAGCCATGAGAAAATGCTTAAATGGAGACACCACCCACATGTTAAGTCCTTTTTAAAAGGGGCTAAATCCTCTTAACAAGAATATCTTTAGAGAACTCCTGTGGCCTTTAGATGACATGGGCTGTGGAGAGGCTGGTTCGGCATACTTCAGAAGGGGGCGGGAGGATTTACATTTCCAAACTGAATACTTAGCACCTCTCTCATTTTTCTGGTAGTTTAGAAAGTACCTTGTCCTCCCTCCTTCTCAGCAAGTCACAGCTGGAAGGGGAGAAAAATGGGGTAAGGCACAGTCTTTCTTCTAGGTGTTAGGTAAAGGAGCAGGCCAAATAGCACACAAATACTGAACAAGGATTTAAGGTATGGGAGAGAAAGCTGTAAGTTGCATAAAAGAAGTGGGTAGTTAATTAGTAGCTTTTCTTTATTTTGCAGGAATAAAAAGTTTTGTCTGTGTAGAAGATGTAGAAGTGTTTTCATATTCAGAGCTGTTTTCATAGTTCTTTGCCTGATAGCTTGTGTTAATAGGAGTGAATGCTAGCATGCGTCCGGGGCCTTTGCTTTTTGAATAGCATTTAAGGGAGTTTCTTTGGTTTAAATCCATCTCCTCCAGCGACAGACTGCTTCTGAGCCCAAGGAGGTACCACATGGTCCTTTGGCACAGCTGTCTGAGGAGAGTTCAAAGAGGTATAAAGCCTGATTGCCCTAACCGTGCCAACAAGCATCTAGTGGAAAGCGGGCATCCTAATAAAAATGTACAGCAACAGCCTGTAGCTTGCTGATGGTGGCTTTGCTGTCCTCATGCAGAGTCTGGCTATGCTGGTGTGACTGCGTCTGCACCAGAACTACTGAAGTATGGTAGGTTTCTTTCCCCGCGATGATAAGGGCTTCTGGCAGGTTTCCATGAGCAGCTGAGCCCCTCAAAGGCTTTACTCCTGCTGGAAGGAGTAGGCTTGCTTCTCCCTCACCGTCTCCTCTGCTTCACCCTACCCCTCGCCTGGCAGTGCTCTTCCCCTCACCTCTGTGCTTGGGGAGCATCCAGCCATGCTGGCGAGCTGGTTTTCTGCTGCTTTAACAAGGTAAAAGAGCTGGGTCTGGTGAGCAATTATGTCTGGCATGTGGTAGGTATTGGGCGTAGGTGGCCCAAGATGGGATGAGTGAAATGAAGGAAGCAGACAGGAGCTTTCCCATGCAGTGGTGTTGAGGTGTTAAATTGGCTCACTGAGCCTCAATTTTCAGAAGTTGGTCTTCCCTGTTCTCGCCATGAAGGTATCTTCCTTGTGCCGCCAGCCTGCTTGCCAAAGGCTGGATATGGGTCACTTTAGGGCCAGTTTATTCTTCTGTAGAGGCTGCTTCAACTGATTGAGCAATTAAAGGCATTTTCTTTCTCCTCATTTTATCCCAGGTACGTTGGTGCTGCTCTGTTAACTTTTACAATGTGCTTGTTTGTATGTGTGAGCATTTAAAAAAAAAAAAAAGAAAAATCTTTAAACTCAGGAACCGCTGTGTTTTGCAAGATGAAAGGTTCTCCTACTGCTTCTCTGACTATGACTGGCAAACGTTTGAGGAAGGAACATGAGAAGAGGGCTTGCACAGGGCAGCCCTTCTGCTGGCTCTGAGACATCACTTCCTTGGTCAGGGGTTACACTGAGTTCTGTAGCTACCAATAGCCTGTGATTTTTGTCTAATCCCTGTTTGAATCTAGCTGTAGTTCTGACCTTATGTAGCAACAAGTTCTATCTATGATTTAGTTATCTTGTATGGAAGAAAAAAGAATTTTGTTTCTGCCCTTTTTTTTTCCCTTTTTGAACTTGCTGTCTATCATGTCATTGGGTGATCCTATATATTGCGGCAGGGGAAAATGATTTCCTCATGTGTTTCTCAACACAGTTTATGATACATTATCTTCTGTTCTCAGTTGTCTTCTCCAAGCTGAAGAATGATAGACCATTTAATTTCTCCTGAAATGAAAGACATTAACGTTAAAATAGAAGTGTCCTTTTATAAAAGAATCGCATGATTCTTGAAAGCAAACGTGTCTATTAGTTGTGAGGTTTTACTTGCCAAGCTTTTGGGGATTGGCGGCTTGAAAAGATGTTTTGAAGGCATGGTGGGCCTACTTTGCAGGCCCAGCAGGAGCCAGAGGCCCTTTCAGAGCCAGCTTGTTTCACGAGGTCTGAACCTGGCCCTGGGTGGGAAACGGGAGGTGTGGAGAAGTGGGGCCAAGTGTGCCCGACTGCTGTGGGAACGGCTCGACGACGTAGCACCAGTCCTCTTTGGAGGCCCTGTCTCGTGCAGGGCCCGTAGGCCTGGTGTGGCTGCGGGAGGGGAATTCAGCCCACCCCTCCTGTCCAGGGGAATTGGGTGAGAAACGAAGATGTGAGCTTTTCGTAGTAGCTTCAAGTATGACAGCTTTCAAAGCTTCAGGCTTTGCTTCTGAAGGTGTGTGCTGGGCTGATGGCCATGGCTCTGGTGGCAGCGTTGGTCCTGGTGCTGGTGTGGGAGGGTGGCTCAGGCTTTAATCCTGGCTTTTGGAGGAGCTGCCTGCTAAGGATGGGTTAGAGATGGTGACTTCAGTTTAGGTGGGCTTCTTGCACCCATGGTGGTAACATAGATCCAGCCATGCCCAGGGCGAGGCTTTGGCAGATTGAAAGCTCTTCTTGGTGTAACTAAATCTCTGGGTTTTACAGTATCTGCAAATAATCTCATTTACAGCTGGCAGCACTGAGTGTGTATATATGGTGGCAACTCTCCTCCTTACAAATGACTAAGTTGGACTTCGCAGGCTTTTGTTTTGGCTGGCAGAGTTAATCACTCCCTACATTATTTTTTGAGAGCAGAATGGTGTTTGCTGCTGCAGGGGGAAGAAACCCCCTTCACGTGTCCGGGGCGGCGGTGTGCTGTCGGTGCCTCCGGGACGGGGCTGTTGCAGTGCTTGAGGTGCTGCTGCTGAAGTATTTGGACTCGGTTTCAATTCCAGTTCTGTCTTCTGTTTGAAGACAGACTTGGCAAAATTGCCCAATTTATCACATCTTTAAAAGGGAACTATTTCACTTCTGTTTTCCTCAAGTGAGTTGGTCCAAAACCACACTTGGAAGTGCTATGCCTGGCATGGGTGTCTCCTGAAGTACTATGCTGTCTGCTTGGATGGTGCTGCTATTTGCTGGATCTCGTGGCATTTGTGGAGTTCTAAATGGCTTGTGGGCTCACCATAAGCTGTGGTAAATATTTCCATCTGCAAGCCCTGTAAAGGGAGAAGACGAGTTTGACTAGATGTTGATGAAGCTGGAGCATACTGAAAATGGCCTCTGCTATGTGGTAGGAGCATTCCACTTCATGCATTTTAGCCTTCCTTTTATACATATATGCATATGTCGCAAATGTGCTGGTAGTTGTTCGCAGACTGAACTTGCCTAAGGTTAATGGCATGTGTTGTGTCTCTCCTGTCCTACTTAGCAACATGAACAGTTGTTGACCTGTTACAGTGTGAAAATGAACACACTGGCCCTGTCACCACTGCACGTGCCTGCCCTCCAGCTTTTGGGCTTTTGCGCCCAAGGCCTTTTGCCTAGGACTATGCTAGGAAGGGAAGGTGGAGCATTGAAGATCACCTTTTCAGAATCAGGTGGCGTCTGTTCTGTGACCACACTGAGTTATGTGGGCAAGTATGGCTTTTGTTTATTCCCACCTCTAGAATTAAACCCAGTACCCTGTTTTGTCACTTTCAGTAGGAAACTTAATTTGATTACCAGCATCTCTTTTCAAGATTTCATCCAACCTGTATGTGGCTCCATCTAGGCCCAGAAGTGACAACTACCTAAGGCTGATGGCATTTTCAGGTGCACTACTTCAAGGGTCTAGGACCCGCTTTATAGGAAGATATTGGGTGCTCCCTGTGATGTTCAGTTGCCATACTGCAGACGTCGGGTCCTTGATATCTCAAGTTTTATATGAACAAGCCACTATTAACAGCAGAGGCTGCTATTATTTTGGCTTTCATTTCTATATCTTTATGCCGGGATTTTAGAGCCTTATCACGTAGAAATTGTAAACCACTAGCTGTTTTGCAAAGATGTGTGAAAAGTCATAGAAAACACGTAAACAACTATTCTTGGTAAAAATAAATTGTATTGGGAAACTGGATAATAGGTGTCTGCTTAGCCTTGGCTGCTTCAGCTCCAGCATTCCTGCTCCAAGTTGTGGTATGTATGTGTTGGCTAATGTATGCATGGATTCTAGCAGTACTTTTCATTAATGAACTTCTTGAAAGACTTTCTCCTCTTTATAATGCTGTTCTGGTTTTGTTTAGGTTTTTTTTGGTTGTTGTACAGCTGTTGGTTCAAAGGTTGTTGCATATTGCATAACTTACTGCTAGAAAGCGGGGCAGGGGAAGAAACTCATTGGCAAACTTCCTTCCTTGTTAATTAAGGTGATATTAAAAGTCGCTGGTTTAGGACTCAATGGTGGCTGTCACCATGCAGTGCAAGAGTCGAATTCTTATATATTGTGTCAGGCTTATCGATCCACTGTACTAGTTCTCTCTAAATATGACTTTCTCTTAATTTTGGTTCTACCCGTTAGTTACAAAACCTTACTAAAATTGGAGTGCAGTAACAGATACCATTTTTTTCTGCAAGCCACTGAATCTGCACTGTAGGATTTCATGGTTTTTACACATTTTAAAGTACAGATGTAATTTTAGAGTGAAACACTTCTCTGTAGAGCGGGTGTACTATGCTCTCTATAGAACTTAGCTTTCAAATTTGCCTTGCATGTTGTTCAGAAACAAACTGGCATGTAGACTTGCTTGCATCCCTCCTACCTAGACTCTTGTTTAAGAGGGGTCATCTGGCAAATTTCAGGTCTGAAAGTAAAAAGGTAACCTCTTGGCCTGCCGTTTATATTGGTACAGTCCATTTATGTTGACAGTAGGCTTCTGGCTTCTTGGGTGCTACCACAGTGTAAGTAGGTAAGTATGTAAAAAAATATAAAATGATGTGCAGGGAGGATCTCATCTCGTACCATATGTGGAATGGCAGTTCCTGTGTATCAGGTTATCTGCGGTGTACTGGAAAATACATGCTTTAAGGAGCAGGTCTGAAGGGTTTGCTGCGTTCTCTGACTGCTTCTGTAATGGAAACTGGGCTTTCTTTCACCCTCTGCTTGGGCTTTTTTAACATCCACTGGTTTTAAGGTCACTTTTCCAACCAGAGAGGCTAGAAATGGAATTCTATGGAATTATAATGTCTTGAGTGATGCTAGTAACCTGATAGTACCTTCAGTACTTGTTTTCTTGTGCTGCAAACTCTGGAATTAAATGGCAATTACCATGTATATATGCTGGTGTTATTTTGCCTTGCCAACATCGTGCTTTTAGACAGCGTTGGTCCCACACATTGACAGTCAGTTTTTTGTCCCCGTACAGTAAGCTAGTTCACACTTTGTCTAATGTCTTTGCATAGCGGGAATTGATGTTGGTTACAGCTCTGACAGAAGGCTTTTGTGTGGCAATATCTGAAAGCTGTCTTGTTGGAGCTTTTATCAAGGCTATTGCAATGAGGCCATTATCCCCGCTCGTGGCGAACATAGATATTCGCAGAAATTTTTATAATACTGCTTAGTAAGTGGTGTGCTGGTAAAGAGCGACAATGCTGGAGCAGTACAGAAATAATACCCGAGTGGCAGCCGTGCCGCGGCGGGGCGTTATCTGTCCTTGCAGACCGGGGACGGGGTGGGAAGGGAACCCCGCGTGGGGCAGACGGAGGGTGGTGATCAGGGCTATCGCAAGCACGAATAATCCTGGCCGTCGGCTCAGCAGAATAAAGTTTTACTTTTCATGGTAAGACTTTTATCGAGTGGCTCCAAGTAACCCAGATCCAAATTGCTGTATAATAGTTCTGCACCTTGTTCTTTTTTTTTTTTTTTTTTTGGCTGCGTGGTATCTGTAGCCTAAAACCGTCTCTTGGGAGTTATGTAAAACTGCGAGTCGGGTGAGAGGAAGCTGAAACTTCACAACTCTGCTGTAGTACTCTTTTTAAGCACAAACCTCTTGAGCCGGTGGAAAAGACAGCTTACTGCTTGAGGTGGGGGCAGGGAGGGCTTTAAAAATTGTAATAGCATAGCATTTTCACCAGCTGCTTTGTCTTGACAGTGGGTATTTTGCTGTGTTTATCCCCCCCCCCCCGCCCCGGAACTGGGGGTTAGAAAAAGCTCTTTTTGTAAAAGACAGTGTCCTGAAAGCATAAGCAAGTTTCTCGTTTTCTTTCTCTGGTTCTTAATCATAAGAGCTGCCTTGATGATTTTTCCCACCTCAAATTAGCAGTTTATTTATAACATGCTAATGTTCTGCATGCCCGTTGGTATTACTGTTCTGTCATGCTGAGCTGAGAATTGTTCTCTGGAAAACTGACACTGCGAAGATGACATAAATGAACATGGGAAATTGCGTATGATAGAGAAAAATTCAGGTGGCTTTTGGTATGACTTTGGTTCATACTTCTTTCTATAAAATCATTTCAATTTCTTTTCTGATTTCAATTGCTGGTCACATTTTTGTTGCTTGTTTTTATTTGTTACTTAAAAAAAAAAAAGGCAGAACATTGCCTTTTGTCATTCTTGCTACCCTTTCATTCCTGTTGGCAAACTTCTCGGTGATCGTCTTCTGCGTGTTGCCACCAGCTGCCTTCTTGGATTGCAAGCAGGGGAGGGAGGAACTTCAGGGGGTATTTCCACCTTCTCGGGGCCCTCGCAACAGCCGCTTCACCACCGAGAGCCTGCGAAGCCCCTGCAGGAAGGCTCATCCAGATCTTGAGGTCAGCAGTATCCCTCCCAGTGGTCCTCTGCTTCAGCTGCTTTACAGAAAGGCCAGGGAGCATTCGAAGTCCAGACTGTGCAAAACAGGGTGTCTTGTGCACGGAGAAGGAAATGGCAAAATAAAAACGCATCCCATGAGTTGCTGCACTTGGAGCAGTGTGCTTTGTAGGTGTTTACGAGAAAGGTGGTAAAGAAAGGTGCAAGATCGTCTGGAGACCTCCAACATTGTTTGCTTGCGACCTGTTCTCTAAAGATGCTGTTGCTGGCCTTGGGGTGCTGAAGTCCTTCCCTTTTCTCGTCTTGATAATATCATGCTTTTGCTGAATGTGTGGGAAGTGAATGCAACAGTAGTGAACAGGTTGCATGCCGTTGGCTAGATGTTAAGCTGAGGTACAGCCTTCTGTGGACAGAAATAAGGTAATACTTATAAAGTTTTTTTTGTGGGTTTTTTTGGGGGGGGGAGTGTGGGGGGGACAGAAACCCACTTTGCTGTGAAGGGGAATGTGTAGGGAATTCCAGAGACTGATATATTTAATACAAAAAGAAAAGCAAGCTTGTAGGCAGGCAAATTCCCCTTATTCAGAGAAAGCCATATGTTCAGGATACTATCCTTAGTGTGATTTATTTCTTTCAGAATTAGGAAAGAGGGTTGCTAGGAAAAGTAAGATGCATTTCAGTTCTTTCACCTTCTTAAAGAATTTTATGAGGGCGACTACAATCTTTCTCCTTCTTTCCCAGTTGTGGAGAATAATCAATTTAGCAATAAGTCAGAGCAAGCAAAAATGTGATTGTTCTCATCTGCAATGCAGAGACTAAGATGGACTCTTTAAGGCCGGAATCAGGTATTTCTGCCTCAAAGTGAATTGGGAATTACTGAATCATTCTGTGTTTAGTAAGAACAGATCTGAATTTCAGCCTTTTTGTTTTCCCCTTCAGATTTGCTTAGTTTTTTGTTTTCTTGACTCCCCTTTGGCTCTTTCAATGGCCTCAATGTCACTTTGAACACGTTTCCCTACTTCCTCCAAGGGGGGAAAGCAGGGCCAGCTGTACCAGGCGGGCATTTTATCTGTTGCCTGTACTTCATGTGAAGTGGAGAAATGTGGTTTTCCCAGCCATTTCAAGAGTTTGGTTGCCTCAGCATGTGAAAGCAGCCCCCAAACTCTGCTCAACTGGAGACAGAGAAGGGAGGAATCTCGTCAAGACCTTGCAGGGAGAACACTTTAGGCATCTGCGCGATGCTATAGTGTATCTAGCTAAAAATATCGGATACTTTGGTTTGCCTATTGACTTGTTTCATGGTGATGCCCTGCTGAAATGGAAGAAGCCAACAGATCTGGAACAGTTTTAAACTTCTTGAACTTTATGTAATAGTGCAATGACACAACAGGGGTGGCATAAAGATCCCAGCAAATGTACTTGCCCACCAGGGCAGCGCCAGCTCTTTCAACGATCGTGCAAGTGTGGCATGCCTAGAAGATTAGGCACAGCCTGCCTGCCAGCAGCTGGAATGGTCCTGGAAGGGTTGCTTTCCTCCTGGAAAGCCGCTGCCAGATACTTTGTCTAGCTCAGCCCCAGACCCTTTGGTTAATGTTGTGCAAATCATCCAAAAATGTATCATTCCTTCTGCTGCAAAGTAACGCTGGACGCTTTCTGCGATTATTTCACCTCTCCCTGAATGCCAGAGGTGATGCTTTTTGTTGTCTTTGTTGCTCTGCCTCGTGTTTGAGTGCCCTTCCGTGACTGCAGGGGCTGTGGGGCCTGAGCCCTAGCATGGAGCAGGTGCAGTGATCTTCCCAGCTAGAACCTTGAATTAAGAGTATCTTGAATTAACAGTGTGGGAAGGTACACAGTCTGCTCTTCTGTGAGGAAAAATGTGGAATGTAACTTAGTAGGTGTATTAGTCTGAACTGAGGTGGGCATGCAGGCCAGGACTGATGCAGCAGCACACTTACATGGGGGAGATCTCTATGCACATGCCACTACAGCTCCACCTGTTTGTGCATCTGCACCCCACGCATGCAAGACTGGAGTTTTTTGGATAGTAACGTTGATCAGGGCCATGCCTAGTTGCTTCCTTGTTCTTGTGCGTAAGTGCATCGAGTGGAGAAACTTCAGCTTTCACTTAGCTTCCCATTGCTTTCAGAGGTGGAGTTGAAACTTTGAATTTCTTAGGTCTACTTTGACTACCATCACATGGCTGTGGTATCCTGATACGATTTTTCTCTTCAGAAAAATGGTCCAAAAATCAGCACGCTTCACTGTCCGTTTTGAGCTGATCCTTGTTTCAAGACAAAGTTAGGAGCCTCTCTTCTTGTGAGGAGCCGTGTTTACCAGCAGATGCTTGGAGTACCTGTGACTTTGTGGAGATTGTGGCTTCTTCAGACTTGCTTTCTGAGAGCCTCTGAGGGGACAAGTTGCTAGACCTGCTACTGGATCAGCCAGCTGCACCTAGCATCTTGGCTATGGCTGAGATTGGACTATTGATCTTGGTGATGTGAGCTTCAAATTGCAAAAGAACTGATGAAGGCTTTTGATTACACAGACAGAAAGACAGGACATTATACAGCCCTGGGGCTTGTGGGAGCTGAGCAGGAGCCCTTCTCAGGAGCAGGGGAACGAGGCGTGCGTTGGGGATCCCAGGGAGCTGGGCTTCTGCTTCTCTGGTTTAACTAGCTGCTTGCATCTCCCCTGGCACGGTGGAATCGCATCAGTCTCTTCACTAAGTGTTTTTACCAGACTACCAACTTCAACAAAGTGATTTTTTTAAAAAATTTTTTAAGTTCGGTATTAAGATGTTTAAGAAGGCAGGCCAGCGAGGTGATTCAGGTAAGAACCTTTTACAGTCGCAATATGGAATTTTTTCACCTTAACGAGCAAAGGCGGTGGTTTGAGCATATGCCAGTATGCCTTTCCAGAGCTGTGATATGGCTGAACCACAGTGGAAATCTGGAACCGTAACGGCACTGCTTATAGGAAGTTTGACTCCCTGCATTTAACCACAAATGTGGTCAATCTTAGGAGAGGCAATAACGGAGAGGAAGAAAGGTGGTAGTATTTGATTAGCTTTGTTCTCCCTGTTTTCTGCAGTCAGTCTGATGATGCAGCTCCAGCTGTGAGAG
Source organism: Theristicus caerulescens (assembly GCA_020745775.1). Classification (NCBI taxonomy): domain Eukaryota; kingdom Metazoa; phylum Chordata; class Aves; order Pelecaniformes; family Threskiornithidae; genus Theristicus; species Theristicus caerulescens. Next base: position 67,528,921 of record CM036558.1, on the reverse strand, counting down.
CAGAGTGATAATATTGCTGACTGATGGTTCCAGTTTCTTCCTCATTATACTCTGAAGATACTCTTTTGGGATAGATACAAGACTTCTTTCAGTATATTAAATTCAATAGTCATGTGCAATTATTAAACAGTTGTGCTGCTTAGTAAACTATTCACTATAGCTGAAGACAATAACATATAGAAGAGGATTAAATACCATGTGAAGATCCTTCAGATGGTCACTAGCCTCGCGCGGGGACTGAAGCACTAAGTAATCCAGTCGTGACAGGTATCTGCAGTGGGTGACTGAGGGACAAAGGTCTTCCCGTTGTTCCTCACCATCGTGCCCCAGGCCAATGTGTTCGCTCCGTTCGGTTCAGCAGCACGGGAACGGCTGTTTGTCTTGGAAACTAAACTATCCTCCTGCTTCCTATCTGCATGTTCTCGGAAATGAAATGTAATCCTCTCATAGTCAGGGTAACCTTAATTGCCTGCTGGGGTAGGAAGGAAAAGATGAATTGGGGATCGGGTCTGTGCTGCTAGGAGCGCTTCCCGTGACGGAGGGGATTTCCTGGAACCATCCTGGGACACACTTTGGGTATGTGGTTTCACAGGCAGTTTAAGGCGATGCAAGTCAGTGCCACCATGAATGGGGTTATGCTGCCCTCCCTCCCTGCTCACGCCCTCCCTGCGTCAGTGCCCCCGCTCATACCGCCCTGCGCTTAGCCAGACTGGGGATCTGCTCCAGCTGAAAGCTAACACTGGGTGTGCGATTAGTTTTCATCCCAGCGAGCTCCCTGGCCTGGCTGGCAGCGTGGCTGGGGTGGAGGCGGCCGGCGGGGGCTGCCCCTTGGCAGCGGGGTGCACCCTCGGCTGCAAATGCCGGCACACGCCCTCCAGCCGTGCGCTCTTGCCACGTTGGGCATGCCTTGCTTGGTGTGGCAGCAGACCTGGAGCCTCGCTCCATGCGTGACCTTAGCATCTCCTAGAAGCGGGTGGAGTTGTGCGTAACGAAATCCTAACAGATGGCTCTGTAAAGAAATAGGCAGCTTTTGTGCTGTTACTTACTGCTTAGGTTACTGAGTGCGTGCAGCTGCCGGTGCCTTGCTGGCAGTGCCCAAGGGCTGAAGGGAACTCGCGCGCTCTCCCCATCTCCGGCTTTCAGTTTTTAAAGGCTTGGGGGCAGTTTAGGGGTTTTGTGAGCGCATGGAGGAGAAAACACGGCTGAAAACATTCCCAATTCGCAGAGGAAATCCATGGTTGCTTAACCTGAGAATCTGTGTTTCTTCCGCACTGTGATTGTACCATGCCTCGTACACTCGGCTTCCAGTCCCTGACCAAGGCTCCCAGGCTACATGTAATTTAATTACAGTCTGGTGGCTGCATTGAAGTAGGTGAAGATATAAACGTAATTTGTGCCTAGAAGTTATGTATGTAGAGTGAGCGGGTAGTACTGGAGGCCTTCTCAGAAATCATTGCTATCAGAAAATACCTCCTGAGGAATGACTGGCTGTGCTGCTTTGACAGGTACAGTTGCTCTTAGCAGGGATTTAACATGACTGATTTTTAACAGATAAAAGTAAAGGTGTCGTGGTCTTGCACGAGAGGTCACAGAATCCCTGGAGACAGCAATTGGGATGGCTTTTACGGCCAATAGCCACAGCCGAGGGGCTTATCTTGCATGGATTATGAATGTGGAAAGGCTCCTAGAGCTTCTAGTCAGATGAGTGGTAGTGAACGCTAGTCATATGGAGAGTTTATCAAGGAAGGTTGAATTTCATGACTGCACTCATAGCAAAGTCTCCTCTCTATCCCTTAAGTGGAGGGGTGAAGCCAGCCTGCGGGGTGGTGAGAGCACCCAGAGCCCTCCTTATTCCATGCCGCTACAGAATTTGGCTCTTGTGGCCAAAATACACCACTGAATTTCGGCTTCAGCTTAAAAGGAGATATATCATTGTGGTTGTAAGGAAACCTCCCCATACAAACTCAACTAGTGTGGTACTAACTAACTCTGGAGACAGCCTGTAACTAATAGGGCTGCAAAATAAGAGTTATCACTTTAATCTGTTGCCTAATTTTGAACGTAACTATTTCATTATTGATTACTTCAGCAAAAAACTTCAGATGTGTTTATCTCGCAATCTTTCCACACATTGCCCACTGCCAGAAGCCTCAGCTCTCCCCATGGCAGCTGCCAAAATTTCCATCTTTCTCCCGATACTTTCTTTAGCACCATTGTGCATTGAAACATCTGCAGGATAGTAAAATGTGAAAGCTGCGTGGCATTCCTATTTATTTTGGAATTCAGTTTTTTACACAAGGAACACTGTAACTCTGCCATATTTACTTTCTTGTATTTAATTCAATAAAATGTATTTACCTGAAGTGGACACGAAATTTCCAGTTTGCTGTGGAAAGCATAGGGCCGCGCTGCAGAACTTGTTCCAAGTTAGTGCAGAGCGCGTGAGGGCTTCTTGCCAGCGCAAAGCGTGGGAGGGAAGTCAGGAGTAAGAAGAGTCTCGCTGCTATCATCAACAGGCGCCTGTTGAAAGGGTAGAAGTTATGGGTGTCAAGGCAAGATGACAGGTTTTTGGGTTTTTTGAGTTTCATACTTCCAAGACAAACCAATGACTGGCAAAGCGGGTTTCTTCCAAGACTGTCTTTCAAGTGCTTTTGCTTCACCTTGGGTAAGAACCTGCAACCTCAGATAGTGAAATGTAGTTGAGTTTTCTTGGGTAATCTTGGCTTTACAGTTTGATATAGTTTGGAATTAGGGTTGGGAAAACAACTAGTGTAGAAAATGAGGATTTTTTGGGGGGGGGGAGAATCTACCACACTCTAGGCTTTTTAGTAATCTAGGAAGCCTACAGGCTGGTGGGGGCTTCCCATGGCTGCCCTGAGTTGTCTTACCCTTCCTCCTGCTGCTAGGAGAATAAGGCTGTTCTTCCTATCCACATACTGTTGAGAAAGGCCATCATACACAGGCTATTTTTGATCCTATTCCTTTCCCTAATTATATGTAGGTTTTATAAATCTGTCTGGATGGAAAGATCCCGTGTACTTTGAAAGGGCTCATTTGATCTAAATTTAAGGATGTCTCATGTCCAGTTGTGAAACTTGCTATTTTAGTTTGCCCTACCTACATCTTTTACTAAAACAAGAGGAAAAGGATGAAAAGAAGAGGAGAGACTGAGAAGTGTGCGTGTGAGAGGAGGGAATGATGACTCATCAATGGGACTGCATTTGAAAATGAAAAGGATCAAGGTGTACCAATCATAAGAGAGAAAGTTATGGTTTTTGTGAAGAGGGCACGATTAAATCATATGGTCATTCATCTTCTGAACAGATTACAGTATATTTGTGGAAGAATTCATGAGCCTGAATTGAGTAGATAATTTTGAAGAGAGAAGAAATCTATTTAAAGAAAGGAATTTTTAGTGCAGCCTTTAATAGGTGATATTTTAGTGCTAGATTCCACTGGAATACTTCTCCAGGCTTCTGGAAAATCCCATTTAGCTGTCCTTTGCCTACAGGATAGTTCTAATAACTGCACAGTTGTACAGCAAGGCAGGTAGCAAAAAGGGAAAGAGGGGGAAGGCAGTAGTGCAAGAAGCCAAATGGGCTTTCTCTGAACTTTAGGCTGTAATGAATAGAAATTAAAGCTCATGAATAGACACCCGAGTTTCTGCTTTCATCCTAGGTGTTGTCTCTTTTACCTCTCTGCTAATGTTCTGCTCTTCCAGTCTTGTTCTGGCATCCATAAAACTTCCCTAAAACTTGGGATGTCCAAGAGTCTCGAAATAACTCTTTCTGTAGAGTTTAAGTAGCGTGCAATTATAAGGATGGAGTTCTTCTGTATACAGCACTGCAAAAAGCGCTTGTGGTGTTTCCTAAAATGTTTACCAGCAGTATCCAACAGCCAGCTCTTCCCACCTTCACCCTTCTTTTCGTGCCTTTCCCCCCGCACCAACTAAAAGATAGCAAAGATGTAGCTGTCTGACACGTGCATGAGGCTGATAGAAAAGACGTTTAATTTTGTAAAGCACTTTGATTAAAAAAGAAAGTAACTGTCAGTATGGCACTAGATTAAAAATTGGCTAAGTGACAGGAAAAGGGTCCTTTTGATTGATTCCAGTGAGTATCTGCACTAATTCCAATACTATGGAGTGCTTTCATCATTGTCCCAGAAATAAACAAAAAAACTTGTTGCTGATAGTAATTGCTAGCAGAATAGTAAATGATAATGGAGCTCTCACAACTTGCTCTGTAGGCACATTCAAACACACTGCATGTTTAATACAGCCAAAGGCGAAGTTGTATGCCAGAGCACAGGGAATGCAAGCTATGCCTTATGAAAGAGGGCCTGTATCCTGGGAAGCAGCACTTGTCAGAAGTCTGTAGCGGACAAGTAACTGCACATCAGCTTCCAGTGCGATGCCAAGGAGCAATGGCACTGAGGCTTGCATCCTGGCGTGTACAGAAAAAGGAACAGGAGGAAGGATACTTCTGCCTCAGTGAACAGTTTTGGTGCAGCTGATACTTAAAATAACATACGCAATTCAATGCTTGTGCTTGTAAAGGGAAAATGTTGAAAATGGAAGATGATGTTAAATAGGGCAGCAAAAATTATTTGAGATCTGAAGGAAATGCCCTACAGTGCAACTTACTTAAGCAATATTTTGCTCATAAAATTAGTATTAAGGGGTGACTTGACTGATATACAAGATGCAGAATTGGGAGGGGTGGTTGATACAGCTGATGGTTTTGCTGCCATCCAGAGGGACCTTGATGGGCTGGAGAAATGGGCTGACAGGAACCTTATGAAGTTCAGCAAAGGGAAGTGCAAAGTCCTGCCCCTGGGGAGGAATAACTCCGGGCACCAAGACAGGCTGGGGCCAACCTGCTGGAAAGCAGCTCTGCAGAAAAAGTCCTGGGGGGTCCTGGTGGACATCAAGTTGACCATGAGCCAGCAACACACTCTTGTAGCAAAGACCACCAATGACCTCTGGGCTGCATTAGGCATTGTGTTACCAGCAGGTCAAAGGAGATGATCCTTCCCCTCTGCTCAGCCCTGGTGAGATACATCTGGCCTGTTGGGTCCAGTTCTGGGATTCCTGGTACGAGAGAGACATGGACATATTGGAGCAGGTCTAGTGAAGGGCCACAAAGGTGGTTAAGGCCTTGGAGCATCTGATATACAAGGAGAGGCTGAGAGAGCTGGGACTGTTGAGCCTGGAGGAGAGAAGGTGTATAAATACCTGATAGGAGGGAATGAAGAAGGTGGAGCTGAGCTCTTCTCAGTGGTGGCCAGTGACAGGACAAAAGGCAATGGGCACAAATTGAAATGCAAGAAAACCCATTTAAACATAAGATTTTACAGCAAGGATGATAAAGCGCTGGAACAGGTCTCTTGGGTTGTGGAGCCTCCGTCGCTGGAGATACTAAAGACCCAACTGGACACAGCCCTGAGCATCCTGCTCTAGTTGTCCCTGCTTTGAGCAGTGGGGGGTGGACTAGATGATCTCCAGAGGTCCTTTCCCACCTCAGCCACTCTGTGAGATGATTCTGGTGTTAAAGGACTTCTTAAATTGTTGAACTTGAGCACATCAAGAACTTAGTACTGAAAGCTAAAACAATGCAAACTCAAAGTGGAAATTAGACTTTTTTTTCTTTTAACTGAGGGGAAAATAATCATGAGTTGATACCTTCAAGTCTTGACAGAATGACTGTTTTGCTCTGTAATTTCTCTGCAGAGTTATGCTCTGAACAGCCTTGAGGTCAGCAAGTCCATCTATCTGCTTTTTTTGGCGGGTGGAAGCAACCGTGTTTATGGTCCTTCCTGACAGGTGCTTGCTCATTTAACTTTCTGCTAACAGAGATTCTAAAATTGCATGGCAATGTCTTCCTATCCTTGGCTACAAGATAGTTGAACGTTACTAATTGTATAACAACTAGGGGAAATGTAATGGTCTGTGATATGTAGGAGGTCATATTAGAAAGTTAGATTCTTTTCTTTGATCAAAGAGTGGGTTAGAGAGAAAATGTGAATTTATTTCATTTTAAAATTTGAGATTTAAAGGTAGTATTCATTTTTCTGGAGAAGCCATCTCAAGGGGATGTTTAGGGAATAAATAGTAACGAAGACAAAGTGGAATGGACAGATTGTGTCTGGTGTGGGTCAATTTTGACATAGGGCCGAGTCCTTGCTTGACTTTATGACCCGAGATGTTCTGTTTCACCAGAGCCAGAAGGGATACTTTTTTGAAATACACTTCGTAATATGAGAAAGAACAGCAACTTTCTCTTCTTTTTCCCTTGAAATTTATTCTCTGTGATGATGCATCTGTTTTGGATGTTGTCTTGTAAATTAGGCTATCACATCAGCTTTTTTAGATTGCCCCGTCCATGGCATGACAGAATTTACCTAGATGTAAAAAAAGAAATTATTTAGTTTACCAAGGCTCATTCGCGTTTTTCATGAACTGTTGTTTGTCTTCTTGTCTTGTTTTCATTCCCTCTCTGTCACTGGGAATAAGTAAATATTGCCATTTGAACCAAATAATTTATCTTCATTTTGCCAGCACTCCCAGGTTGTTCTGCTCCTTGGTGTGGCTGATGGAGTGATATGAAATACTGCCGATGTAGGATGTGCATCACAGCGAAAGCTCGGTGGATTAGTTGTTCTTTGTGACATTACACAGAATTTAAAACATTAAGAACTCGGCTACCTTTGTGCCATTTCAGCCACGTAAGCTGTCTGCTGCCAAACTGACCGGTGAAATAAGAGTATATGCAACAGCTGCCTATTTTGACGTGGGGAGGGAGGAAATCGTCGGTCCTTAGAGTTTAGCAACCCAGGCTAGGTGAAAATCAAGTTCAGTTTTTAGTCAAGGAAATGTGCTGTGAAGAAACCTTCTGATGGCAGTACCGGCTCCTGATCTAGGACGAAGGGGTCTGTCAGCCACACGTAGGGTCTCTAGGTCCCTGCTATCTGTGATTCTCTACCTCTCTCTCGTCTTGCGTGCTTTTGTCTGTTTCTGTGACTTCTGCTGATCTGGAGCCTCCTTTCTGACTGCTTCTAGGAATAATTGCTTTTGGATATGTAAACTGTGTTTCCTGTTTCTTGGGCACTTATTTATTTTTGTTACTCTGAGGTTTGGTATGTGGAGGAGGTTATTGTCTTAACTTCTTCAAGGTTACTTAAGGATTATTTTATTTATGTGATACTAGTAATTTCATTTTCAAAACTGCAGCTAATTAACTTCTTGCGAATGATAAATCGGTCTCTCTGTGCAAAGTCAGCATTATAGTTACTTGTAGGTGCAAATATAACTTCTCAGGGTTAATCTGTTGGGACAATGTTGGGACTTCCTTAAACTAAACTTAACCCCCCCCCCCAGTTTACATAACTTACAGAACTATCCTGTGTTACAGTAAATGCTTAGGACCCTATGTTATTTCTCATCGTCTGGCTCTGTAAGTGCAAATCATTGCATCTCATCTAGGTCTGGTTGTCTCCTGAAAGTTTTTTTGTCAACTTTCACAGTGTCCTTTGGAATCTATATAATATTTTTATCACCCTAAATGGATTCAAAGTACATTTATTGCTTTGGGAGAATCCAGCTGTAGGTTTTTATACTTGTATGGAACTAGGTTAAGGAAGTACTTTAAAATAAAATGTTTTACTACTTTAGATCTGACTTCTCATAACTAATTACATTAATTGAGCAAGTAGTTAGATGTAAGAACCACTACGCCTCAGGCAGAGAATTAAAAATATGGAGTCAAGATAGGTGTTGACTTTTTTTAAGAAAGGATTCTCCTCTTTTGGGAGCATGAATGCCCAACACTAACATTCATGTGCGCCCGAGTATTTAAAACTTACTGCCTTCTAGGTTGTAGCTCTGTGCTATAGTTTCTGAAGTGTTTGCGTATGGATCCTCTTTGTCGTTATTTTTTGAAAGAATGTACAAGTTGGTTGGTTCCCTGTGAATCACCTGTCAGTAAGTAAAGTGATGCAGCCCATTGGCACCGCGCTGGTTCAACTCAATACGGGTATTTTGCGTGAAGTGCAGGAAGGTTTGGGGTGCCAGGATGGGAAATCTTAAACCACAGGCCTGTGCAGACAAGAAAACTTGCACTCCAGAAACTTCATTGGTGTCATTCCACAGATGCCATCCTTTCTTGTAGGTGTCCTGTATCCAAGGAAAACAAAGCTCGAGATGCTGTGGCTTAGGCTGGCAATTTAGTGAGCAAACTTTGTGATGCAAGCCTGATCTTGCATCATTACAGTGCACCTACACTGAGATAGCGAGTGCTCCTCCTCCTCCTCCTCCTCCCTTTTCACTTTGTACGTATCAAATCTTAATTCCATCTTCTTAGAGTTTTATGACTGTATTCTACATGTTCTGTAAGTAAGGAGTAACTCTCCTCCCAAATCCTATGTCAATATATATGCCCAGTATACTACTACTTTAGTTTTTAACCTGCATATCTGATACTTTATGGCATTTACTGGAATTTCCTCCAAGGAAGTTCATCCTATCCTATTCTCCAGCTCCCTTAATGTCCTTCCTCCCCCCTCCCAGAGCTCATTTGTTTAGTAGACAATTTGGCAGACAACTGACAGTGTTTGGAAGTTTTTCTTTTTTAAGTAGTTATGCTAATTTCTACACATAGAGTGGAAGCCACTCAGTGGAACTAATCCAATCGCAATCTTATTTTGGAGTTAATGACTTTTAAAAGAGTACTTTTAAAAATAGTCCTTAAATACAAAAGACAAAATAATCTCTAGGATATATTTTGAGACTGACTGCTTTGTGATGGTTTTTCTTTGGGACCAACCTTAAAATGATATGGAAGATTTATTCCCCTCGGTCCAGTTCAGTTTTAGCCTCACCAGTCAGGAGGCTGAAAGTCTCCTGAAGGGCTGAAACATTGGAAGCAGCTCTGCCGCCCGTGAAGAGGTGGTACCCTATTGCACACCGTGTGAATTTAAACTATCACTTTCTTATTTGGCTTACTTTGATCTCGATGGGTAACGTTAAAAGTGGGCCTGTGTCAGTGTAATTGTTACATGTACATGCAATACAAAGAAATTACACCAAGAAGTGTCTTATGCAGCCGGTCTGTCGTCACGTCCTGCCCCCCCGCCCTCTTGCCATCAGTTTGAAAGTTCAGTGTCAGGCCCGTTTTATGATAGTCTTGTTTTCTTTAAAGGATGTCTGTGGTGAGAAATTACTGCTGTGAACTGCAGCTGAAAACCCCGAGCTTTGCTCTGGAGGCAGCAGCCTTGCTGAAGTGGTATCTTTGGGAACAGGGGTAGGCGAATGGCCAGTAGCTTTGACATCAGTTTGTAGGACGAGGCTGGCGTTAAAGCCTGCCGGTGGCAGGGCTAGCCTTGCCACCACGGCCCTGGCCACGCTCACCGGGGAGGGAAACTGTCCTGCTGCACCCAGCCACCCTAAAAACCTGCAGTCAGGCTTCCCCCCGAGGTGCTGGTTGGTCTGTTTGTGCTTCTGCGTGCGAGTCTTGGAAGTTTTGTCTGCAGAGCTCCCCCCTTGCCCAGGCAGGTGCCGCTCAGCCTCCCTCAGCCGCTGGGCCGAGGGAGCAGCTGTGAGATGGGGCCGTTTTCAGGACTGCTCAGGCACCTGTGTGCTTCTTACCTTGGGCAGTTCAGCAGTTGAGATGAAAACTGGGTGCAGTTTCCTGAAAAATAACTTTTAGTATTTCAACATGAAGTGGTTAACTGGAGCCTTCAAGCTTAGTACAGTGCAAAGCCATTGCTTCCAGTAAGAAGTAATTGTTTCGTATTTGGTGGAAAAAATTGCAATAGAAAGATCTCAGATGATTCATTTCCTATGCAGCATAGGTGTAATTCTGTTGGTTTGAGGCCTGAAACGTGGCTTATGCTTTGGTTTATTTCTTGCACAACTGTTGTAATGTCCTTCCCCTTCTAGCGCAAAGAAAATACGAAGTACTGCACCAGCGCAGGAGAACAAGATAAGTTGCACATTTTAGCAGTGGCTACTATACTGACCGCAAGCCTGACGGGGCGTAGGCTGATCCCATGGCATCCGAGTAGATCAGATGAGTAGATGAGCAGAAAATGCGTTGTCTGCTTACCTCAGTGCCCGAGTTACATTGGTGGTGGTGAGATGATAATCCTCCTTCAGAAAAAATGACCTGCTGTAGGTCTAGGAAGAAACCACAATTTTTCATTGCTATGTTTCGCTACTTTCTTGGTTAAGTTCAGGTCACTGTGTTCCGTTTAAAAGCGGTTGAAAATGTTCTTCTGTTCAGACAGGACCGAGATGAGAGAAGTGTGAAGTGCCACACGCAGGGCATCGGCGCACAGTGCTGCTAAGGCGGGAACGAGCTATCCGCACTCTAACTGTTGAGCATATCTGAAAGCTAATGTATTCCTTTCAGTGGGTGTTAAAAATGGCATTGTGTGATCTTCTGCAGTAATGACTGGGAGGCAGTCATGACACTTGCGTTACTTCTTTCTGCATATTCAACCTGAGAAGGGAAAGCCATCGCTAGGTTCCTCTGGCTTGGGTCCTACTTTCAAACAAGAATCTGCCGCTGAAACTTGGCCGCCCACACTTCAACTTTTTTGAGCTAAATATAAGTCTTACGGTTTGATATATAAGTGCTTACAGTTCGTGGCTTCCTTGACACTCCCGATACTTCTGAGGGAATTGTGAAAATGGAAAATCGATGGAAATAGGATGGTTTAATTAGGCCTTGAAAGAAACTTCATCAGAGTAACACTATCAGCCTTCAACTCTCAGGTTCAAATGCCTAATAAGGAGAGGCTGCAGATGATCAGAACGTAGTTTAATTTGATAATTGTGAGGTACCTCTTATTGAAGGATAAACCTGATTAAGACATACAAAGGGGATTTTCTTTTAATATTCAACTACGTTGAAAACAAGCAATTTGACTGTAGCTGAATAAATAATTTCAATATCGGAGCTAGAGAAGAATTTCTCTCAGTCAAAACTATGATAAGCTGATACCTGATAAGCTGAAAAATAAGCTGATAGTTTAGGAAACACAAATTGGTATAGTGGGAAGGATTTTTTGTCCCCTTTTTACTACAGTTGCCATTTTCTGAGAAGAAAATTTGGGGCTTTTGTGTTGGAGTAGGTTGATCAGGATGATTTCTGTGAGCTGTGTTTTCATTTGCTTTAAAATGCTTCTTTAAATGTTACTTTAAATACCAGCTGCTTGTCACTCAACTAATAATCCTGACTAATAAGTAGCGATATTTCAGACTCCTGTTATTCTCTTTGTTGGTTTTACAATTTATTCAATTTTCAAGGCACTATTTTTTGTGTAACTTTTTATATGCTTTTACCTCAGTCTAATGAATGAGCTATCTGTAAAACTTAATTTTGAGGTCATGTTTTCATTAGAGTGCCATTCCTGGTCTTGTTCCTCTGTGTAGGGTAGTAGGGGAATGCGCACTTTTGACAGAGAAGTGAGATTTTTTTGGGAAGAGCTGAGAGGCCTTTTAGAAACCTCCCTTTTAAGGACACACTTACTGTTTTTTACATGCAAGTAGTTTAATTCCCAGCTATTTCTTTATCTTCCTTTTCTTTTCTTAAATGCCCTTTTTATGGTTTTATACTGTCAGAATTAACTACTTAAAACCAAGGGTAGTATGGTACAAATTATTGGTGTCTGTGTGTAGACCACTGGGGTAAATATTTCTTCGTGGAAAACTGAAATCTCTCTCACTTCCAGGAGTTTGGACTGCAAATTTATCTCCTCATTGCTCAACAGAAATAGGTATGGAACGAGGAGTCATCACTAGGAGTCCGAAGGCACCAACTCTGATACTCCTCTTGCATCTTTTTGCTGTTTCCTCACTTGTGAGCTGAGCTGCAGAGCTCAGCCCCTTCCCTGCTGAGAACTCCCCTGCTTTCCTTTCTGCACCTCTCCCCGTGTTTCGGTCTCTCCTGGTGCCAGCTGTAGTGTTTGCCATGCCCTCAGCTGGGTACAGCCCTCTGGCAGGCACTCGGGGCTCTCCACATACCAGAGTTTGTTCATTTGAGCACGTTCAAAAGGCACAGCCTTGTTCAGTGGAGAAATTTCCCTCGCATGTGAATATTTCTGTGCATTCACCCCAAGGTATCTTTTCTTTGCTGCTTCTCTTGTGTTTCTCCCTCATCAAGCTCCAGCTTAATTTACCTTTCCATGTAAGGTGTTTGCTTTCTTCTCTGCAGCTCCTGACCTCCAGAACAGCTTTCTAGAGTTCATGCCTCAGAACCTCAGCTTTTAAATTGTATTTTTAACTGACTGCTTAACTTTGAAAACAGGGAGGAAAGCCTATAGAAAGCATGTGGGGATTGTCAAAGCGTCTGTGCTACGGCTTCCTTGCTGCGGTCAAAATTTATCTGTGCTCTCTGGATAGGCTTGCATCCCCTCCCCAGTAATATCAGCATTGTGGTGACATACAGAAAAGCTGCCATTTTATCTGCCCCTAGCAATTGTAATATCTTCTAGAGACTACGCCAGCCTTAGTCATCTGCCCTCGCTTAACTTGCCCAACTTAGTCCTCGCTCTGAGACACCGATGGAGACACAGCTGAATGCTAAGACACATTTCTCTGGCCTGCTGCTTGGTTCACCGTCAGCCATCACTTAATACACACAACTTATTCCTTGCTACACTTGGTCATTTCCAATCTTGCTATTTTCCCTGCTCAGTCAACCCTAAGTGGGAGTTGCTTTCCAACTCTTCATTCTGTTTTTTTTTGGAATAAGTTATTTTATCTTCTGTCCCCATCTCAGCAGGCTTTGTCCCAGTTTACTTTTGCTCTCATTCTGAGTTCAGCTTTTGTCCCTTTGTATTTAAATCAGACTGCTGCTGCTCTAATATACCCTGAATGCCTGCTAGGGGAGCAGGGGACTTAGATGTGTCTCGTCCTGGACGGGACCTCCCAGGAGATGGCATGTGCATAGCCTGGGCAGGCCCAAGAGCTGTGGCGCTTGCTTGAAATGGAATTTGGCTGTTAATGTTTGTATTGAAAATGGACCAGCTGTGCTTTTCCAAGTGTTTTTTAATTTGGGATTTTGAGGGAATAGAAAGGCACATGCGTGACTCAGATCATCCTTCTGTCAAATTTTACGTGCCTGCTAAAGCATAACGGGTGCAGCAGTTTTTCAGACAAAGCGTTTTCAGAAGGCAGCACAGGTAACGTAATTTTTCTTAGGTCTGTCTCTTGCAAACAGTGCAACTGTCTTGCGTCCAGTAATAAAGCTGAGGGAGACATCTAGCAGGAAAAATTTCAAATGCGCATAGTTTGGCAAAGTTGTGCTCCATGGTTTTATCATTGGAAAGAATTAGAGGACGTTTTACTGCTTCTTCCCTCAAACTTAGAAATATAAGCCTCATAGAAAAGGAGGCTTTGGTTTGACATGGTGCAGTCTTCAAAAACTGATGCTGGCTGTCCCCCACCACAGCACTTCCCTCTGTGCTGTCTTGACAAAACCCTGTGCTGGCTGTTACAGAACACTTAGCGCTCTGCTATCGGTTATGCTCTTACAAGGTAACACTCTGACCTTTTTCTTTTTTTTTTTCTTTTTAATTGGCGCCAGTTTCTTTCCCCAAGAACTGAAGTTGATTGCTGAGTGACACGAAAGCGAAGCCACTTGAACGCCAAGCTGATTCCCCAATGCAGATGGAGGGTGTCCTGCTGCTCCTGTTCGGCAGCCCTCAGTGCAGACAAGTCACCTGGCAAGGGCTAACCTGGCAGAAAACTGCTCACTTCTGTTTTGGAGGAGGGTTAGGTTTCTGCTGGTTGTGACCCCTCGAGCCAGCTCCCTGCGGGGTCCGATGAGGACCCATCAGTCAGGTGCTGCCCACACCAGGGGAGCAGGGGTAGCTCAGGAATGGAGGGAGGACGCAGGAGAAGAGGTGGTGGCAGCAACCTGTTAGACCCAGGTAGCTGTGAGGTCAAAAGAGGCCATTAAGAGGGATGGGCTGTAATTTCCTGATTGCACCTTTTCTACCCCTTTTTTCAGTTCATGATAAACTACATTTGCTCTTTTTCTAGTCTTCCATTTGTATACCTGCCTCCAACCTCTTCTTAAAAGTTAATCCCTGAGATTGAGTATTGCAAAGTGGATTTCATCAGGTCCTGCCTACTTGAAAATACTTAGCTTATCCTAGTAGCTTTTAAACTATTTTCCTGTAGACATAAGTGTTCTTATGAAGACATTCTTGTGGGTTTACCTCTGATCTTAATTGTGGTAGCTATCTGGGTTTCTTTCTTTTTTTTTTTTAAAAAAAAAAAGGATTGAAGCTAAAAGGGCATAACTACATAGGACTTGAAGTGCCACCTGTCTTAAGTGGTCTGCACTGAACAGTGGATACATAGTTGTGTCTATATCAGCAGTTGCTTGTAGTACTGAAAGAGAAAACGGAGTCAAAAAAGTTGATGCCAAACTTTTTAGGTCTCCACCAGGCGTTAGGTAGGTGTCTGCTTCAGATCAATAGGATGCTATCCTGTTACTTTAATTTCTCTTGCTGGATGTATCAATTTGTGGCTTCACCTGTCTCATTGCCCCACATGCTTTATGATCCTTTCACGATCCCCCTGAGGAACCTGACTTCCATTTGTTGCACTGAAGTTTCATGTTGCTGGGAAGTTCTTGGTCCCTGTGCTTCCTGTCTTTCCCAGTCATTGGGATGCGTTGTGCTGGTGTCCTTTGGCTTGCTGCTACTTAGCAGGTCCCGTGTACTGCGTCAGAAGATTCTGCATGCTATGATTGATCAAACAATGCAAATAAAGACAATGCAAAATTTGTACAAAAACTGCAAATAATAATATAGCGCTGTAGCAGAAGTTATGCAAATCAAGTTTTTTTTTCAAAAGGGTTACCGATTCTGCTGATTGCTGAACGCAGATTTTGAGATTTCTCAATGGAAGTCTGATATCAGAAAGCACTATGAATAATTTTGGAGATGGAAGAGAGAAACTCTGAGTCACCCAGCATCTCTGGTGCAAAGAAAAAGGCACGAGAGAATCTTTGGTCTGTAAGTCAGGGAAGAAGAAATTCAGAGAATATACCACTTCAATCCTGCATCTTGTTATGAAGTTTGTAAAACAGGAAGGGGAAGAAAGCACTTGCTGAGTGATGTGTAACATCTGGCCAGAAATTAAACATTCCCCAGGGTTTGCTAAAATTGCTTCTTGGTAACTTCACCAAGCTCTTTTAAACTCCTCTAAAATGTTTTGCTCTGTATCTCTCTCTCAGGTTTTCTGTATACTTCATGCCCTACAAAATAAGCATCTTGTTGTCCTGTCTCTGCCGTTTGGTATTTTTCCCGAAGCCGGTCCATAGTCCTGCGCTGCCCGTCGGTACGGTATGCTGGTGAGCCTGGCAAGAGTGTGCCGTTTGTAACACCCCCTGGCACACAGGGACGGCCTTGTGCTGCTGTGCCCAGCCAAAGGGTGCTGGTTTTATTCTCTCACTACCAAACCTGATTATTTGAAGTTCACAGGAGAAAGTTGTAAGTGTCTAACCACAAAAGCAGGGGCAAAATACTGTTGTTTGTGTCTTGCAAACAAGTTGAGACAAAAAGTTTTGATGTGTAGTCCAAACCGGAGTTTCTCTTCTGATGGAGAGAGCCGCTGCGAATCTCTGGATTTTAAGTCTTTAGCATTTCCCCTCCTTCTCACACCTGGTTTTGAGATTCTCTTTTATCTTTAATTGTATCCCTTTGGCTTAGTCTTCCCACGCCCTGAATTGTTCCCTTTTCACCCCTTCTTCCTTTTCTCTTATAGTTCTCAGGGTGGAAAAACACTTACTTAAAAAAAGTGCGAAATGTATTTCTCCTTCTGGAATAGCTGTAATCTTAATTTAATCCAATTACGGTGGCTAAACATATTAGCTGGATGCTTTTGTTAACAGTTGACCTTTTTAAAATCTGTGTCCTTGGATTACAGAGCCGATGTCTTGGGGAGAGGAGCAGAGGTGTTTCATGCCGTTAGAAGCTGCCAGCATTGCCTGCGTTGGTTAGAGGGATGCAGTTAGTTCAGTTTTGCTCTGTCACTGATGAATTAGTGCCTTGCCCCTTTGCACAAAATATAGAGTGGCTTGAGCACTCTGCACACCCTGTTACACCATGGGCTTATACAAGTTTCATGTGCTTTAACTCGCCTTTTAATAAGTTTGAGGTTTGCAAATGGAGTCCAGTACAAATACGTTAGTTAGCTTTCCATAAATAAATGCATATAAATTAATTTATTTACAGCCTTCTGTTGGTCACAGACCCAAAGTAAAATGCATAAGCTAAATCCACAATGCAGAAATATCTGTCTACAACTCCATAGCAGGATGTATTATTTTATCTTGGTTCACTGAGGAGCAAGCAAACAAAATACTTTGAATTATTCTACCTAATTGAATAAACAACATCCTTCGGAAACAGTTACTTGGCTAAACTTCATTAGACATAAATCTTCTTTTTCTTCTTTTTCCTGTGTCTTCCCAGGTAATGTTCTTTCTATTGTTAGGATAACAAGTATCCCCAGATTTAATTTCAGTAACCTGAGTAGCGTGGCAGGGTATAGAATTGTTTCCAAAGATAGTAGATTGTGTTTCTGTCTAGGAACAAGATTCATATTGGTGGTGGTTTTCATTGCAGTGTGTTTGTGTGTTGCATAGTTTAACAGTTTCATTCATTATTTTTATTATCCAAGATGTACACAGCTTTCCTTTGAGCTGAATGCAACATTTAGCTGATTTTCAGGCATCATCTTTCCGATACTACTTTTGCTCCACCTTGCTTTTATGTAGGCAGCTTTATTGCAAACGAGCTAGTTAATGTGAAATAAACGTAGTGACTGTGCTTTCAACAAGGACAAAAATTGTTGACAAGCAGAGGAGAACAGTTGTGCAATGCTGCTCTTGATGTCATGTCTCGCATTTCATTGATGGAAAGCTCATAGTAGTGGAAGTTACGGGTCCTCTCAAAGCCGTCCTTTCCAATGGGGAAGGAAAAATGTAACTTGCAGTAATACTACCTGTGCACAAACTTATATGGATACAGGAGTTTTTCAAAAGAAAGGTAGCTTTGTGGTTGCATACCTGTGTGCTTGAGCGTTTGTTTTGGGTTTTCTCAACTGGAACGTTCTCAACTGAAGTGGAGGTAGAAATCTTCCATATGTATTTAAAAAGGTCCAGATTAGACTGAAGCAGGTCATACAACTGTCACTCAGCTTTTCAAATAAAAAAATTTGCTGAATTTTCCAAACAAAACCATCAACCTAGCTTTTGTGAGTGAAACACTGAAGTCCACGTTTGGATTCCCATAAATATTCAGATTCTCTTGTAATGAATGTGGGGTATGAACCTGTACTGATACAGAGCCTTGCTGTGAAGAGTTCGCTGCTGTCTGCCTTTCCTGTAACCCCAATATTGTGTTTGATAAAAGTGAAATACACTTCTTAACAATCCATCAATTAAAAAAAAAAACACAACTTTTTTTTTTTTTTTTTTTTTTAACAGGCAAAACGAAGGCTGGAGCTAGGAGAAACTGGCCACCAGTATCTTGCGGAAGGACTAAAGACTCCAAAGGGGAAAGGAAGAGCTGCGACAAGAAGTCCAGATAGTCCAAAAAGTAAGGGAACTTGCAACACGCTGTATGGCACAGAGTGTTTGATTTTACTAGCTTGAGATCAGAGTGAACCAGTACAACAGGCTGCATTACCTGGCTAGAAAAGTGTGTTTATTACTGTCCTCACCTGGATGTGTGTGCCACGTACTCAACCCCGCAGCCAGGCAGCGCACAATGTGTTTGCAGTGTGCATCCATTGGTGGGTGCAGAGCTGCTGAGAGGCCGCAGAGGCTCCTGGCTACTAGGTCTGTCCCGCTGCCTGCTGGGCACCCCGCAGCCTCTCCGTCCAGAACCTCCTCTTCAGCCAAGGACATGAAGTTGGGGATGCTTAGGAGAGGTAGATGCTGAGGAACCAAGATATTATGACGGGATCAAACGCACAGCTATTAGGCAAGGCTAATCAGGCCAGCCTCCTCTTTCCTCGCTAAAGTTACAGCAGCTGATTGGCAGGGCTTCTTCCCCCAGGCAGGGATTTGCAAAGAGCGGTAGCTGTGCCCCAGCAGCCTTGCACGCTAAACGCTTTTTGTGGGCTCTGAGCTGCCTTCTCTCCCTGCAATATGACTAGATTATTACTGCCACCGCTTAGTTGCTGCAAGTATTAATTTTTGCACGTCTGTATTGCCTTGGGCAGCAGGCTTCTTGCAACAGAAGCTGGGGGTGTAGCCTTGCCATCTTGCTTGGGGGATTTCAGCAGGAGAATTAGGCTTGCAGAGGGAGGGGAGTGGGGAAAAGGAGGACTGGGGCAGCAATGGTAGTGATGGAAGAGCAAGAGATGTGAAGGGGTACTTGTCCCTCCTCTCCAGTTTAAGTCTTGTTTCTATTGAGGCAGATGGGAAAAGTGAAATTAGCTGAAGATATGAACTTAAAGCAGACAAGTTAAACAACCACAGTTGTTTGAATTAAACTAAACTTCATTAAGCTCAATGAAGTCCATTTTAAATTGAAGTGTGTTCTCACAGAAGTTCAGTACCATTCAGAGCATAGGATGTCACTGCAGTGTTGATAAAGCTGTACAGAGAGCTTCCTTGCTGCATGACCAGGAGCACATGCCATTTTAGGTGGGGGTCAAGTAGCCTCTTGCCCTTCTCACTCTGATCCTCTTACTCTTTTCCAAACCTCAAATTAAAACAAACAAACAAACAACACCCAACACCCTGCTCTAAAGTCACAAGGTCACCTAATTGACATGAATTTTCCTCCATTTCCCAGCGCAGACAAGCCCTGAATCTACCAAAGAATGAGATACAGCAGGTTCTCGTTGAGGGGAAAAAAAAAAAAAAAAAAAATTGGTTTTCATTGAAAAATCATCATATCCTTCAAAATATTTCAGGGTAGTCTAAAAGTTCGCTTTCAGGTAGGATTTCAGTTTTGATTGACTTCTGTAATTAAGTGTGGGACCTGAACCTTGAAAACATGAAAATGACCACCAGATCAGCCAAAGATCCATCCTGCATGATACTTGAAGCAAATGAAAGGTTTGAGATGTACCAGCCCAGCAGACTTCTAATAATGGCTGGCTCATTTCCCTTGACACAAAGGCCTTGAACATTTAGAATTAGAAATTATTCTGATCTACGTATTTAAACTCTTAAAAGCTCATCTATTAAGTATATAGGTTCTACATTTGTGTGTGAAAACAGCGAGTTGTCAAGTAAGACCCAGGTCGTTTGCTGATTTCTAATTCAAAAGAAGTGGATACTCTTGCCCAGTTTGAGCATTGTTTGGTTATGGAGAAATGATGATTATAAATTGTAGCATGCGTCAATCTCCTCTAATTCACTTGAGTTTTCTGTAAGCTGTGGAGTCTGGCGCTGATGGAATCTGTCATTGTGTTCACCCGCTGAAGTACACCTAAGTCCTGCTTAATTGCATATGAAACACTTATCTTACAAGAGGGGAAAATCAAACCCTGATGAAAGCTGGCTATCAGCCTGATGAAGGAGCGTCATAGGGGAATTTTTGCTATTGCTGCCAGGATAAATAGATACTAAAAATACTACTAAGAATTCACATAGTGAAAGCCTAAGTAAAATATTGCTATATGTATCTGTCAGGCTAATGGAAATATTTGCATTTAAAAAAAAAACCATGTATTTGCTCATGTACCTGTGACTTTTGGAAAAGTACATCTTGAAATACAAATAAATACCCAGTGGTAAGTTGTGTCTTAATGCAGAAGTTTGAGAGACTTCTTTAGTAAAAGTGAAAGAAATCTCTGTAATATGTGTCCTTTCATTTCTGGATGCTGCTTTCAGAACCAAAATGAGAAAACTGATTTATCTGGGTTTTTGTTTCTCTTTTCTTTCCAAGCTCCAAAATCTCCTTCAGAAAAGACTCGGTATGATACATCACTTGGCCTTCTTACAAAGAAGTTCATTCAGTTGCTGAGCCAATCTCCTGATGGGGTCTTAGATTTGAACAGAGCGGCAGAGGTCCTCAAGGTGCAAAAAAGGAGGATTTACGATATCACCAATGTACTGGAAGGCATCCATCTCATTAAGAAAAAATCCAAAAACAACATTCAGTGGATGTGAGTATTCATTATCCTTTTCCATTCCTGCTGGCTGATTTCACTGTCACGGAGCAGCAGTGTTTTTCTTCTCCCACCTTCCATTCTAACACTTTGCTCCAAGTAATCATCCAAAACGCCTTCTATCAGGATAAAGCTTTCTTTTTCTGTTAAGACAGGTTTTCAGTGTATAAATAGCATTTGTCAGGGAAATTAGAAACAGCATTTTGTCTGAACACTGGATTAACTCATTTGCTTTTGCAAGTGGAGTAGGTTTTTAGGTACTTATCTCTAACTACTGCTTTCCTCGGTCTTTTTCAGGCTGTGGTTAGAGGAGAGGGGAGTTGGAAACAAGATTTTGGAAGAGCTTAGAAATATTCGACTTTTCTGTCTTGGTGATAGTTCCAGAATGTGTTGTCATGATAAAAAGACGCTTTTTCTGGAAATCATAGCTTATGTTGACTCGCTATGGGCAGGTTTCGGGAGAAAAAGCTAAGGACTCGCTCTGCACTGTAAAAGCCTGCCTCTTCCCTTTCCCATAGCCCAGGGTCAAGTTTTACAAATGCTGAAAGGGCGTCTTCCTCCTCTGCATCCGTAGGGGCTGCAGTCTGTCAGAGGACGGTGGCATGCTGGCACAGCGTCAAGGCCTCACGAAGGAGGTGACCGAACTGACTCAGGAAGAGAAGAAACTGGATGAGCTAATCCAAAGCTGCACCCTGGACCTCAAGCTGCTAACAGAGGACTCAGAGAATCAGAGATATCCTTTTTCTCAAAACCTCAAAGGTGGTCACTCTCCTTGCTGTGCTCTGTAATACTAAGAGAATTCCTCTAAGTAATGTCATATGAAGCATCAGAAATTTCCGAAAGTTGGATAATGGGTTTTAATGTAGTTCTATATAGAAGTTACTTAAGCCAGAGAGAGAGAGAGAGAAAGGTGGTGGATGAAGGAGCCCATTAACATCCATGCTCACATAGAGTAGAACCAAGGATTTAGCTGATTAATGAGTGACAACATCCAAAACTCTGTGCTTTTTCGACTCCCTTGGGCCCGGAGCAAACCCCATTTTTGTGTGCAGAAATTATAAAGGCACGCAGACAAAGTCTTTGCTAATGTAACAAAGACTTGTGTGTGTATACTTATTACTTAACATTATTTATTTTTACATTAAACTGATGTGTGTATAAATTAGAGACACAGAGAGGAAAATAAAGTCGGGAGTCAGTTTAGCCTGAAACTTACAACCAATTTTTAGATTCCTCTGGTTAGAGAGTCTATAATAGAATATCATAGATAAAGGTTTTATGAACAATGCTCAGTTGCGTAAGGTTGATATGACTTCTGGTATTTTGGCTGCTAATACCCCTTGTAAGTAACTGGTTCTCATTTTCACTAGATTTCCCACCTATTAGCAACAGAAGACAGCATTTTATTAAATGCTGATGTGAAAACTTTTATTACTTTAAATAGTCAGTAGTTCTTAAAGAGCATCTAATAAGGTGGACTTACTCTCTGTTTTGAAGGATAGGAAATAACTATGGGAGTGTCAGTAAAAAGTAATGATGTGAGCTATGTAAATATTCTTTTTATTGTGCTTGCATCTCAAAACACGTATGAAAGCAAGACCACTGAGTGGCATAGGGAGTAGGGTCAGCACTGCCTTGATCCACAAAGAGATTTAAGCAAAGCAAAACTGAGCATTACAATTCTCTATTTTTCTAGTGCTGTTTGCTGTGGTAGAGATCCCTGCCCTGCGGTTGCTGGCTCCCTTGGGGATGGGCGAGGAGGGATCAGCATTAGCAGTGTCTTGGCCTCATGCTTTTGGATTTAGGAGAGCGTATTCCCCAAATCCTTCTGTGACTCTTAAGTTTACTGATAATACTAGTGATTATTGAGGAAGGAATGCGGAAGTGTGAAACCTGGGGACGAGTCTGAGTGCATCCCAGTACGGTCTTTCGCTCACCTCACTGCAGTCTGACATGAGATGACCAACTGAACGCTCACAGAGCTGAGAAACGTCTTCCTTTGCTTAATCTCTGAAGGCAAAGTTTCTACTTTTGAAAATGTTTTTCTTTTCCCTCATGTTTAGGTAGTGCCAAAATATTGTTTGTGCCCCGGCTGTGTGCTTCCTCGTCTACCTTATAAATAGAATCAGACAGTAATTGATCGCTACCTTGAATGTTTTGGGACGTGCCCAGCATTAGCGTGGGGAGCTTTTAACTACAGCAGTGAAGATTGTTATTTTATTTGAAAACCATGCAATCCTCTCCTTTGTTCATACAGTGACAGCCACTGTCGCTGTAATTTGTACTCTGCCTTTGCAAACCTTACCAAACCTTACTAAAGGAGTGGTAGAAGCCTCGATAGAAGCCATTTGCCTGAAAGCTGACCTGTCCTTTTGCCCCCTGACCTGTTACTTTGCATTTGGTCCAAGTCAGATGTGAGATGTATTGGCGTTTTGAGCTTGGGCAGTTTGTCTTGCTGTATGGTAACAGTAGACATTTACCAAAATTGTTCACATTTACACCCCCCAAAAGTATAATAATAAATTTGGCTCTTTATTTCTATGGCATAAATGTTATGCTAGATACCTCATGGATGACAAAACTAAAGAGCTGGAGGAGTTTGCATGTGATCGTGGCCATTTCACAGTCCGCGACCAAAAGCTCTGTGGCACCTCGGTTACACAGGTCAGTAAGTGAGGCACCGCCATGCAGTAACCCACCAAAATGCTCACGTTAATTTGGACAAGTTCATGTTGAACAGCAAAATATTCATGTTCATTCCATGCTTATGCAGAAATCAACTTTCAGCACTGTCAAGTTGTTTAAAGTAGTTGTTTAAGCAGTTTTTTGAAGTAATTTTGTATAATATGTATGAATATATAAATGTTTACCAAAAAAACCCTCAAATGAAAATTGAAATTATTTTATTGATGACTTAAAAAATATATTGTCTTTGTGCATCTATAACATGCACCTGTACATTCCTCACGTTTTTTCTGTGTGTAAAAAATTTTGCTTCGCTCAGTCGAAGCAAAAGTGCAAAGCACGCACTTTGCAGGTTGTGGAGCTTTAGCTTATGTAGCTTTACGTGTGTGAAGGAGAGGAGAGAGAGGGACTCAGCACGGAGAATCCCTTTTGTCACTCGGTAGTGGCCCCAGCTGTTAGATCAAAGGGAAATTCTCTCACAGCTTCACTGCAATCACAACTGGTGTAGAGAATAGAAAACTTTGGGCTAAGAGCAACGTAGCCATGAGAAAATGGAAAAATAATTGAAAGAATTCTGCCTTTTCTAGTAGTCTGAATATATTGTAACCTGGGTTGGAAAATTCCTTAACAGTGATTACATTAGCTTATGTGACGTATCAAGATATTCGAAAAATTAGTGGCCTTAAAGACCAAACTGTTATAGTTGTGAAAGCTCCTCCAGAAACAAGACTTGAAGTGCCTGACCCAGTGGAGGTAAGGAGAACCTGGCTTTTCCTGCCAGGTTATGTATCATTTTTCTATAGATGGAGCAAGTGTGTTGAGTCTTTGGTAACTGATGCCCAAGTTGGATTATTATTGGCATACAGTCCTATATTCATCTGCCTTACAAACTTCAGAGGTGTTTTTTTAAAAAAAGAAGGGGAATCTTTAAAAATCATTTTACACAAAGCAATCATTATTTGTTCCTTTTCTCTCGATTCCAGCTTTCCTTCAGAATAATCCACACTATTTACAGATTATTCTCTTTTGCCATACTTTATGTAGAGAAGAGCTCTTCCTTGACAGTTGAAATTTCCTGTTTGTAACCATGTAAAATCTTTCTCTTAAGAGAGAATGTTTTCATGTAGGATTTTTGTTTCTGAAGTATTACAGTTATTGTAGAAACTTGTGTTTTACTCCTAGAATCCATTCTTGCCTTTCCTTCTTCCACCATCATCTTTGCTTCATTGACACTGATTTTACACATCTGTGTAAAACTTTGTACGTTCTGCTAGTGCGCTTTTTGTTTGCGATCGTGAAGTCTGTACAGGATGGGGATTTCCTTTCCTATTTTATTATAAGTACTTCTATTTCTGAAGCTGTCTGTGTTCATCTGCATCCCTCTTCTGTTGCCCCTTGCTACTCAGGCCACAGTCTCTATCTCTGAGTGCCAGCTTTTGTATACGAGATGTCTGGCTCTCGTTCTTTCATCCTCATTTTGTTTCTTTTCCTTATCTCAGGTAGATGCCTGGGGTAACCTAGCTGCTTCTCCCTTCCCTTACCCAATGTCACAGTTGCAGAGAAAAATGCTTCAGGTGGCTTTTATTTGAAGATATCCTCATGGAGTAGCTTTACTTTTCTTCATCCTGTCATGGTTTATGAACCACATGGTTCAGCTGCTCCTGGGATTTTATCTCTTGGTGGCAAAAGTGAGCTGCTTGACAATTCCTAGTTGCTATGACAGACCTAAGTATGTTGGGCAAATGTAAATAATTTGCACGAGCTGCTGCTTTAAAGATTCAAAAATGTACCTAATGTCTTCTCTCAAGGAGTGATTAGACATGGGGCTAACCCCCAGAAACCTCTGTGCGGTGTTCATACCTCTGTTTGTTATTCCTTCCTCCCTGCTGTCGGGCTGGTTCCACTGAGCCCAGGGCCACCTGCTGTCGGGCGGGCAGGAACAGACTCCAGATTCCCTGTCACTTCTTTTCCAAAGATTATTCTCCACTTGCTTAGGCCCATTACTGTTTCCATCCTTTTTTTTTCCCTGCCTTTGTCCTTAATTTCCCCTTTGAACCTAGATGCAGGTTTTGGAAGAATAAATCATTATGCTGCAGTGAGGAAGGGATATCTTTTATCAGTATCTGTAAATATATACTGTTATCATTGCTTGCTTTCCTGTTTCTTTCCCCTAGGCGTTACGCTTCGATTTTTAATTCAGTGAAATCGGGCGGGTAGAGAGAGATGCACACAATCATTAAAACTAGCGCCTAGACCTCCCTTATCCCCTATACCCAACTTATTCATTTAATTTTCAGCTTCAGGCAGTAGAAGTCCTATTTCTTTCTCTCATTTGCAGTTACATTTCAGTGTTTTTTTTTTTTTCTTTTTTTGCATACCTCAGTCACTCAACAGTACCTTCCCCAACTCCTGCTCTTCCCATCTCCTTTTTTCTAATTAGCTATAGCATTGCCCTAAGTACTCTTAACTGTTTTCTGTGCCCTGGGGTATCCCTGTTCAGTTGTTGTTCTCTGTATTTGTAAACGCTGTCTATTATGCTACATAACTGTCGGAACACAAATAATATGAGGAACTTTTTGTCAAAGGGCACAACAAAATGTATTTGGAAGAAGTCTGCAAAGAGGTATATAATGCTTGTAGTCATGCTTTTTAAAACAGCAATGCAGCTGGAGCAGGTTTGTTTTTAGCTGGAGTCATTTATGATTTTCCATCATAACACTGAGAGCAACTTTGCTGATTTTCTGTCTATATATGTTATCTTGTTGTATTGCATCAATGTGTGAAAGTTAAGAAAAGATAATTTCTTGAGACGAATTAGGAGTTCCTGCTTTCAGAAACACCATCAAAATTAGAGTTGCTGCCTTGAGGGGGCAGAAGGACTTATATAAACAAGTTTGTGTGAAGAAAGTGGCACCTTTTTTTCTTTTTTCATTGTTTCAAAAAGCTTCCCTGATAACAGGGGAACTTATGTACAGCTATTTGAGTTCAGTGTGAATTAGTGCTCAAGGTTTTTGGGTGAGTGAGAAGGATGTTTTGGCATTCTTTTAGAGCAGAAACATTTACACAAATACATCCAAGAATATTGTTATGAATAATAACAAAACCTGCGACTTGCATCCCGTAGTTCCATTACATCAGAACGCTCCAGGGTATTATGGTTGTAAGAAAATGTTAGGAGTTCAGTCCTTTATACCTCTCTGGTTATGATACAGCACATAAAATGGTGGGCTTCTGAGACTTCTGCACTACAGACAGTGGGAAAAGCTCTTACGTTCTCTTTCCAGTCTACAAGACACATCAGCCAAGCCTTTCACATCTTGAAAAAAAAACAATGCATGGGGAGATTTCAGGTTCTTTTCATTAGTAAAAAATGTATTCAAACACTCACATCCCAATAAGAATTTACTCTGTATCGTCAATATTGTGTCGTGTTCATTGGTATAACACCTTACTGACGTTTGTTTTGTTAGCAGAGTGCATTGATACATTTATCTAGTACTCAAGGACCTATCGAAGTTTATCTGTGCCCAGAGGAAAATGACACCCTCAGTCCAATGAAAACCTATAGTCAGGACCACAATGGAAATATTTCCAAAACCATTTCCAAAGGTAAAAATATTTCTTTGTAATACTAATGGCCTTCCTTTGTGCTCTCATTCAAGATTTCATTTTGAACTTCAGATATCCAGCTCTTATTTTTTTGGCTTTATTTCTCTAAGAAGTGAAAAGCTAAGGTATCCATTTTCCACTGTGCCTTTCTGGTTTATATAGGGGGAAATACGTTTTCTTCTGCATCAGTTGTTTAAAATCAAGTTTCATATTTGCATATCATGTGGAACCGTGTAACCTAGTTTATGCAATATTGAAGAAAGAGAAACGGTTTTGTTCCTTTTGTGTTTCCAAATAGGGCAGCAGCAGCAAAGATTCGCCTCAACACAAGAGGCAGAAATCTCTGCGTAAGGGTATATGCAGCTACGCAGTGTCACTGATGACATCCGTTGTGTGACAGTTTTCACCGTGACTAGGAATTCCACTGGAAAATGGGCCTCTCTCGCTACACTTGATTTATTTTTTTCCCTGGTGGTTGTTTAAACCTTGTAAAATAATTTTTTAGTAGAAAAGTCAGTGGTGATAGCAACGTGTATTTTTGAGCAGCCCTTTGTAACGTATCAAAGACAAGCTAGAAATTATACGGGGGCCATTTTTTGTTGACGTGATGCTTTGTGAAAGGCCCTTTATGCGGGGGTTCCTTTGTTTGAGCTGTGTCTGATATTTCTAATGACATTAAATGTGTCATCTTTATTTTTTTTCTCTCCCTCCTCTTACAGAAGTGGCTTCTGCTAACTCAGGACAAGGTGACTGCTCAGTAAATATGGCAACAATCTCTCCATTGGCTTCTCCAGCCAACCTGCTCCAGCAGACCGAGGACCAAATTCCCTCAAACTTTGAAGGACCATTTGTGAATTTGCTGCCTCCTCTGCTTCAGGAAGATTATTTGCTGAGCCTTGGGGATGAAGAAGGCATCAGTGACCTCTTTGATGCTTATGATTTAGAGAAGCTTCCTTCACTGGTGGATGAATTTATATACAGCTGATTCTCTTAAATGCTGTCCATATCTAAATCATGTTTTTAATGGAATCAAAAAACCTGCCATCGTTCAGAGCTGTCCCCCACTTACTATAAAATAGCATTATTAAATAAACTAGGGTCTCAAATAGTGCTGGTATTTTTAATGAAATACTCCCTAAGATACTACCAACAACAACAAGCGAAGGCTTTTACAGCCAGGCCTTCTCCTTGACCCTGAGCTCCAGCGCCTTGTGAGTGAGCAGGTGCAAGCAGGTGACCGTAGATGTTTTGTCTTCACACTCCCCCAGTCTCTGCTTACCGTGACAAGTGGGCTTACGGAGAAGGGCTCAATGAACTGGCTTAGTCCTAAATAACCATTTTATAATAGTATTTCAGGTCGTGCCTTCTGCAGAGAATGCATGTCTTTTGAGTGTCACAACATGGATTGTACCTGCAGTGAACGTAAATATGAAGTAATGCAAAAGCGTGAAATGGGATTCTTCAGCTACTTGTGGGAATGTTTAAATTGCTGTCAAAATGCTCATTTTGAGCTGTGTATATGTCTCATTACGAGGTCAAATACTTATGTCCTTAAAAGCTTTTAATAAAAAAATACACTGTAAATGTAGTGTATATTGCAAATATTGAAAAGTATAAAGTTCTGCCACTTCTCGTAGTAATCACAGATTTTTAAAAATGCTTGTGTGTGTGCGCGTGTGTGAAAGTAGTTTTTGTTGGTTGTTTTTTTAAACTAGAACGAAGATGCACAGTTCAATTTTACTGCCCCCAGTGTGCATTAGAACTGGTACATAAATTTTTGTGGTACTAAGTGGGGCTCTGTGTTAAGTGCCTACTAGAGATGCACTGTGGGTTTTTCCCTCTATGGAAAACACTTATGCCAAGCTTTGTTTGTTCAATATATCATATTTATCTCAGTGGGTTAGCTTCCTCTGCTTACAGCTTTTTATAATTCTCTTCGCCAGCAAAATGGAACTAATTTTTTTCCAAAGTACATAACTGTAAGTACCACATCAACTGAATTGCATTTATTTTTTGAAGATCTTTGGTAGTATAGTATAGTACCAATATTTATTTTTTGAACGTGAGAGGAATTCTAAGAAGTCTTAAATAATTTTTTTTTTGAGTGTAAAATATGTTGCCATGTTCTGGGCTAAATTAATGTAATGTTGATTAGATGATGCCCATATAATCCTTTTGTTTGCATTACTGTTGTGCTTATCTGACATACTCAGAATATTAGTACTATTTGTACTGTAGTAGAATATTATGTATGCAGGTTTTCTGGTACCATTGAGTTGCTGCTATGAAAGCTCACACATGAAAAGGCAAGAAGTCACAGTACTAATAAGAAAACTGTATGACTGTGTGAGTTTTGGAATATAACAAATGTATAAAGGGCAACACATAAAGAACTGTTAAACAGTGTTAAGTGTGTGTTTATATGTACAAATGTGTGCATAGATCATTCAGCAGTTGTATTTAAGTTGATGTATGTTCTCAACTCACACTTTAGTTATCTAGCAGTTTTGTACAATAGAATTAATTTGTAAACACTGCCAGAGTATTTTCTAGCTGGTTTGTAATTTTTTAAGAGTTTTTTTAGATGTGGATCTGTAAATATAATTGTAGTATTTAAAGTTTTCGTCTTGTGGAAGAGGAAAGTAAAAGTTGTGTGAGCATGAAGATTTGCGAGACAAAGGGGCACTTTTGCGGGGGAAGAGAAAATGAAGACTAACACAGACCATCTTTTTTTGTACAAATTAAACTTGTCCCAACGTACGTGGGCAAAATACTAATCTAATTTAGCTTTGCATTGTATGCTAGTTTAAAAAAAAACCTCTGTAAAATACTGTAAAAAAACCCCAAAAAAACCAACAAAAAAAGCTTTTATGGTGAGTTTTGTAAATAGATTTATTAAAGGATGACCTGTTCTCTAGCTGTGATCTTACCACTTCAAATGGATGTAATTTGAATAAATTTTGTATCGTAATGAATCAATAAAAAGAATTTTTTAAAGAGTTTAGATTGGTATACGGCTATTTAAGTTCTTCTTACTCTTGGTGCCAGCATGCTGCTTCTTGGAACCTAGCTGTTACTATTTTCATTATTAGAGCTCACACTCATTTGACACCAGATAGGTTTCAATCCCATTTTTTTATTATGCTAACAATAAGTTCAGCGGTGTTTTTTAAGCCAGAGTGAAACAAGAATAAAAGACACATGTGAAGAGACATAGTAGGAGATCCAGAGGTTGAGGTAACACAGGTTTATTTTTATTCCCCCCCATATGAATTCTTGCAAACTTCATAGAAATTGGGTTATTCTAGGATTCAATGACGTGAAAGCAATTGGTGAGGATCTGTTTAACCTTCCTACTGATAATTCTCCAGAAGTCTCCTAATAGTAGCTTTGAAAAGAAGTTCTGTTTACTTGAGTCGTCTCCAACAGTCTCTTGTACCAGACATGCATTTACAAACTTGTACTCCCTTTCTGGTCTCGGTGCTGCACCTTTCTAGATGCATGGCCATCAATTACTAAAAGAAAAAAAAAAAAACAAACTATCAGGATAATAAAATCACAGTAATATGGTTGTTTGCTTAAATGTTACACGTCTGAGCAAGTCACATGTGCCTTGTCATCTTCCCTGCATACAACAAGGCAACTATTTTATCTTTATGCACCTGTCCACACTCTAACTTCTGCACGCAGCAGTACCGAAAGGAGGATTACAGAGAAGATCCTCTGTTCTTCTGTATTCCCAGTAAATAATAAAGGGGGGCTAGAGGACGGTGTTCTCTTATCTCCCTTTGAAGCAGAGATGCCAATAAATGTCCTCTTTCTGCCCTATCTGTCATAGCTCCCTGGCCTGTTCTCAGTTTCTCTGTCCTATGTATGGCTGCTGTAAGCACTTTGTTATTCCCCCCTAGAATCTGCTACTGATTGCCAGTTTCCATGTCATTTTTTTCTCCTCTCCCTCCTGCTTTCTGTACCTGCTTTGTAAACTTGGGATGTGCTGAGTGGCAAGAGAAAAAAACCCAGCCAGTTAAAACACTTAATTCTGCTCCCCTGAGCTAGCACGGTGTACCTCAATGTTATCCAGCGTACAAATGTTAGTTTCAGGGAGGTTTTATTGGGGCCTGTACATGCTGCATTCCTTGGCTGCCAGCAGATGGAAAAGGATTCTGAGAAATCTGTCAAAACTGGCCTGAATGATAGGCAACTACGCATTCCTTTACACACAGGAGAGTTTAAAAAAAAAAGCGGGTTTCTGCAGTGAGATCTCATCCACCCACAAATGACAGACACCATCGCTTTCTATTCTTTTCGACTTACACCTGAAAGAGTAAATTACACCACCGTCTTGATGCAGACATGGGCATTTTCATTGTAGAAAGAAAGTATGAAAGATGTGTAAGGTACCTTTTGTAGCACGAGACATTGCTACATGTTTAGAAGCACCAAATTTAGCATTAGATGCCAATTTTTTTCTGTATGTAACACAGTTAATGCATTATGCCATCAGTTCCTGGAGCCAACAATTCTCAAGATTAAGTGAACCAAAAGCCTGTATAAAACAAAGTCAATGGAGTGATATTAACAAACGCATGAACAAGTAGAATTCATCTCCCCATTTTGCTTGTCTTGCTGAAGCAAGATCTGCCTGGATATTACTCTACAGCTAGCAAAGATCAGCAGAATGCTTTGCCTTTATTAAGTTTGGGAGTTTCTTTACCTACTTTTTTCTTTCTAAAACTTGCCAGGGAGAAAGTGTCATACCTAACAGAAAAAATGGGTTGCTACCAGTTCTGAGCGGTGCTGAATGTTGCTGACAAATGACCAGCCAGATTCTCCTAAATTGCAGGAACAGAGGAAGAAATCTAATTTCTTGTATCTAACTTTAGGACTCTCAATTTTTTTTCCTGCATTTCTTCCCACTTACTTTTCCACCCAGAACTGCGTGTTAGTTACCAGAGAATAAGGTTGTCACGTAAAAATTGGGCCCTCACTTCCCTGGCTGTTTCCCTTCCCTAAGGGTGTTAGTTAAGATGCTCTAAAACAACTAAGGATGTATCTTCTACTAACCATGAGGTAAAATTGAGGTTTGTATTTCATTTTCTGAGTAGTTTTTGTATTTTCCAACTACCTACTCCTGCAAAACCTGTAATGACTTAAGATGGTAACCCAGCCTGTGGCTGGTGTCTTTGAGTCTACCACCCCTGAAGAGTAGGAAGTATGGTACGCAGGCAACTTGGAAAGGAGTTATTCTAAACTTTGGCCATTCAAGGAACTGGAGCATGTGTATCGCCAGTGTCTAGAAGGCCAGTACTGGGACTTGCACTGCCAGCTGCTGTCTCTTAAAAAGCATCTTCCCAGGTGGGTACAGATAAGCTTTCATCTTGCAGTCAGGAGGTTGTAGGGAATCAACTGCTTCCCTTGCTACTGGCTGCACTACCAGCAGTCTGTGTGCAGCTTTATTTGCTATTATGAATATGCTACAAAGCAATTTACATTTGCGAGCTCTAAAAGCACTTAAAGGGTGCCTTCCGTGTTGTGGCTACATCCTAGGACTGAACAGGACTCTGCTGGCACAAGGGCTGCTTGATATTACAAATTCTTGGCAGCGGGACAAAGTAAGGACTCTGCCGGATCATGCTGAAACTGATCAGCATGGCCTATTTATGTCACTAGGTATGGGACTCATGGGTTATTCCTGCCTGGGAGCTGCTCTTCGAGCTCACTGCCTCCCCTTAATGAGTACTGTTTTGTCAGTCTTGGCCATCTGGAGATTTTTGGATATGTCTTGCACGCTATGTGTGCTTTGCTCTTTGTCAACCATAAAACAGCACTGATGTCTGCCCAGTTTTGTTTAACCAGAGAGGTAACGCTTGGCTAGTCAAGATAACTGTGGGGTAGTGCAGTCCAGTGCTCCCAGAATAGAGAAGTTTCATTCAAGGACAGCATGTGAAATACTTACTTAAAAAACTGAATACGGAAACTGAAAAGAAAAAGGAAGAGAATTGCTAACCTTATCAGGAAGCAGTTAAAATACTGATTGGTAATATATTGTCATTACTTACTGACAGACTAAGGACTACTTACACCATACTGTGAAGGAGGATGTCCGAAATAGAGTAATGAGACTACCGATTTTAAAATGTTTTCCTCCATTCTCTTCTGGGCTAAAAATGCTGCAGAAATAATGAATTACACATCACTCAGTGTCTCACTGAGAGTATCTCTGAAAAGTACTTGTGTGCTTAAACAAAGACCAATCACAAAGGCAAATGTATCTTAAGCTGTAACAATGACTCTGTCATGAGACCAGGGTGATATTAATAGTGCTCAGTCCTGCCTAGAATGATTTGTTCTTAAAGACTGACTTAAATGAAGTGTTTGTTTCTTTCTGTCCTAATTCTCCTCTTCAAATCTCTTCTGTTACTTTGTTCTCATTGTTATCCTTTTTTTGCCTGTGAACATTGTCAGATAAGCACGACAGAAAATAAGCACCAGTTTTTAAGAAAAAGGAGAGGGAGGGGAAGCGATATTCATAGGTAGAAGTTGCCAAGTTTTATCTGCTGGCAGACCAATAGGCCTATTATGGAATACACTTAGGGCTTTCATTCACTTTCCCTCCAGTTCGAGGGAGACTATAATCTGCTATCTGGAGAATAAAATAATGATTCCAAAGGCTCCCTCTAAAGAGAGTAACTTAATGTTTGAAATGCAATTACAAGAAACGGTGATTTTTATATCCCAAAGCTGGCTACCTCAAAATAAAATAAATATGTTAAAGATGCAATATAAATAATCTTTTTAGGTTAACTGTGTATATTAAAACCAAAGCAATAATATTATGCTCACCCTCTATAACCTTTGATCAACAAGGAAACTATACACTAAACAATGTCTGCTTAGAGCCCTAGCTTTACCCATCCAAGTTTAAGCACCCAGACTAATGTCTTCCAAAATATTAATCAGAAAAGTTGCTACTAGCCCTAAATTGGAGGAAAACAATGCCAGAAACTTTAGCCATCTAATGTTAAATATTTTGACCAATGTCTTCCTGACTAAACAGAGAAGTTGCTTTGTACTTTGAGGAAATTAATGATTAAAACAAAAAAAAAGTGTTGTGGCCATAACAGGAATCAATAGCTCCATCATTCATTTGGATCAGATACATCAGAATCCAACTGTTTTAACTGGATAGGTATTGCTGGACCTAATTTTCAATTAAAATAAAGGTGAGTCTCTAACGATTCGGGAAACTCGAGCAGAGGACGCGCGGCCTTGGTGCTCAGCAGATGCCCCGGCACTCGCTATTTGCACTTCAAACACAGCCGCGGCGCGCTGCTGGAGGAAATGCCATTTTCAGCTCTACGACTTCACCTTCGGTCTCACCCTATCTGACGCCTCCAGCACCACCGCAGCACCAGCAGCCCGGCAGTCCGATGCCGTGCGGATCCCAGCTCCCGCCTCCTCACAGCCAGGCTTCTGGAGCGCAGCCTCCAAAAGCGACGCGAGCGCTCCGGCCCAAGCCGCCGGGCTCTGCCCGGGGGCGCAGCCGGACCGGCGGGGCACCCTCTTATCTCTGAGGACGGGGAGCCCGCAGCCCTTTTCAACCGCCGCCGTCCGAAGAGACGACCCCGGACGACCGCCCTCACGGCTCCGGGCCCCGCGGCCGGCAGCGTGGCGGCCGCCCCGCCCCGGCCCGTTACGGCTTCCAGGGGACGAAGGCAGGGCCGCGCCCCGCCGCCCCCCCATTTTTTCCCGGAGCGGAGGAAGCGACGCCGCTCCCCGTTTCTCCCCCCGTCCTCCCCCCGTCCTCCCCGCTGAGGGCCGGGGCGGCCCGGCGCAGCGGCCGCGTGAGGAGCCGTTAGGGCCCCAGCGGCCGCCATCCCCAGCTCCGGACAGGCCTCAGCTCTGCTCTTCTCCCACGTACGGCAGTCCGCCGGCGAAAGGAGCGGGAGCACCGGCTCGGCTGTCAAACACCTCGGCGTTCCTGCAGCGGGCGCGGTGTCACCCCGCTGCCGCTGCCCCCGTCCCGCCCCGCCGGGCGGCGCAGCCGCGCTCCCTCAGGCGGGGCTGCGGCGCGGAGCCGGGCGGGCTGTTTTGGCCGGGCTGTTTTGGCCGCTGCCGGCCGCCGTCGCGGCGCTGTTGCGCGCGCGGGCGCTTGAGGCGGGGCGCGGCGGCCGTGATGGCGGAGCCCAGCTGAGGTGAGGGTGCGCCTGGCGGAGGTGAGTGCCGGGGCTCGCCGCTGAGCTCTTCCCCTTCCCCTTCCCGGTTGTGACGGTAACGGCCGAGTCCCTCCCCCTTCTCCGCCCGGCTCTGCTGGTGTCCTGCCTGCGCGATGCTCCCGTCCCCTGTGGGCTCCTGTCCCCCGTCCCCCGGGCCCCGCGTAAAGCCGGGAGCGGGAGATGACCCCTCTGGCGGGAACCTCCAGAGGCTTTGGCGGCCGGGTTGCTGCTCGGGGGTCGGGTGCCCTTAGCGGGATGGGAGCCTGGTGTGGGGCCGAGCCCAGCCGGGCTCCGGGGTGTCCGTGCTCCAGGCTGCGGCCCGGCTGCCGCTTGCTCGCGGGGATGGAACCAGCTTGCCCTGGGGCCCTGAGGTGAGCCAAGCTGGGCGGTGGGTCGGCCTTATTTTATATTAACGCTGCAGTTTTTTTCTGCTCTGCGTAAGCCTGGGGATAAAACCCCGGGGCTTTCCCGGAGACACCTGTTGGTAAATAGAGGAAAGAGCAGTCCTCTTCCACCTGGATGGAAGTTTTCTCTGTGGAAAGAAGTACTCTCTTGGTATGCAAGAAGATCAAAGAGGGGTGACTGAAATAGACTGGGGCAAGGGAAGTTTTGTTTGTGTCAAGACATTAAAGACACTTTTATTGGTTTTTATTTACTAACATTGATTTTTTAAAGAGAAATGTGAAGTTCTGTAGGTACCACTTGACACTATAAGAAGAATATGTTAACTTCTAATTTTATTATTGTGTCTTATTTCAGCTTATCTCTCAGAGTAGCTGCAGGAATCTATATTTATTTATTTGCTTGTGAAGAAGAGATCTCATGCATGCATATGGAACTAGTGTAGATACCATGTAATCTGTTCTAAAAAGCTTCACTGTGTTTGTACTTTAGAAAAGTTGTGAATGCCTTTAGCTAAAATCTACTGTTAATCTCTTTCCCTTTTTTCATTCAAAATTTTAAGCTCCTGATTGAAGACAGAAATATGGAGGAGGTCTGCAAGAGCTTAAATGCATCAGACTTTGACAAAAAAGACTCTATGAAAGAAGGACGAAAAGATTAGTGCCTTTGCTGAGGGAAAGACGGGGAAAATGTGGCTACTGTTCCACCTTGTCAGTCAGTCAGCATCTGTACCCAGTCTTAATGAGGTCAAACTGAGCAAGAAACATTTCTGCAAAGGGAGGACAAATGTTTGTTGGACAATAATATGAACTCATGGTTTTCTGTCCACTAGTTCTGCTTGTTCATGCCATGTCTTTTTTGCCTTTTTTTTTCCCCAGGATTATTATCCAAGAGGAGTTAGACCTTGCTTAAAAAGGTATGAATTTTATTTTGGCTGTATTCTTTCTTTTGGGGGCCACTGAAATAAACTAAGCTTATTTGTTTTGCCAGCTGCTCCATTATATCAGATATTTTTCTGGAAAAGAGAAAAACACAAATTAAAACCTTTTCTTCCTTCCCTGTATTGAGTTGATAACTTTACCTATTTGTACATACTGTTAGTGGTATAAAGTAGTGTAAGGGATGTCACCTCTCCCCCTGCGCCCCCCCCCCCTACTCTTTAGTGGTAGACTTTTCACAGCTTTTTATTTTTATTCATTCTTTGCTGCATTTTTTTTATAGATCCTGAGATGTTTTTATCTAGAAGAATGCTAAATGCTTAAATATCTTTGTCAGATGCATCCTCTTTGTGACATCAGTATATTCCTTTTTAAGTTAAATGCAGATGTGTAATGGTTCAGGTTATCTGAAGTTTTATTTTGAAGTATATTTTGCAAGATTGACTGAAGGACTCATACTGGGAAAATGCACAGGTGTTTACTTATGTTCTTGAATAATTCAATTGCAACATCTGAAAGTATTTTGTATGCCAGTAGCCTGAATTTTTTGTTCCTGAAATCTGGTTTTAAAGAAGTTAAAGCCTTGTTTGTTTTGGTCTTCACTGTCAGGTAGGAAAGTGTTGTGTTTTCCCTGTAAACTCTGTGAAATGCTCTTGTGTGATTTCCTTAGTAAACTCTTGAGACATGTACAAAACCAAGTTTCCAGTGGTAAATCAGACTTTATTCTGATTAAGAATTACACACAGCACAGTGTAAGGTGCGTAATTAATGCAGTACCTTTTTTATTTTTATAGGCTCCTTTAGCAAATAACTTTTTTTTCCTTTCCTGAAAACCGATCTGGATCTTGAGATCCGCTGGGAGATATACATGCATATATATTTACTTTCTTGTGGAAAATATAATTAGATTTTAATGATCTTCTAGTGCATTCTATGAGCTAGATGATAATCTAGCTGTTTTGTATTACCTAGGTATAGTTGTTTAACATTTTGTACCTGAGGACGCGAATTTTTATTTTGCTGTCCTGACGAATGAAGTAATTAAAATGAAAGGCCTGTGGGATCAGGAATTCCAGGAATAGTTTGGTTTGTTTTCAAAAGGACTATGAAGACATATTGAAATACTGTGCACCTGTTTTCAACACACAAATAAAAGAGCCAGAACAGGCTCTGAAGCAGGCACTTGAATGCTGTATCTTTCATTCTTCTTCTGTGATGTGAGTGGAAGCATATGTGTCACATAACATGAACTCATTTCACGATGATGCCTGACATGATTAAGTATACTTGTATCTTGGATATGTCATGTCAGAGGAGCTGCAGGGTTTTTGAATTAGCAGATGACAAGGTACAGGTTATTAAAAAAAAAAACCCCAACTATATGGTTTGTGGCTTTCTTCCTGCCTGTGTTTGAGATCTCAGGGGAAGAGGGCATCAGGAAGTATCTCTGGATAGTTGCCTGTTTTTACATGCTCAGTATCCCTCATATGTATGATATATTGCAGGTATATGTACAAACATATCTGACTTTTCTTCATGAGAACATATGCAGTAGATACTGGGCCTTCATTTTGTATTCAAGTGCTTACTGATACCAGTCTTCTCTAATGCTTCTTAAAGATGCCTGCTGCCTGTGATTCAGTGCTTGAAGATATTGAAGATATTGTGTCAGCAGAAGATTTGAAACCACATGATCGGCAGTTTGTAAGAAAGAATGTTTTTCCAAAAGTGCGAAAACGCAATTCACAAAAAAATGTTGAGACAGATGATGATCCCCCAAGTGACAGGTAAATTCTTCCATCAACCCTATCTTGTTGCTTTTCTCATCTCTTGTGTGCACTGTCAGCTTCTAAAAATATGGTGGGAGTTCTCATTATCTCATAATGTAAAATCTGAATACAAGATAAAAATGAATAAAATAGTGTTTATAAAATGTACTGATAGTGAATAATAAGTCCTAAGCAAATTTCTTGTCCTAGACAAACTTTCTGTAGAAAGCAATTGTGACTGAGATATTGATTAATGGAGTAATCGGACTGGAAAAATGGTTCCTGTTACTTAAGCTTTTCTGTGTAAAACATTTCTGAAAAATTGTCTGCTTTACCTTAATTAACTAAATAGAAGCTGAGCTCTTTAAAATGCAATCCTGGAGTAGCCTTTTGACATCTGGAATGAGAAATATAAATACAATTCTGAGAATCACAAAAGGCTTGAGGTTGGAAGAGACCTCTGGAGGTCATCTTGTCCAGACCCCCTGCTCAGGCAGGGCCACCTAGAACCAGTTGGCCAGGACCATGCCTGGATACTTTTCGAATGTATCTAAAGAGGGAGATTCTACAAGCTCCCTGCGCAACCTGTGCCAGTGCTTAGTCACCCTCACAGTGAAAAAGTGTTTCCTGATGTTCAGAGGGAACCTGCTGTGTTCCAGTTTGTGCCCGTTGCCTCTGGTCCTGTCACTGGGCACCACTGAAAAGAGCCTGGCTCCGTCCTCTTTGCCCCCTCCCTTCAGATATTTACATACATTGATAAGATCCACCTGAGCCTTCTCTTGTCCAGGCTGAACA
Organism: Theristicus caerulescens; assembly: GCA_020745775.1. Taxonomy (NCBI): domain Eukaryota; kingdom Metazoa; phylum Chordata; class Aves; order Pelecaniformes; family Threskiornithidae; genus Theristicus; species Theristicus caerulescens. Next base: position 67,490,358 of record CM036558.1, on the reverse strand, counting down.
GTCCCAGTTTTCTCAGCCTTTCCTCTTATGAGAGTTGCTCCAGTCCTTTAATCATGTTCATGGCCCTTTGTTGAACTGTCTCCAGTACATCCATCTCTCTCTTGGGGGTGCATCAGAGCCCAGGGACTTATGTATGTCCAGTTTGCTGAAGTATTCCCTGACCTGACCCTCTTCCACCAAGGGTACATCTTCCTTGCTTCAGTCTTTCCACCTGGTTTCTGGAACCTGGGACTTCCAAAGGCTGTACTTTTTGTGTGTACCTCCTACAAGTGATATAGTGAAACTTCTTTTGAACTTATTATTTTATTTCAGTGGAAATAGTATTCACTAACTATGAAATGTATATTTGCATTTTTCCTTCTTGTGATTCCCATAAGAACAGAATCAACTTTCTGCTGCAGTGGAATTGACTAAAGTATAGGTGAACTCAGTTATTGATTCTAGTTTCTACTGCGGTTCAGACATCTGGATTTTGTTGTTTGTTTTTTTTTTTTTTTCCCCTCCCCCCATTAATTTCAAGCTGGTGGATAAAATTTCCTTGCATTATAAAGATGAAAATAAAGTATGTCTGGAATGCACAGGAAATTCAATTTTGCTTTTTCATTAGTGTTCAAAAGAGATTTTACAAGCATAACAATGGTCCTTTATGTGAAGCCCCATAAAGGTACATTGACCCCATTCTGCCAGGAGTGTATGTACAGCTGAACTGGTGGTCTATAGATACTTCACACTAGCAATCCATTCTCCTAAGTATTCAGGTACTATATATTATCTAACAGGCTGTATTTTAGTGTTTTTGACCTGAGAAAGCATAGTGAATGTATATTGTTTAGACAGTAGGAAGTCTAAATACATTGTACATGTGCAACATGTGTCACACATGTCTACTTAATGATCATTAATCTTCCATCAGCAAATTTCTATTTCTAGCTAGGGGAAGTATCTTTAAAAAAAGAAGGGGAGGAGGGGCCGGGGGGAGAAAAGAAAGATGTGAGCAGGGCAAAGGATTGTGTTCCAGCATGTGTGTCATTATTGTACTGGCATCTTTAGCTCATTGGCACAGTTATCCCAGGAGTTTTGATGAGAGTTTCTTGCAGAATTGTTTGTTGGTTCTTAAATCATTGTGTGTGCTAGCTCCGTGGTGCAGATCTGCCATGCTGCTTCTGTAGCCCAGAAAGGTTGAGATACGAGCTTTCAGATGTTAGTGTGGCTGGTGGCAGGCTTAAGTTAAGGATTTATAAAGACTGCTTGTATGGAGGGAACTACGATCAATGGGTCCCATAATTTTGAAAGGCTGCAGTTTAGCCCTAACAGTTTGCTGGTGGCTTAATTTCAGTGCAGTCACTTGAAGGTCACTTGTTAAATGGTATGATAATTTTCAGAAAGTTAGTTGTTTTTTTTTTTTAACATAACTGCAGTGTACTGAATCTTTTCTTATCTTACAGCTCTTGTACTTTCTCCATGCTAAAATTCTTTTCTTGACACTTGTGGTGGATTGACCCTGGCCAACAATTGAGCAGCCACCTAGCCACTGGCTCACCCCTCTTCCCAGTAGGGTGGGGGAGAGAATTGGAAGAGCAAAAGCAAGAAAACTTGTGGGTTGAGATAAAGACAGTTTAAGTGAAGGAAAGACTAAGGAAAAACCCCGAGTGATGCAAAAGCAATCACTCGCCGCCTCCTGCAAGCAGAGTGATACCTAACCAGTCTCGGAACAATGGCTAGTTTGGAAAGACCAAACCCCCAGTTTTTATTGCTGAGTGTGATGTCATCTGGTATGGATTATCCTGTTGGCCAATTTGGGTCAGATATTCTGTCCACGTTCTCTCCCAACCTGTTGTCCATCTCCAGCCTGCTTGTGGTGGGGTGGAGCACACTGGGAGATGGAAGGTTTTGATGCTGTGCAAGCACTGTTCAAGGACAGCTAAAACACGGGTGTGTTATCAACACTGTTTTAGTCAAAAATACAAAACACAGCACTGTACAGGTTGCTGTGGAGAAAGTTAACTCTATTCCAGCCAGACGTAATACCCACTACACTAAAATCACGTAATTATATTTTTCCCCAGCTGTTTTGGAGTCGTTACTGTTTGTGTTGCTTATTTTGTCTTTGGAGAATTACAATTAATTGATTCTGTTCAGTGAGCTTAAAGGGGAAGCTTGTTCGCCTTTTAACTTGCCTTTTTCATGCATTTTTACTTAACAGCATTATTCCTGGTGCTCAGAAAATCTGGATTCGTACATGGGGATGTTCTCACAATAATTCGGATGGTGAATATATGGCTGGACAGCTGGCTGCATATGGATACAAAATTACAGGTAACAATATCAGACAAGTCGCATAATTCAGTTTTTTGGGGGTGAGTGTTCAGAGCTGTCAAGCTGTCATCGAATGTTTTTAGTCTTAATTACACTTTTTTAAATCCCCCTTGATCTCTTTCTGATTTGAAGGTGAGGAGGTAGAGTGTTTTCCTGGCACTAAGCAGAATGATTACAAGATGAGTGCTTTCAGAATGGTTAGGTTTTCCTGACAGGGCAGCCATCTAATAGATGTCATACAGTGCCTTTTGTGGGCATTTTGCTTGCTAAACTTAATTGAAAAGGTTTCATAAGAGTGGAAGGGAAAGGTATTAATTCTTGGGCAGAATCTAGCTGGTTGTCTGATTGTAATTGGTGGAACCCAAGTGAGAGAGAGGAAGGAAGTGTGTTGTCACTTAGTGATGTTTGTGTTTGCTGCTGGAGCAGAGGTGAACTACTGTATGTGAATGATCCTTTTGTTTCCGGAGGGACAATCAGCATGATGGAGGTGGGATGATAATAGGATTGTATCTTGTGCACTTGAAAGAGCTGAAAATGCTATTTCTGCTTTCCTTTCAAATGCTTTAAAATACTCCCCATCATCTTGTTCAGCCTCCCCAACCCTAAACAAAAAACCCAAACTTGTGGTTGTGCTGGCCACATTTTATTTCTTTAATGCAAAACATGTTGAAAGAAAAGCTATAGAAAGCTGAAAACATAGATTGATGTCATGTTTCAATGGAGAATTATTATCTGAATACTTTTGTGTAGCTTATGACTAGTTAAAATAAAAATTTATATTTTATTCAAGTTTATATTAATTCAAGTTTTGGTCTGTCTTGCATTTAAAGTTGTGTCCTGCTTGTACTGAAAGACTGCAAAGTTGTCTTTCCTGACATTTTGCTAGAAGTATTTTCTTCTTGATTTCACAAAATGCCTGTTTCTTTTCTTGAACATCTTATGACATTGTTAAAACAGTTACGTCTCATTTTCCTTTTTTGCAGTTGATGTTTCTGTATTTATCTAAGTAGAAACTAGATACTGAATTATTCAAGTGCTGAACTATTTTAGGAAACCTAGGTGATTCTTTAATTAGTAGTGCAACTCTGGAGTAGGTATGCTCTTTCCACAGACAAGTGGAGTGCTGGTCCAAAACACCTTATTTGTGACAGCTGTTTATGTAAGACTACAAATGAGTTCTCAATTTTGCCTTGCTATGGCTTTCTTAAATTTAACTTCTCTTTTACCTTAATTTCTGTAATGCATAGTGTTCCAGAAGCTGCCTCTGGCTTGTCAAGATTCAGATGGCTGTCCTGTGCTTTTGGAATTCTATTGGGAGAAATGTAGGAAAGATGGAGTGCAGTGAAGGAAGGAACTACCTAAAATTTTTGATACCTTCTCTTTTTAGAAAATTGTGTTCATAACTTTAAAATAGAAATAAGTCTACATCTAAAATCTGAAACTGAGAACTAAAAGCTGAATAAAAGTTGCAGTAACTGGGACAGGAATACCTACAGAGCAATTTTGGTAATTGTATATGAAATTGACTGCTAGTTTCTGGTCATTATTAAATCAATGTATTGATTTAGTTTATTGATGTGTAAGTATATACATATATTAAATTAAACAAACAAAAAAACCTCCAGTGCTAAGGTGGTAGGCAGAAATTATTCAGTGTGGTTTCTTCATTGTGAAATTAGGTAACTTCTTTTTAAGCTGATATATTTAAGGACCTCTGGAAACTTCATTTTTGTTCAACAGAACAAAAATATTGGCTACAAATTCTGGCTAAAGTAAATTTTTACAAATCCGTCTATTGAATGTTCCTCTTTATAGGCTGTTAATGAAGCTGTAACTGACTGCAAGTATCATAGGTATGGTAGCTGTATGTGAGAATATGAGGTGGTGAAGAAGGCAACTGCCTTTCTGCTCAATATAGTGATGCTTCTGGCCACAAGTGCGTATGGAAGTGCTCTATTACTGCTTGGATTGCTGATAATGTCTCTCAGGGTTTCACACTGGGACTGACCTATTTAATGTCTTTAATGGACTTGGAAGACAGGATGTAATGTACCTTCAGCGAGTTTGTAGACTATGCCAAACTGGAGAAAGTGGTTGATAGGCTGGAAACCAGTGCTGTGGTTTGAAGGGACCTTAATAGACTAGAAAAAGGGCTAACAGAAACCATATGACATTTAGGAAAGGCAAATACAAAATCCTAGGGTTGGCATAACCCCAGCTAGTGGTAAAGGTGGGGGTGGGCAGACTGACTAGAAAGCAGCTTTGCAGAAAAAGATTTTGGGATTGAGGTACACAAGAGTTGAACATGAGTCAGGAATGTGCTCTTGTAGCAAAAAAAGGCAAACTGCATCCTGGGCTGTGTTAGCAAGAGTGTAGCCAGCAGGTCTGGGAAAGTGATCCTTCAGCTCTTTGTGGTACTTGTGAGACAGTGTTTGGAGTGCTGTGTCCAGTGATCCAGCTTGGGCCCAGTTTTGGGCTCCCCAGGGAAAGAGAGAGGTTGATGTAGTGGAATGAGTCCAGGGGAGGGCCACCAAGATGGTTTGGGAACTCGTGGTGTATGAGGAGAGACTGAGAAGACTGGGTTTCTTCAGCCTTAAGAAGGGAAGGCTCATGAAAGATCCTAGTGGCAGACAGCAATACCCAGTAGGAGGGTACAGAGAAAATGGAGTCAGTGGCTTGTCAGAGGTGTGCAGTGAGACAAAAGACAACAGAGTCTTGCTCTTGACAAAGTGGCAGTTAAAATTTTTAGCAACCGGTACATGACTTACTGCTCATGCTGTCCATCTTTCCATAGAGGAAATGCCAATACAGAAGGTTTCCCAGCATTTCTTGAGTGTCTCTCGTCAATCCCTTTTCAAGAAAGCATATTACTTTTTTTTTTTTATAGTAAGTCATCTGGGAAGTTTAGGTAGAGTGTCAAGAAGGGATTTAATCTCTTTTTGTCCTGTGCAGTGAAGTAGTTACTCAGTAATAGTAAGTATTGCTTAACATAATTCAAATTTCAAACATTTATTGAAATTAAACTTAATATTGTTTACACTATGCAAAAAATAACAAAAAAAAATGTTTTGCAAGGTCTGATTTCTAAATCAATGCCTCTGCTGAAATTTGTTAGTTTAATGTAAAAGTATTATAAGCTTGAGGAAAATATAGAAATATTCACTCAGGTGAAAGATTGTCTGTTGTCACAGCATCTTTGACAGCTGTTACTTAAATAAAAGTGTTTTGATTAGCCTGTTTCCTACATGTTCCTAAGCTTTTGAGTCAACACCACTTATTGAAGAGATGCTGGAATAAAGTTCTGGTTCTAGGAAATAAAATGTGACCTTTACTTGCAGTTCTTGCTCCATTATAAGGGAAATGGTCAAGCACTGTTTCTAGTGTCTTCTATCTAATTGCAAGATTTAAAAAAAATAGAAGAAAAGCAGCATCAGACAGACTTTTATTGCTAACTAGAGGCTGTAACAATGCAACCTGCCTTGTAAGTTGACTTAGCTGAAACTGAAGGTTGATACAATGATATGTTCTAATTATAGAACTAAATTTTCATGATGTGTTGCAAAGATCTTATTCTAATTCTATTCCTTATCCCTGTTTATTGCATGGATTCTGCCCTGTTCTCGATTTGAACTCTTCAGGAGATGCAGAAGTCTTTTTTTTTTTTTCCTTTTTTTTTTTTTCTTTTTTCCTCCCCCTCCCCTTCCTTTTCATCTGTTTCAAAAGTGTTCTTTCTGTACAAGTACCCTTTGTTGCTTTCAGGAGTGGCTATATCCAAAGGTGAAAACTGAGGGCTGTGCTACAGTTTTTCACAGCAAAGACTACCTCTGTCTGGGGAGAGGGTGCAGTGTGAATCGGCAATATATAGATATTGCAATAACAGCAATGCTGATTAAAAATCAGGAACTGCAACAGCTTCAAAAAAGGCAAAGGGAAACCAGAAGAGCTGAATCTATTTTTGTATCTGCTTTTACAGTGTGAAGGTAGGCAGTATTCTGAACAAATCTTGCATACCATCCTGTGGGAACACAAGGCTCCTTTGTTAGTCTGAGCCACACAGAAATGTGTGGACCAGCTGGTGTACGTGTAGGGGTGTACCATGGTACTTGTTCATGTTCGAAAACAATGTAGCTGATGGTGGCTTAACTGGTTCTGGTTTCTTGGCAGCATGGCTTGCTGTATAATTGAGATATGCCTGCAGACCTACTAGAGTGCTCCCTTTGAGATGCACGCTGGAGGAAGAAACTCTCATGGTACAGACAAGTAATGCCTACTGTGAAAAAGAGGAAGCGGGTGAGCTGGGAGCTCTCAAATACTGTGAGCCAGAGTTTGTTTGGGAAGGGAATTCAGTATGTGTGCCACTTAACAGTACTTTCTCTCTGAAAAGTGGAACCGAGCATGTATAGTCAGACATAGAAGGAATTGACTTCTGAAGCTGGTAGTTGCATTAGCATTTGTTGGCCTCCATAGGTTTCTGGTTCAGTGGAATGAATGATTTTTGGCCCAGCCTTCTTGAATGGATCAAGCAGTTAGGTATGCTTGTTATTTTGTGATAATTGCCATAGGCTTGAGGCTGTTCAGGTCCAAAAGCATTCCCTCCTCAGTCATTGTAAAACATGCTGGGGGTGGGGAAGACATTACCAATGACTTACAAATACCAGAATAAGGAACAGTAGCTTTTCCTTTTATGAAGAGGAAGCAAAAACTGTTATTAACAAACATTCAGCAAAAGTAAACCAGTAACAGCTTATCTGCACTATGTTTTTATTTATTTATTTAAGAAATATATGCTAGCATGGAACTTTTTTCCTCCTGTAGTATGGGATTCCAGAAGCAACAAGGGATGGAATTGTTTTGTGGCTAATTCAGTGGGCTTGGCTTTGATTTAGCACATAGAAACTAGGTTATATTATAGACCCTCAGCTTTACTTGTGCAATTTTAGACTAGTCATTGTTCAGGCATCCTTTTTACTATCTTGTGCAATTTGTATGTAAGTTTGTTGGATGGAAAGATGCTGTATTTTTAATGTATTCCTTCCTGTAGTTCTTAAAAAAGCTCACTCCATTACTGTTATGGTTATGGCGTTTGTTGGTAAGACTTGCCAGTTTCTATTGAAGCTTAATGTTTATAGTCCATGTCATATGTCTTACAACTCTGAAATTCACTGTGCAGGGAACTTATGTATTTCTCTAAAGCAATCTCATGGTATGAGATAAAATCTCAAATAATATTTTGAAATACCATTAAAGAAATTATCTGATTTTTAATGCCTCTTCTACTTGTTAATTTTCTAAACACTTGTCAGTTTTGTTTACCAGTGGATATAGCTGAGGTATCCTTAAGAATGTCCCTCTGCTGAAATTTGAGTAGAAGAAGGAAAATGACAAGGAAGAACAAATGCTCTGATCTACTTAAGACCTCATGTTGAAAAGAAGACAGATGTAAAAGGAAACATGCTTAGCCTGCTGTTGAAAAAGCAGAGGAGGTGTTACGAACTAATATAGACTTCAGTGTTCAAAGGCATTGCCCAGTGTTCATTGTGTTGCCTAAACCGTGCTTCCTTAGACTTTGGCCATCCCCGTACAGATACAGCAAAGTGTGCTGCAGCATCCATTTTATTCATCCAAGTGGAAAATAAAGAAAATGACTGTAGGTATTGACTCTTGGTTCCTGAATCGCAATTCAGAATCTGGTGCTTTCTTTGAAGTGTTGTTTTAAAAGTACTTTTCCACTGCACAATAAAATTTTAATAATTTTAGAATTTGATTTATTTTGTTGTCCTAAAGTAGAGATATCTTGAACAGGTTACTGTATTCTATACATGTGTTAACATAAAATTAACTCTCTGCAGCCTTGATAGTGGTTGATGAAGTATTTTGACTAAAGTTTCTGCTGGTTTCTGGTGTATGCTTTTAGTTGCTCAGAATCAGCAGTTGGTCTCTCCATTTTTCTCTCTCCACCCTGCTGATAATGCTTCTCTGTTGATTCGTAAGTATCATGTAAAACAAACGGTAGTGATTACTGTGTAATTTTGGGGTGCGATGAGCCATCCTTATTGTGGGATATTTTTAGTATTCTTTTTTAAGCTAAAAGCCAAATCTTTATTAGCTGCTCACTAAGTGCTTGATATTTAGCCTTATCAATCAGAGAATTCAAGTTTATTCTTTGCTTTTAGATTTCTACTTTTCAAGCGGTTGTGATTGCAGTGCCAATTTTGAAAAAAAAGATACTTTACAACCTTTTTTTGGGGGGGGTGTGTGTGTTTAAATACACACAATAACCCAAACTACTTTTCTGGTAGTGAGAGGCGTTTCTGTTCTCTGACAACACTGCAGTCATGAAACTGTCATTCTCTGTGGAGCAGCAGAGCAATGGAGAAAAGTGAACTGAGGTGTAAATCCTGTGGTGTTTTGTACCCTTGCTGAAGAATTTCCTCGTTGTCTGTAATTTGTAGAATCACAATCCTGTATGGCTTTTGTGTTGCTTGATAACCTTACACGCCTGCGTAACTACTCCTGAAACAGATCTCTTTTTCAGATTCAAACTGATTGATAATCTAGACATAAAAGCTTTTGGCTGTTGATACTGAGAGGGGTGGTAAAGTACCTTGTTTCTGTAGCTGTTGTTAAAGCGAGATAATTGTCTTAACAGTTCTAGCAATATGGTCTCCTGCTTTCAGAAGGTCTAAGTTGCTGCTTGTCACAAATTTGCTTTGTGTTTTGGTTCTTGGTGCTCTGACCTGAAAACTCTGTCATGCACAGTTAGTATGTGAATGCTGGGGATGTGGGTGTGGTGGGTTTTGTTATGTTTAGCCTCCTTCTTTCACTGCTGCTGAAATAATTGTTACAGTTGGACATATCGAGAACCATCTTCCAAGGAGATATAAGAGCTCTTGTCATCTGTTTAGAATCTGGAACTTTTCTGGTGAGATGGTTAAGAGAGGAGAGAGGGTGAAATGGGACATAGAGGAAGAATGGAAGTGGTATTCATATGATGGAACAGATGGGATTGCATGAATGTAGATGATCAAGATTTTGCAGTTCTTTGGGAGGAATACAGGTATTCCTAGTGTAGCCTGAAGTGCAATAAGGCAATGAGTGGGATGATGGGTCTGGGTATTGTTGGGGTGCTTTCTTGTAGAGTTATACAACATCGTGCTATGACTCATTTGCAGCACTGCATGTTCCCCAGGTCTCCGTAAACTAATGTATAATTGTGGTTTTGGCAGCTGTGTATTACTATATTACAGCTCCTATGTTCCCTGTAAAACTCCCTAGCATGTGTGTGGCTAGAGTTCTGTTACTGATCACCTCTGACTTCTAGCACAGTGCAAGATACACGACCTCTTTGTGGTGAGTTTTTCCTACTTCAGCATCAACTTCTTCCTCAGCATCAACGTCTTATTCCTGTTAGGCAACTTTCTGTTAAGTGGAGTATCTAGCTTTGAGACTGTTGTCTCCGTTACAGGATAGAAGTCCTCTAATTCTCAAACTGGAAAATGTTTCCCCTGTTTATGGAGGAACTAGAAAGAACTAGTGTGTGTTTTCCCCTCATAACTGCTTCCTATATCACTGCCATTAGAGCTTGATCTGACAAGTGTGTACTGTTTTCTTTATTCCACTTAACATCACCTCTTTTACAGTCCATCTAAATTAAATTGATTTCTTTTTTTCTTCTAGTGTTTTTCTTTCACAGTCACAGAGCTGGCAACTGAAAGTTGGGAGCAGGCCTGAAAGCCTAAATAAATCTACATGCACACTATGTTCAGAGACACTTGTGGAGAGATTACATAGACAAATTTAAGCATGCGTACATGTTTAGGGTTAATTCTAGTAGCAAAGCAATTGGCTGCATGCTCTAGTGGTTGTGCCATAGGGTTTAGTTCTGGCAATGCTGAACTTCATGTAATCCAGAAGAATGAGTTTGAAAAGGATTGAGCCATGAAAGATAAATTTCAACTTCATTTCAACCTCGTATCTGGAATGTGTCCCTGTGGTAGATGGTTAAGCAATCAGTAAATGAAGCATAAATAGCAGTGATGAAGTGAGTTCGACATAGATACACAGGTGATGTAGAGCTGCTTAGAGTGCTCTACTGAGACATTAGTTTCATGTGGTTCTATGTGCTGCAAGTAATAATTTATAGAATATTTATAGCAGACAGTGGGAGAACACACCAGATTTTTATAACCTGAAGAGAAATTTGACCACGTACTCTCAGAGGTAGGAGCAAGATCGTGTTTTGATCAGAGCATTTGTAGGAGCACCTGAAAAAGACTTGCTTGTTACCCTAGGTGACTGGGGAATGGTGGAGGAGGGTTAATGTTTAGTGCAGGCTCTTCCTAGAATTTGGCTACAGTTTCATTTGCTAGGAAAGCTGAAGCTTTGCTGTGAGTTCCTTGCTTTTGAGAAACTGCTGATTAGGACAAAGTTCTCTAAACTTGCCATGGTCAGCCTTTGCTGTGCAACTTTGCATTATGATGCTTTTAATATATTTTTGGGAATGCTTTTTTGACAGTTGCAGTGTGGGTGCCTGTGCATGTGTGAGCTGCTGTTGCTTTATGTTACTCTACGGAGGCAAGGCAAGCCTAAGTGAGTTAGTTTCTGGCTTGTTGCTGATAAGAATTTCAAATGTAGCACAACTGATCTTAAATTGTGCTGTGTCTCCAAATACAGAGCATTAACCTACATTGTTCTCTTTCTGTCAGGCCTGAGGGCATGTTAAGAGGCGAGACTGCCATGTGGTTGTGGAGGCTGGCTGGAGACAGTAGAAATACACTAAACAGATAAGAGAGACAAATTGGTTTTGGTGTTTTTCCTCATTGATGGGAGCAAATAAAGTACTTCTTTCTCTCTCTTCCTCGCCCCCCCCTCCCCCCCCCCGCCTAACAGAGCTGAGTGTAATTTCTGTTTCCTTCTTCATGGCTAACTTGGGGTATGTTCATATAAGGCTGGTAAGTTTTTATGTGGCTCCTAGGTGTAAAAACGGGTCCTGTCACTGAGCAGACAAGCAAAAATGCATGTAGATATTTTTCATCTCTCCCAGAGTCCCGTCCCATCCTTGGAGTGTATCTGTTGCTGTCTTAGGTCGTCTGTGCTTTTCATTTATGCCTTTTTCTTCCTTTTTTTTTTTTTAATGACACAGTGTTGTGTCTCCCCAGGCCTGGTTGGCATGAGCAGGTTCAGACGTACCCTTCCGATTTCGTTCTGTCAAAATGTTTTACAGTTGTACAGTAGTCACACAAAAAAACACCCCCAGGATATGGTACTGTACGAAGTGGTTTAGATTTGTAACTTTTTCAGCTGGGGACAGTTTGCAGGTCGGGCACGTTCAAACGCAAAGGCGGTGAAGCTTTCGGGCGGCGGCGCGGTGCTGTGGCGGCGGGAGCCAAGAGGTGGCAGCATCGGCTAAAGAGCGCCGGGCCGGGGCCCTCGGGCCCTCAGGAGGGCGCTTAACCTCTTCGTTACTGCTGAGCTGTAGTACTGCTGTAATTTAGGGATGCTGGGTTATTATTCACATGTGAAGTGCGGTCATGTGCATTTAATTAGATCGGCTTTAAATTATTTGCTATCATTCTGATCTTATGTCCATTTAGTTGGCAACTTTGCTGTTGAATATTAGGAAGGTCTGTGTTTCGTACTTCTATTTTTGTCTCAGAGTTACGGTTTTTTAGCTTAAGTTAGGTTTTTGGGTTGAACTCATTAATTCCCCTTCCAAAGAGTCTGTGTTATGGGTCTGAGATTCATAAAGTATAACTGCTAAATTCACCTTTTTGAGGAACTATTCCATTTGGAAGCCCCTTTCTGCTTCATGTTGGTTGGTCTGGGGAGGTTGGTTTAATTTATATAAGGACTTCTGTTCGAAACATTAATTGAGGATTTTTGCTTCTAATAATCAACATGATCCCCTGCTTATTTTCATTAAGGAATGATTTTAAATTTTTGTTTTATTTTAATAATCTTACGTAGCCTGTGTGTATTACACCAAGACACTGAAAATTGTAAGGACTGCTGAACAAATACTATCTGTTGACATGCGTGAATACAGAATAAGTAAAACCATGAGTTTAGCTAATAGTGTAAAGGCAGATGGTTTTCAGGTTGGACATCGGTAATTAATTGTTACACCTTATTAAGGCTAGCATTTCAGGTAGATGGTAACTCTTGTCATTAGTGCAGTGCTGTCCTAAGTTTCTAAAACTATTTTTTTCATTTGTTCAAGTAAATTCTAAACCATGTACAGGATCTGATTTATTGTGTTTTTTGAGGGGAAAGTGCCACTTACTGTGAAGTGACATCCTAAGTTGAATGTGGGTGAGGCCTAGCTACATACTTAGCTTGTGAATTTTGTATGGTTAACTTAGGGTTTGTGCAAATACTTTTAAATTTTTTTTTATTATTTGCCATTGGTGAGCATATATCATTTTCTTGAGCTTATTTTCAGGAACTTCCTGAAACAACTTTATACAGGTTGTATAAATTTTCCATTTTTTCAGCTAACTATTTTTTAAATTTAGTTCTGTAAGATCTTTTATTGTGAATGATGTTTAAAATAGTAGAGATAAGCAAGCTGTCAAAGGGCAATCTGTCCCTTGTACATGTTGGGAGTAGTAGAGCTGTGCACTGGTAAGTGTCTGAGTTTGCAGGGAAGGAGCTCCGTGTTAGTGGAATGGCATTGTGCCGCAGTCTGAAGCAAAGCTGGAGGAGACTCCCGTGCTATTTGTATCCTCTTGGTGGTGAATATGGAATAACCATCGGATCTTCAGTCCTTCTGCATTTTTCTGTGGCATTGCTACACTCAAAAGCCTATTTTGAAATTAAGCAAGTTATGCAGAGGCTCTTAATGTTTCACAGAAACCAAGTAATTATTTGGTCTCAGCAACACTATAGACAGAGATACCTTTTACCCTAAGAGAAGTGATAAGCTGCTTTGCATCTCAGAGATGCAGAGAAATGGCTTTATTGCATCATAAAACTGTGTTTTAGAATGTTTCATATTGTTGTAACCTATTTCTGCAGTTCTTAGGAAATTTCAACCTCATCCTAGCCAGTTTCTGTGATTTTTGTGCTCGTTTCAAACACTTGTGGAAAGTGGGGTAAATGCTGTGACCAAATAGCCTAGCACCCATGGGGACCTTAAGTTGACTTAGCTGGTGCAGTCTTTACAACAGTCGTGCTTAGGCAGGGTACGATGTGTCTGCAGAATTGCACATCCATGAAGCTTGTATGCACTTCTGCGAATCTTGTAGCATTTGTGTGCTACCAGTTGGAGTTAACACATTAAGTGTTGGGGCTGAGGAACAGGCTTCATCTGTTTAAGCAGAAGACATTAGCATTTGTCTTGTGTGTCAAATCCTTGGCTTTGGAATTTGCTTACAGAAAGAAACTGAGCAGAAAAGCAGAAACTTTGTCTTGGATGACTATAAATAGGCTTTGAGTTAATCGTGCCAAAACTGAATTGCTGTTGATTGGTACAAGACACTAGTGTATAGAGAAGTGAGTTTTTTGGCTTGCAATTTAATAGAAGACAGATCACTTGGCTGCTGATTTTATTAGGCATTTTGGACCCTCAGCTTTTGTTGGCTGGGCTTTGAGGGTAAAAGTGTGCTTTTTTGTAATTGATTCCCTAAGTGATAGTTGACTTTGGAAATTCTGTTGTTTGTTTATGGGTTGGCATTTTTCTTTATCATGCTTTGAAAAATTCACTTAGCATTGGTAAATGTTAATCTTCCTTTGTGAATGTAAAGATGTAGACTATCAGATGATGGTAAATTTGAGCATCCAGTATTTGTTTAACTAGCAGTTTGAGTCTTAGAATTGGTAGTGATGAAAGGAGAATATGAACTGAATATGCTTTATAAGTCTGCTAACTAGAAAGTAAAAAATTAAGAAGTTTAAATCTGAGACAGTCATGCTGATACATTCTCAACAGTACCAAATATTCTTTGTAACATTACAGTAGAATAGAAAAAACCCTAACAGAATTTTTTTGTTAAAGGAGAAAAATGCCATTGTTAAAGATTTTTTTTTTTTTTAAAACAAAACAAAAAAACCCCAAAACCCAGGAAGCGTATGGGAGGTAAGAGGAGTTTCTCTACAAGCTATTTTGCTGTGACACTTGTGTCTTCTTTTCTTTTTTTTGGTTTTGGGTCTATCAACGATTTCCAAATACAAACACAGCAGAACAGGAGAAACAGCATTTTCTTCTGTAGGTGGCCGACAATTTGTTTACAGCTGTAGCTTTTCAGTGCTGTCAGTGATTCCTCGCTTTACTGAGGCAGAAGTACATTTAAATGGAGGGGCCTGTGAGCTTCACTCCTGCTGTTCAATGAGTTGGGGAGAAATTCTCATAGTTTAACAGCACCTCAGTGTGATGCTGCTTACGCTGCTGGCAGGGAGTCAGGAACCAGGTACAGGGAGAGGAGTTTATTTCTGGGGTGTAAACTGATGCAGAGGAGGACTGGGAGAGGAATTCTAAGTAAGATTGTTTTCCCTGACCACCTGTAGGGAGTAGGTCATAAGTTTGTGTTCGTGACTGGCAGAGCCTCCTCTTAGACTGCTGCAGTCTGTCATAGATCATAGGCCAAAAGGCACCTGCCTGGTTGAGCTTTCATTCCCAGGGCTGAGCCGTTCACTGACATTTGTTTTGGCTGGTTGTTGAAAGCCTCCCATGGTGGAGAATTCATAACCCCTTTTGGGTGATTAACTGCCTTTCTGGTTGAAAAGTGTTTCCGAATGTGTAACGTGAATCATAGAATGGTTTGGGTTGGAAGGGACCTTTAACGGTCATCTAGTCCAACCCCCCTGCAATGAGCAGGGACAGCTTCAACTAGATCAGGTTGTTCAGAGCCCCATCCAACCTGACTTTGAATATTTCCAAGGATGGGGCATCTATCATTTCTCTGGGCAACCTATTCCAGTGTTTCACCACCCGCATTGTAAAAAAAAAAAAAAAAAATAAAAAATTCTTCCTTATGTCTAGTCTAAGTCTACCCTCTTTTAATTTAAAACCATTACCCCTTTTCCTATCGCAACAGGCCCTGCTAAAAAGTTTGTCCCCATCTTTCTTATAAGTCCCCTTTAAATATTGAAAGGCTGCAATACGTCTTTTAGCGCAGTTCAAGCCTATAGCTGCCTGTGTTTTCTTTAGTGGGTATCGAGAACATCTGATTCTTTTCTTCTTCATAGCAACCTTTCACATATTTGAATGCTGTTATCGCTTCTGCCCATAGGCATCTTGTCTAGGCTAAATAAACCTAATTCCTAAAAGCTTCTCTCATAGGTCATGTTCTCTAGATCGCTGACTTTTCTTGTTCCTCTCCTCTGGACATTATCTAGTTTATTTGCATCAATCTTCAAGTGCGTTAGTCTGTTTATCCAATGTGTACAGTTCTGATAAATGGGTAGTAGGTGGATTTTTGATGCCTTATTCAAAATATGGTTTACGAAAACTTCAAATTTAGGTCCCAGGACAGCTAAAATCTGGATCAAAATCTATTAGAGAATAACTCTGTCATAGTTGACTTTTTTTTTTTAAGTAAAATGGGAAATACGGAAATCACTTATGTAGAAAAATATTTATGGGAGATGGTTTTAGAATAAAACTGTTCAAGATGGGGAATAGCTTGGATACTATCCTGCACAGAATACCTTGCTTTTCTGCATCCATTTTTAATGCATCTTGAACTGAATGCTACTAACTTAGAGCTTCACAGTTTTTAAGGATTTGCGTTTGTGGCTCATTTAGGGACATTGCTGTTGTTCATAATGGCAGTATTCTAGCTTTTTTTAATAATATAAACTCTGAATTGCTAAGCCAAAGACTGACATCACACTTATGTTGTTTGCCTTTATTTTTTCCACTGTAATTTCAAAAGTACTCTGGCACCATTTGTTTTATTTTTTGGCCATTTTAGTCTAAAACCAGATTAGTTCCTTGATTTGATTTGCTGCAAACTTGGGCAAATCTCTGGAAGTATCTATGCATATGTATTAAGACATTGTGAAAGGAAGAGGGCAGAGCATTACTAGGACTGAAGTGCTCAAGAGATGGCTCGTCTTTCATTTAGCACTAGGGCTTACTTATACTGAGTTAAAGTATGTGCTTGTGAAACCAGAGCTTTAGACTTGGAATGCTTTATTTTAGTGTTTTGTGCAGTGATTGATTTCTGCAGGTATTTTGTGCAACTTGATCTGGTAAAGAATCTATCTTGATGCCAATCTTTTGGGCCTTAAAGTATCCTTCCCCTCCTTGCACCGCCCCCCCCCATATGTTAGAAAACTTGAATTTATTGGTGTATGTAACTTCAGATGTTTCAACAGTTTTAGAGTCACGACAAGCAGAGAAATCTTGGCCATTTAAATTTACTGAAGAAAACACTTTAGAGAAACAGTAGATCAAAATTTAGTTTTGGTATCAGACTTGCAATAAGAGCTGTACAGGGCTCCATTATAATAAGAGTTCTGCTAATGCTTGCTTACCTTCTCCAGAACATTTTTAGAAAGCTTTTTTGCAGAAGTGATAAGCTATCAGAGAAAGGTGTTTTAAACACCTTCTCCCTTTCTTTTATGAGGCCAGAGTTTAGGTCAACGGGAAGAGAATTGTAGCAGTTGGTGTAGATTCAATCTGTAAAATTTCAGCTTTAGGTTTGCTTATAGCAATTATATGGGTCACTTCACTGGTTTCTTTAAATTTATTTAAATGAGTAAGGACTTTACAAACTATGTAATGTGCCAAACTTAGTATCGTAGCAACCGCTGTACTGTAAGTCACTGCTAGATGGCACTGTGTAACTGTGCTTTCACCAAAATTATTACTGAAACCTATTTTTGAGAACCGTTTAAATTAACATTTAGGTTAAAAATGGCATTTTATTGAATTTTATTTTCAATTTAGTCACTTAATTGATCCCACTACAAGTGATCTCTTGGCTCAGGGACTTATTTTGCATTGTTTGAAAGGACTCAAAAGTTCAGAGGCAGCCCTAGCAAGTGAGGTAAAATTTTCCTGTGTTTCCCACACAATTATTAATAATGCAGAAGCATTGCATACATTAGGCTTGTGTAAATATCCTAGAAGATTATTCAAAAAAAAAGAGATCCATTGTTAGGTTGAATATGGTCACAAAGGAAATGAAGCAGTGATTAGTATAAAAGTCTTTTGAGATTAGAGGGATTTGTATGATTTTTCTTAATTGATCATCATCCATGTATGTTCATTCTACGTTACATGAACGCTTTCTTTTCAGAATCTTAGCTAGGAAAGCTTAAAATTGTTGTAACTTTTTTTTCTCTCTGTAAAATTGGATTTTTGGCTTCAGAGCGACTGTGCCATATTATTGTAAGCATAGTAGTTGTTCATTCATGGAAAAGATCATATCCAAATAAAGCTTATGGGTGTGGTACTAAGACGCTTGCAATGTGATGCAGCCAGAGTTTTCTGTGTCCAATCAGGATGGCGTAAGGGTTTTTCATAATGATCGGTGTTAGCAAGTGGTTTTCACTGTGCGGGAAGTACAATGTACTAAGTAGTCCGTTTCCCTTACTCTAATGGTTAAAAACATTTTAAAAATTTTGGCAAGGCAGATTTTTCATGGTTCTCAGGTACGTACATCAGGAAAGCTTGCATCTCTTAAAGATGTGGATTCTTTCAACAAAAGAAGAAAGTTTGCTTCAGCTGCAGCTTGTGCTATGTGTCATTAAAAAAAAAACAAACAAACTCCAACGGGTCTGTGAAGTGCAAAAATGGCATTTATGTTACCAGACTGCATGTTTTCTTTGTGCATGTATGAATTTTTTTTGCATTGTTAAGTGTATTTTCCTTGTTTTTTGGGAAGGGGGAACAGATGTAGTTGCTGAATGCTGTAGTTGTCTCTTTCTCTAATGGTTATGTGGATTTATTTAATTATTAAGGTGTATTCTTCCTTTACTTCCTGAGATCTTGCTGGTTACTGTCTGTTCACACCTGTACTAGCGTTATCAGTGATTATTTGCATTGTGTGTATACAACATTTCTAGTTTGACTCACCTTCCTGGCACTAATTGAAATCACTTGATGGATTTGTACTTGGAGTTCCAGGTGTGCTACCTAGCACACACTAAAGAGAAAATGGAAGATTTGGCATAACACTTGATTATTTAAAAAACAAACAAATGAAAAAAATATTAGCAGATATTGGCACAGGGACTTTTTTAATAGGAAGATTCTGAGGAAATATTGAGCAGTTACCTTTGCTTTCTTTAGCTGCAAAACTTTATTAAAACCAATTTTTTCACTGAGTTTTTGGAGAAACCTCATTCGTATTGAAGGAGTGTTCCTACAAAGACTGTATACCACAAGGAAATGGGAAATGGTTTCTAGCCATATATAATTTTCAAGACATTGAAATCACGGCTATCTGAATTAGTTTGTTACATGAGGCTGGATGGCAAAATAAGATGTTTGTATCTGTGAACAATGGAAGAGCTAAGAAGTTCTGTTGTGTTAGGTGAAAGTTTCCTCAGTTAAAAAAAATATGCAGCTGTTGTATCTATACCCATAGCTGCTGATCCCTGCTCATGATGCAGTGATTCTAAAGTAGTTCAATTTCAGTTTAAAATGTAAAAGAATTAGCTTAATATAACTCTTTTTCTTATTTTGCAGGTTTTCACAGCCTTTGGTTTGAAGCAGTAAGGCAGCTTCTAGGATGAATTAGTAACATGTAGTTGGTTCAAGTTGAGGTCTTTCCTCTTGTATCTTGATTAATTTGGTTCTGCAAGAAAATGATTTAATAATGAAAATAATGTTTTTGTATGAACTGATTTATAGGTTCTTATTCCTTTGGGAAAACAACCTGTTGAAGGACCATTAGTTGTTTTTTTTCCTAGAGACCTGTGCCCAAATTGTGATTCAAGAACGTATTTGTAATATGAGGTCTGCCTTTCTCATCCTTACTGTTAATGGACACTCAAAGAAGGAAAAATAATGCAAACTGGAAACATTTTTCTAAGCTTCAGTAAAAAAAAAAAAGTTGAAAACTTATGTGAATTAGAGTTGGGTTTGTTGTTTTTGTGAGATCCAAGACACTGAGAAATGCCTGTAAAACTTGGACTTAAGCTTTCATAGATGTGTTTTTTCCTTTTCATTAATACAGTCTAGCTTTTTGTAAAAGCAATTCCAATGCCGTTAACACCTGCTTTCAGGTAGCAGGAACTAAATCAGGAATACACTTTGATATATAGAAAGTGTGGAACTAGTTAATGTATTGCTAATGTCAAGGAGTGTGTGACTTAAGAAACAAACTGTGTGGTATTTGGTACCAAGTTGTACCCAGTTATGTTAGACACATTTCAGTATTGAATACGCATGTGCCATCTATGTTGCAAACCATATTCTCAATAAACTGATTCCTAAAATGAAAGATTTAAAGCCTGGTGAATTAGGTGGATTTAAGGTATGTTTAAATTGAACTACTCAGATATCTTTCTATCTGCTAAAACATTTTTTTTTTAACCTCTACAGAGTCTACTGATTTTTGGCATCACTTTCTCTAGCATTGTTTCACAAACGTTTTCGTAGTTATCCCTTGAAAATAGAAGTATCTATTGAAGTGTCATTCTGGAACAAACAATGAAGAGACTCCTTTGGCAAAAAAAATCCCAACCAAACAGCTGTTAAAATGGGACTTTCCATCCTTGTTTAAAGATACATTTTAGCTGCTACATCAAAGTGACGATAAGCAAAGGACCTACCTAGGGAATGCTGAAATATCTATCAAAATAGGAATTCAAAAAGTGGTTTTACCATACATCTTTAGATATATAGTTTAGGTTCCTAAGTTATGTCTAATTAGCTAAGTGAAAAGAGACTT
This sequence comes from Theristicus caerulescens, assembly GCA_020745775.1. Classification (NCBI taxonomy): domain Eukaryota; kingdom Metazoa; phylum Chordata; class Aves; order Pelecaniformes; family Threskiornithidae; genus Theristicus; species Theristicus caerulescens. The sequence continues at coordinate 67,470,196 of CM036558.1, read as the reverse complement.
GCTGTCCAGAAGCATCCCCTGGAGGTAAGGAGTTCGTGTTGGCTTTTTCCCTTTGATTATACAGGGAGTTCTGCTCCTAACTCAGACACCTAAGAGAGGTGCATAGTCATTGGTATGAATACCTTCATTCTTTCCACCCTAGTTATTAATGCAGTAAGACCACGTCTTTTTTTTTTCTTTACCTTATCTTCCCTCATTGCATAAATCCCTTCAATGTTTAGTCAACCTTACATTTCTTCAGGGTTTTTGTGTGTATAGGTAAGCATGTGAAGTGTGTTAATAAGTTACAATGAAAAGTCACATGGTCAGGCTAACAATATAATTTCAAGTTCAGTTGGACTTTCAAGTTTTGTATTTCTTGTTAGCTGAGATTGTATTTGTTGGGAGGGCTCAGGATTTTGTTTCAAGTTCAGTGCTTCTACAATGTGCTTAGTTAGCCGTGAATTAGTTGATAAAAATGGTCTTTGTTCCAGTTCTGTTTTAGCAAGTGTAATCTCTGTGCCTTTCTGACATGCCTCATGTGATAACTTTATCTTTGGATCCATAGATCACCATTAAAGCAGAGAAGCAGGTAGACAATTCTTTGACACATCCTATAAACTTTCTTGCTGCAGAGCTGTCCGTGCTTCTGATAATAGATAGTAACTACTTATTGGACCAGCTTGCCAGCTGCTGTTAAAATACTATCTTTGTCTGGAAAGACACAGATTCAGTCCAGTTCTGTAATAATATTTGTACACTGAGTAGTATCCTATATGCTAAAAAAAAAAAAAAAAAAAAAAAGTTGCAAGAAATGCTTGGTGGGATGACACCAATCTCATATTCTGTGATGCTATGTCTTGGAGCTGTGAACATGTTTGCCTGGTAAACCAGTGCTCTATTTTGCTGAATTCAATCCAGGATGTCAAAATTCACAAATGCTTTCTTTTTGTGTCTTGTGAAAAGAATATTTCTATTAAAATTTTTCCCTAATATGATGAATTTTAAATATTCTTAATGATGTCCCTGTATGTTAGGAGGCATATAGACAGGATGTTTTAGTACTGTAAATGAATAGACAAAGATAAATGTGCTGTTTTGTAACAGAAGTTCAATGCAATGTGTTAATAACCATTATATTTAGATTTTCTTACTGTTTTGCAATGGATGTTTCTCAATAGGAACCAAAATGATTTAAAATAGAAGTGCATGATAAGATTAGATGTCACTAGGAGAAAGATGCAAGTCAAATATACTTAGATGTGTTTTTAGCTTTGCAGTAGACAAACTAACATTGTAAGTATCTGAACTGGTTTAGTTAAAATGAAGTATAATGGTATAGTGCCACACATGAGAAAAACAAGATATTGTACCCAGGGAAGCAAAATGCTCCTTTACGTCTGTTTACACTTGCAAAGACTCATTTCTCTGTGTGCTGAAAACTTCACAAACATCTAAAGACAAACAGCTATTGTAGGAGAAGCTTAAACTCGGGTGTCATTTATCATTGTTGTTTGTAATATTTAAATTTATAATTCTGAAGCAGCACCTGTTATCAAGGTGCCATCCAACATTGTTTGGCTAGCATGTACAATTCAAACTTGTACCACATATACACAGCAGGCTCGTTAAATACAATAATCTTTATGTGGGATGTAACATTCTTTATATTTGCCCTTGGCTAGAATGTGCATCAGTTTGATCTGATCTTATTGGCTAGTAAAGGGGTGAAAGAGGTCTAAGGGTGTCCGCTATGGCTGTTTTTCAAGAGAGCAGGGATTAGGCCACGCTTTAAATTTCCCTTCATGGGGCCTCAGTATAAGTGCAGAGAAACAGGTGGTTTCTGAAACACGGAGGGAGAATATTTTTGGAGATGTCATCATCTTGATGGTCCCTGTGGGAAAGTTTAGTGCCTCTATGGGAATAATATTGAAAAAAGAAGATTCTGTTCTTGCTATCAGTAATAGAATAGTTCTTCACTTAATTCCTAGTCTCTTTCAAATATGAAGAAGAGAAAGGACCTATTTTTCTTTGTCTTCTGGGTTAAAAGACTGATATCGCTGTTTACTTGGAATGCTTTTAATGCAATTATCAGTTGCATTTGAGGAACAAAATGCAGTCACTGTTGAAAAGGGTGTTTTAAATGTTCCATTTCGGGGTTCTTGAGTATTTCCCTATCCAAATTATTTGCTGTAGTTGACATGAAGTTCAAGCTTTTGCTTGCAGTCGACCTGGTGGTCACATCATCATCTCATTCAGCAGTAGGAATGAGGTACTAGGAATGAGGCTAGTAGGTGGACTCTGTGTGTGTGGCGTTATAGACAGCTAGTGGTGCCTTGTTTTGTAGGAAATACCGTAACTGAAGCACTTTTTGCACTGTGAAATGTCAGGTTAATTCTGGGCTTCAGTCTAGTATATATTGACTATGAATGAAAAAACCTGCTCCCAAAAGTGTAATATAAAAATGTTAAGTTAAAACAAACCAAACCACACACAAGTTCATGTTTACCCTAAAACTGTGACTAAATCAGTAAGGTTATCAGGTAATCTGGGCTGCGGCTACCTTGACTTTATTTACACTGTTCTCAGATGTATCACTTATGAAGGGCACTCAGTTTCTGAAGTGACCAGAGACAAATATCTAACAGGGAATGAGCTTAGCTTAACTTTTTTCATTACTTTAATATCTAAATGTGAGATTATTTTGAAGAAGTATTTTGGTACCTTTGTTAGTATCTAACCCTAGGTCATGAAATCTTTGGTGGGCTGCCTTGAAAAAAATCTGTTGGTAGAATGAAAAAGTAGAAGCTGTTCAGAAAGGGACATAATTGGTGGTTTACGAGAGGGGCAGTTCAGTTTTCTTCAGACTCTAGTAAAGGTGGTCTAAGTACTTAGGTTGCAGTGATGTTTCTGTATGGGAGCTGTTCAGAATAGATAGCCCATTGTGAACTTTTTAATATAGATTTTAATTAGTGTGCTACTCCTACCACCTGCTGAAGTAGAGTTGGAATGTCTGCTGACCTGAAATGAATGCACGTGTTCAGTATTAATACTGCATGTCTGGATCCAGACAGCAATCTTTCATTTTGACATGCACATGGTCAAAGTAAATTAATGTTTAAAATCTGAATGCTTGAAGTTCAGCCAGAGTGTGCATTCATAATTATCTTCAAACTAGTTGAAATAGAAAAGCCTAGTGCTTTTTTTTATTCTTTATTTACAGTATGTACAGGTAAAATTTGCGATATTAGCAGATAAGTCAATTATGGTGACTTGTTTTTCTCCTACTCATGAGCAGTATTTATTAAAAGCCTTTAAAACAGTTCAGTTATAGGGTTCAGATTCTGCATGGTTCAGTGTGCACGTTGTGGTTTTTTTATGTATCTTGAACAATTGACTTCAACTTTGTATTTTCTAGTTCAGTATATACATGTAATTAGTCTCAGAAATTATTATTTTGTTACAGAAAGGTCTAAGTCATTGTAGATTTTGTGGTCAGCCAAAAAACTGCTCTTCTATCTCAGAAGAAATGTTTTCCAATGAACAGCATCCTGACTTTTCAGAGATTTGATTCTGACCACAATACCCCCTTCCTTAATTTAAGCTATCTATTCTTAAAGCTCCCAGAAGATAATTAGTCTAGATACTGCCATTCAGTCCAACCCTGTTCACACTACAGCAAAATGATTTTAACTTGTGTGTTTAAAATACAGTGTAGTCTTACAGACAGCTGCAGCTCTAGCAGCACAAACATTTTTATACTAATTTTTGTTTGATTGTAAGTCAAGTAAAGTTCAAGCACTGAAGTACTGCTCAGTTAGGACAAAGAACTTTAAAATGTTATAATACTGAGGTTCATACATGTGTCTGCAGTAATGACAATTATTGGCAAGAAAGCTAAGTGATAAATACTTTTGCTATACGGCTGTATTGATTACTTATTGCAATAATGCGATAATGGAATATCTTCCCAGTGATTCTTTTCTTTTTGTTTGTTAAAAAATTAATAAATAACCCTGATGCTTAATGGAGGTCATGTTCACTGATTATAAGACTGAAAAGCCTATTGGTACATCATCTGTCTTATTTCTCATCTTGAGACTATAATGAACCTAGGCCCAAAGCTGTTACCTGTAGAAGCTGTATTCAGCTCTAAGTAGTTCAGATAAGCGGACAGTGTTTTTAAATCTGAAACTTAACAAGGACATAGATTTGTTTTAAAAAAAAAAAACAAAAAAAAATAACCAAAAAAAACCCAAACAAAAAAACCCCAACCAACCAACAAAAACCCCAAAACAAACAAACAAAAAAAAACCAACAAAAAGAAGACCACCCCATCCCCCCCCAAACACCCCAATCTATATAGAATTATAAATGAGTGTAAAAATGTTTGTGTTGGTGTAGTTGCATCTGCATGTGCATTTTGTTTGAATCTGAAAGAGGTGTCATCTTGATACTGGTTTTTGTTGGTAAGTGTCTTATTAGTAGATTTACAGAAGTAGTGTAAACACTGATAACCTGTAATAACTGAGCTCTGAATGGGGAATTTTGCTGCTGACCAGTGAAAAATCTTTTTTTTTTTTTTCTTCTTTTGAACTTGTGATTGATGACTGCTGGCTAAACAAAGAATGAGCAAATAGATTTCTTGTACTACTTAAAGCTTTCCTTCATTAGATAACTTTCTAGCTTGAATTCAAGTTTTGCTGTCTAATCATAGAATTTCTTGAGCATGGAGATTTATTATTAAATAATCTGTTCCAGTCTTTTACTGTGTCCTATTTATAGTGTTTATGGGTTCATCTGGTACCTTCCTTCCAGAAAGTTTCAGCTGTGGCAAATCTTACAGCACTTTTTCTTGTTTCGTTGTTGACTGTGAATCTGTTTTTAAGCTATCTGCAGGGCAAAAAGAGGTTCCTCGCTTTGTCTTCTTGTCTTACCTGCCTCTAGAAAGAAAGAAATACTGCTTTGTCTCCCTCATTTTACAGCAGAAGATGCATATGTGTGATTGCAGAGTCAAGTATTTTTGAATAATGTCCTTTTCATTGTATTATGCTTTGAAAGACTTATTTTTTAACTATGTAATTTTTAGGTCGTCAGGTGAAAAGCTAGCTGCATTTCTAATCTCCTGACCCTCTCGGTTGTCAGGAGTTTTTCTTAAATTCTTACAATCTTTTTTTGCTATGTTACTTGTGCAAGCAAAATAAAATAAAATAAAAAAAAAAAACCAAAACCAAACCAGCCAGGGATCAGGCTATTGGTACGAGTATTTCCATTATGCTCTCTCATGTTCTTCTGTCTGTATCCACATCTTAAGTTATTAGACAGTCTTTTTCTGTGGGATTTTTGTTCTAACAAAAAAATACCAGAATCACAGACTGAAACTGTGAATCAAGGAAAGAAAACACTGCAGATATCTGCAGTAACAATACTCAAGGTTTTCTTATTTCTCATCTTAGTAATTAGGTAATTCAAGTCTTCAGCTTAATATGGCATAAATCAGCAGAAATTACTGTTTCTAAACCACCTTTTGTGCCTACTTCTCCCCTGGCCCCCCCAACCCCTGGTAAAACAAACATCACATTTAAACAGAAATTTTTCTTCTGTGTGACAACATTATGAAGAGAAAAGGATGGAAGGTGTGGAGTGTTATAAGGAATGTTTTATGACTCTTATTCTTAAATTCAATACAGCTATCTTCTGTGCAGCTTTTCCTCCCTGTTCCTCTTGAGCATCAGATAGTGATCATCAGAAATATGTAACTATTAGTGTCTGCCTACAGAGTGAATTTTTGTGTGCAATAATAACTCGGGCTTCTCTTCAGCAAATGTTACTGTGCCTTTTGCTATGGTCTGACAGGCATGACCTACATTTAAGAAAGCCCTCTGGGTCTGTCTGGTTCATTACTGTCTACTTGCAGATGCTTCTTCATAGATGGTTAGTTGAGAGGCTTTTGCCAACCTCTAGTTTTTTGGTGTTTTTTGTTTGGTTTTTTTGTTTTGTTTTGTTTTTTTTTTCCCCAACATTTTGGTATAGTGGTTTTGCAAATTCATGCTCTCCAATAGTAAGAGCCTGGCTTGCTTAATAGAATTTACGTGGAGCTTAGTTTTAAGCATCTTTCTGTCTTTCCAACAGCAATATTGAGAGCAGTTTGATTTTTATGTCACTGAGCTTCAGGTTGCTCTGGGTTTTTAGATGAAAGTAAATGTATATTTACATACGAAACGTCCCGTCTCTATTCTGAATTCTGCTTGAGAGTCTGTTTTCAGTAGACTGTTGGAAATGGTTTTGAATATAATTTAAAGGTATTTCCCAAACTATTGGGGGTATATTTTTAATAGTAAAGAAGACCACCTCATATTTTCTTCTTTAGTAGTAGGAGGCTGGTTGCTCTAACTGGCATAACTTTTAAAGGTAGTAATGATCTTTAAATTAACCAATACTGCTTGTGTTTGAAATGCTAATCCAACAGACTGTATGGTTTGTACAATTATTAATACTTTTTGTCTATGTTGCTTAGTAGTTAAGAGGTTAAGCAGTTCATTGGGGGCGGGGAGGGGAACAAAAGCAGTTTGCGTTTTGTCAATTTTCAACTTCAGATATCAGTAAATCATAGCAGCAGCCTTCCTTATCAGTTGTTTGCACAAAAAAAAAAGTGGAATGGGGGAGGTGGAGAAAAAAAACCTGTTAGAGTTGTGTCTGAGGGGACCATCTGCTGTGGTTCCCAGTGTTGTCAGTGTGATAAGGGATAAGCTGTGTAAACAGAGGTGCCACAAAAAAAGGCAGGCCCCGTTCAGGGAGGCATATGTACGATTTGGATTTGGGTTGATAACGGCCTTAGAAAGTCGGAGGACTTAGGGTAAAAGTCTGTCAAGCAGGGGAGAGATGTATTTAATCTGAAAGTCCAGATGTAGCTTATTAGCATGAGTTTGCCTTTGGACTAACTTCTGTAGCTTTCTTCTGATTTATTGGAACTTCTACAAACAGAAAATATGCATGAGTTGCAATGGATTTATGTAATACTGACACTTTTTTCGTGTTTTGGAAACGTTCACTAGCTGTTTGAATTAGTGCTTAATCAGCAAAAATAGATAAAGATTTGAAGAATGACTGTCACTGATATTAAATGTTTGATTTTGGGGGAAGAAATAGCCAGGTGGTCACTTGGCAGAATAATTGGGCCCATATGAACAGAAATGGTCAGAAAATTGGTGACTATTCACCTGGCCACAGGTGTCCCTAGCGGATCTTAATTCGATGTGTATGTCTCAGACCTTTGGAAAAATGTGAAATAGAAGCAGACCACCTCTGGAAGTAGGGAGGGGGTTTCCTGAGCCTCTTGTTAGTCACACACTGGATGTTCGTTACAGCAGGGTGGGGTGCAGGTGTGTTTTGCTGGCTGCCAGTCCACCTGCAGTGTAGAGCATGCTGCACGTATCAAAGAACCTTAGCTCTGTTTGGACTAAAACAGACATCTGTTACTAAAGCCCCTATAAGTAGCTAGTTCCAGTTTAAATTTCTGTATTAGGGTCACTGATAGGTCTGGTTTTATGGTGACTGAAGTACTGGAAAATGGGGAGGAGGTTTGTGTTAAAAATAAAGTTAAACTTTTCACCAGTCAGTTTCTGGCCACTTATGATAGTGGTTTAAGGGAAATATATGCACAACTTGGAATTTTTTTGGTTAATGTTATGAGGCTTTTGCTACTAAGATTCCTGCAGCCATCTATAACAGCTACTAGGGGTGAACTCTTTGGGAAGATAGCATGTATAATAATGTTCTGCGGAAAAAAGAGTATGACAAAAGAGTATGCCTACTACTCGTCCAGGGCTGTCTCCTTTTCCATCACACAAACTCTCCTTTCTAGTAGCTATATCGAGAAGGTAATGATTTCTTTCAGTCAGTGATGATGTGTGGAAACTGAAGAAGTGCCAATACCTTTGCCTTGCTAACTGCTGGAATGTGATATGTCACATTTGGGGAGACTTAGCGTGGGTGGGTGTTGGCCAGTGGGTAGGTGGTATTACTCCTTTGGGGAGGAATAGTTGCTATGAACTATTGCCCTTTGTGAGGGGGTTGGTGCCTGAAGTTTGAGGTGCAGAGGTTTGGAACAGGCTGGAAGCTGGGGTCTGTATGTGGGAAGAGAAAGTGGAGGTAGGGACGCTCAAACCTTTATGGAAAATAAGGGAATTGTCAAATAAATTAAAAAAAAAAGTTTGAGCATGGCTGACCTATAGGTCAGTTTACTTTCTGACTATATAAGATGTGAATATTTATATTGCTTATTAGTGAGCCAGTAACAGCACAAATGTAATATTTTCCTAACTTTGGATCTGGCAGCAGGTTTATAATAGCCCTGTTTAAAATATATATGTTGCTTTCTCTGATGAATGCTCACAGACCTGTTTGTGCTGGGCTTGACTGATGTCCCTGCTGCACATGCAAGTAAATATTGTCAGTATATGGTAAGATTTATCTGTAACTCTTCTCCGTGGTGCCCAGTGGCAGGACAAGAGGCAATGGGCACAAACTGAAATACAAGAAATTCCATTCCATTCCAACATAAGAAAAGACTTTTTTTTTTTTTTTTCCACAGTGAGGTTGACCAAATGCTGTAATGTGGCTGTTGAGGTGTGGAGTCTCCATCCTTGAAGACAATCAAAACCCAACTGATCATAGCTCTGAGCAACCTCCTCTAGTTGCCCCTGCTTTAAGGATGGGGGTTGGACTAGATGATCTCCAGAGGTCCCTTCCCACCTCAGCCACTCTGTGATTCTACAAAAAACTGTAAGCCTCAGAAGCTGTTCTAGATGAGGAGGAAGGTGTTGGGGAGAGAAAAAAAAAAAGACTTTTGTCTTGTTATATAAAGTCAGCTGAGTTGCTGGCTGTTTTTCTTCTGGTTAGCTTCTTGCCAAAATTTTCTTTGGTGTTTGTCTATATTGTTTTTCTGTCTGTGGGTTTGCTCTCAGGTTACTAGGGTTTGACAAGGTGTCTTTACCCCGTTTGGAGGAGGGGGGGGAAAGTTTTTTTGCACTTGCGGGAAGTGGGGGAAGGCAGAGGAGAATTTCACATCACTTTCCTTTGTCCCATGGAAAGTGTTTTCTAACTCATTTTTAGGTAGTTCTTACAAAGGTGAATTCCGTGCTAACCTAGTGCTACTGTCTTTATCACTTTTTTAATGAAACTGCCCAAGTCGCAGTAATAGTAAGGGGAAATGTAGTTCTGTTACCATTTGCTGTAATGGAAGCTATGATCAAAACTTCAGAAATGACATACTGGTTGGAAGAGTCACTTCAATTTTTTCACTCTTTGAGTTCAGGCATAGATATTGATTATGTGTGAAATACTATTGAGGGATGAGAAAGAACTCAAAGTGAACATAAAGTGCTTCTTAAAAATAAACTTTCAAGACTGAATGCAACACTTTCCCTTTATTAAACCAATTGATGTTTCTTTCATACTGTTTTCAGTTTGTGAAGGTTTTCCTCTTTTCTTGACAGCCTTTTTCCTCCCTGGTATAGGGACCTTCACTTTTTATTGTCGGGGCTTTTATCGATTCTCATCTAGGTGCAATATTATACTTTGCAGAAAGTTTCATATGTAAGGTTCTCCACACGGGGCTTTGACTGAAATTAATGGGACACTTGCTAGGTGGTACAAGTTGGTGGCTTTTCTTGGATGTTGCAAGAAGAAGATATAAAGAGCTTGCCTTTGTTGTAGAGGATGTGTAGGAAATAACTCACTGCTGGTCTTATCCCTGTAGAAAGAGAAGGTTAGATCAGGTGCAGAAAATGTGACCCAGAGAATTTAAGTTGGTACCTCTTCATCACATGAACAAAATGAATTATGTAGATGTATTTCTACATTTTGCTTAAAATGCTGATTTAGCATATTTTCTTCCTCGTCAGCAAACATCTGGTATGCTACAAATAACCCACTCTACTTAGGATATAAAAAAATATAAGTGTTTTAAATTATTGAGATTCTGCTTAACTACATGTAAATACTTATGAATAAATTGGTGATTTAATTAATGATGTTTTAATAATTCTTATACAATTAGATTGAGTGGTGGAAAGCATTTGCAAGCTGAATTAACTATGGAGTTATTTTACAGGTTGTGCCTGCGTCATCTACTACGTGTGTTTCCTAATGCTTTCTTTTGCTATAATTTCATCTTCACTTAGTATTTCCTTATTATTTACTTGAAATTCCATGCATTATGAACCAATGGATTCTGTTTCATATAGATATGAGAACAATATTTCAAATCTGTCCTTCTCTCTGGCCTGCTGCATTAAAACATTAATGCCAGAGGAAAATGTTGTGGGTCAGATGCAGATTTTTTTTTTTTAATCTGATCTGCTATGGACTCTTAAGCTTTGTAGTGGGTTTGAAAGTCTGTTTACCTGCAATAGCATATGTTAGATGCTTGTTTCTTCTTAAACACATCTGTCCTAATTGCGTTGTATTCTTTTCCTGTTTTGAAACAATGTGTTAGTCAAAACCTGCACTCAAGCTTCTGTCTGCCTTTTCTCACTCAAAGCAATAAAGTTAACCATTCCAGGCATTATTTAATGTGCTGGAGATCTTTAAATAGTTTCAACATTGAGTTCAGCTTTGTTTGCTCTTTTCTACAGTTGCTGCAGTTCTGAGATTTGCTTCTTCAACTAATAAAACTAATTAAAATTTGAAGAGTGTGGTTTTTGCTTTTACAACCAATTAATTTAGTTTCCATTGAAAGTAATTTCCAAATGAATGGTATCTGTCAGCCTGCTGTATACGTGGAATATTCCAACATTATAAGTTGTCTTAAAGATGAATTGTGTATATGGGGAAAGACCACATGTCCTTGCCTGACTTGGCTGGTGGAGAGGTGTGCAAATAGAGGGGAATGCAGACTGATGGGGAAATAATCTTTAGAATGGCTCCTTTTTTTTAATATTCTTCCCCCCTTTAAGTCATCTTTTATTTGCCTTGACTTTAAAAATTGGTGTTTGAAAGATATCACAAAATGTTATTCATTGGCTTCCTTAAAAGCCTCTTTAGTCTGTCTTATTATAGATAGAAGGAACAATTTTAAAGGAGTAATGATTATCGAACTGAAAACTACTCTTATCTTGAATTTCGATCTGTTTCAAAATTGATTTAGGTTACTCAGTTACTGCATGCTGACATAAGTAGCATATTGAGAGCTTTGGCAATAGAGGAACAAAAATGATCGAATAGTGAAAATGTGCAGTCATAGACTTTCCTTCACTGCTGTTCCAAATCATGGCCTTCTGATTTCTGCTGGTGGTGGATTGAAAGGAGGTGGTGATGGGCACACGGATCCTGTCTTCATGGTAGCACAGCTCTGGTTTTCAGTACAAATGCAAAGGGCAGTGTGGACTGCTGAAGCGAGTGTTCAGGAGTCAAGCAGGCTGATTCTGTGTTGCCGCTGTGCAGCAGCAGCGTAGGGGGGCAGGCAGCTCACAGCCACTGCGCCGTGCTGGGACTGGGCATCAGCGATGGGAAGGCTGCTTGAGTGTTAGTTGGTGCTGTGCTTCACAGCTCCCTGGCCTTACGGGCAACCCGTTTGTGTCTCAGCCCCCGAAAAGCTAGGAAGAAGTGCTTATTTTTAAACATTGGTCCTGTATCTTCAGCCTTCTTGGAATACAAAGAAAATATCTTGGAATCATATTTTTGTTCTAGAAGATAGGTCTCTGCTTCTGTGTTCTCTGAGGTAGATAGATCAACAGGGCACATAAGGTCCCGTGACCTCAATTAAAACACATGGAAGCAGTTTTGCTATTCCTTTTAAGGCTCAAAGCAACTTTTCCCATTTGCTTGTCTTTAACTTACAAATTATGGAAGAGCTTTGGAACACATTGCTGGGGAATCTAGAAAACCACTTATTGTTTGTTCTTGGGGTTATTTTTTTGTGTGTGTCTTAATTAAATAGCAGTACAGAGAACATGAATAATCCTGTATCCACAGTCTACCACAGTGGACAGTTTCCTAAAACAAAATTTAGCAATGTTTGACTAGAAATTTTATTTTACACGTAAAAAAGAAAAAGGCAAAGAGGGATTCTTCTTTTTAAATGCTCCTTGCTTCTGCAGGAATGGGAGGGTGAGTTTGGTAGCTGCAGCTCACAGTTGAAAATAGAGGGTAGCTCTGTACTGGTTATCAGTTTGTGAGTAGACTGTTTGTGGGGGATGTCGGGGGGCACACAGCTGCCTCCATGTGGAGGAGAGGCAGGCAGACCCTATACTTGGGCATTAGCATATGTCTGAATGGGGGAATAGGAGGAAGCAGGGCGGGGGTGAAGGTGGCTGTTGACTTAGCAAGGGAAGAGCAGGATCTGGTGTCTGGTTTGTGTAACTTGAGTGCCCCAGTGCTGTCAGCCTCACCAGCTCTTGCACCAGTGCAGTTCTGCCAGTGCACAAGAACTTCACTTACACTGTGAGCTGCATGATGCCAAAAGCCATAGCTTTAGATACTGCTGTTTCACAATGTACCAATTCTTAAAAAGTGTGGCATAACTAACTTGCTCACATTTTGAATGATACAGGATTTTAACAGTAATGACAGCATTGTGGTCTGGATCCTTCATTTCATGCCATATGTCACACTTGTAATTTAATTCTGAAAAGTGCTTGCATAATGATTTGAAAGTGCTTTAAGTACTTGACAGCACATCATCAGTGCGGGAGAAGTCAGTTACTGTCTGTGTGAATTCCCTTCTAGCCCTTTTGACTAGATTATTCAGCACCTTGTTTTAAAGACAGATGACATGCAAGTGTCTTCTGAAAGTCAATTGTATAACTTGAAATTAGAAAGTAGTACATAAGTATTAATGATAGTACCAGAAAAAACATCATGATGCATGATTGGGATGAGTCCCAAGTATAAATACAGGCTGGGCAGAGAATGGACTGAGAGCAGCCCTGAGGAGGACGACTTCAGGGTGTTGGTTGATGAGAAGCTCAACATGAGCCGGCAATGTGCGCTCGCAGCCCAGAAAGCCAACAGTACCCTGGGCTGCATCAAAAGCAACGTGGCCAGCAGGTTGAGGGAGGTGATTCCGCCCCTCTACTCTGCTCTGGTGAGGCCCCACCTGGAGTACTGCGTCCAGCTCTGGGGCCCCCAACATAAGAAGGACATGGACCTGTTGGAGCGAGTCCAGAGGAGGGCCACGAAGATGATCAGTGGTTACTGGAGTACCTCTCCTGTGAAGACAGGCTGAGAGAACTGGGGTTGTTCAGCCTGGAGAAGAGAAGGCTCCAGGGACACCTTACTGCAGCCTTCCAGCCTACAAGAAAGCTGGAGAGGGACTTCTTACAAGGGCATGTAGTGATAGGACAAGGGGTAATGGCTTTAAACTGAAAGAGGGTAGATTTAGATTCGATATAAGGAAGAAATTTTTCACTGTGAGGGTGGCGAGGCACTGGAACACGTTGCCCAGAGAAGGTGTGGATGCCCCATCCCTGCAAACATTCGAGGCCAGGCTGGATGGGGCTTTGAGCAACCTGGTCTAGTGGAAGGTGTCTCTGCCCATGGCAGGGGAGTTGGAACCAGGTGATCTTTAAGGTCCCTTCCAACCCAAACCATTCTGTGATCCTATGACACAGTGTAAAAGACTTCTGCCTCCTGCGTACTCACCTTGCCACAGGGCCTTCGCAGTGTCACAACACCATGGTTAATATCATCAGACACGTCCAGTTTCACAATCTATAACCCCTATAGCCTCAGCTGAGTTCCCAAGGCCGACAAGCAAAAAGCTCAATGAGTTTTTGGACATTGACTTGGACTTTCCCAAGCTTACCAGCCATGTCACCTGGCAAAGGTGACAACTAATTAAATGTGGTCTTTCTCTCTTTGTCTCCCTGAATGCTAAATAAAGGGCATGGAAAAAAGAATTATTTCAGTGGTCTAATGAGGGGATTTCTTTCAATCGTGAAGCTGTAGATTGTATAGAGCTAAGCTTACAGGGACCTATTTAAGCATTTTTTTTTTTTTTGAAAGATAAGGTGTATATACACACCTTGCACACTTTGATTTCTAACTCTTGAAGACATCTGCCTCAGGTTTTTCTTCTGTACAGTATGAGCTCAGATTTAAAACAAACAAACAAAAACCCAAAGAGAAAACCCGCCCAAATCCACTGTTATTGGAATCTGGACTGGTAGGTTGGGATTTGAGATCTTCCTGGGACTAGCAGCTTTTTGTGGGAGCTGAGCACTGTTTAAGAGGGGAGACTTCAGTTTTAGAGCTTTTACTTGTGTATTTATATATATGACAAGTGTCTTCTGAAATGGCACAATTTTTATCAGCTATGCACCAAACCTTAGATTATGCTGCAGGATTTGCTTCTTTACAGTTAATGCCTTAGGCAGCTTAGTGGGGCATCTGTCTTTAGCAATGCCATGCAAAGGATTAAATGTATTTTTTATAAATGTATAATAAATTAACTTTCTTATTTGAAAAATACCATTACTTAAGTAACAAAGCAGCATGGGGGGAACTTACTGTTTTGGACAGTGCATTTTTAGCACGTGTTGTCTGAACTTTTTTGAATAGCTAAATAATGAATGGCTCTAAAATCAGATGATGATTGTTGTTCGGAAAATTTCATTCTTGTAGTTTCCAGTTCTGAAAGCATGTGCTATTTAAGTTGCGTGAATTTTGAACATATTTTCTAAGGGTTAATCAAGTAAATCTTAATAGACTATTGAAAATTTGGTTTGCTAATGCACTAACAATTCAGGAAAAAATATCATATTTCTAGTTTTTCAGTTGTGTCAAACTACCAAAGTTATTCATTACTGAAGAAATTCTGCCTAGCCTCTGAATTTCGAAGCAAGTTGGTTTTTTTTGGGGGGGGGGGATGTGTACATCTTTGGGTTTTTCCATGGCTAGATGGGTTTTCTTTGTTTATGTCAAGTAAAAGGACAGAGGTTTTAATTGCTAAATAGCTAATATTCTCAGAAATTTTGAATGCTAACTGTCTACATTACAAGTTTTACTGTGAGATGCTGTCTGTCCACAGGTTGGCACAAAACAGTTTTATATTATTGTATTAAATCATTTGAGTTCTAAAATAATTCATTTTGTGTACCTTTAAAAAAAAAATCCACTGCTTATTCTGTTGTAAGTAGATGCTCCATGTTTGCTATTATTCACCAATTTTTTTGTTATTAAACAGAACTGTTGTTTATCTGCAGGATTTCTCCTGCAAGGTATCGAAGTGCAAGAGAGTTTTACTTGATTTGTTTTCTTCTAGATTAATAAGCCCTGAGGTAACAGGGTGAAATATGTCTTCTCTTCATAGTTAAGGCATCCAAATACAAAGCAGTAATAACCAGAGAATAGTTGGCCCCCCTGCCTGCCATCTGTGATAGCCAGCTGCTGGATTGCAGTGCTTTGCATTGGAGGAAAGGCATGTGCCTGACTTGTTTTGAGATGAAAAGCTGGCCTTGGGAGCACTGCTCTCCAGGAACACGCGGCCTGCCTTGGTGTACTTCTGTGGGGCAGGTATCTTCTAATTTAACGTACAGAACGTAAGGAGTTAAATACGTGGTGTTTACATTGACCTGCAGAGAGGGGGTAGGCTGCCCAAGGGGGGGATGCTGTAAGGAAATAGCACTTTCCATCGATATCCCCTTGGTTCTAGTGTTCAGAAGCAGGTAAGTGGCTGTCACTCATGCACGTGTAAAGGCTTTTTCCACCTGTGTTCATAGAAGTCGTGGGTGGCGTGCGGAGACCAACACTTTAGTTCTCGCTTCATTGGGCAAGGTGGTCCAATGGTGGCCTTCAGGACCGTCTGCCTGACCTGCTGCCTTGCCTCAGCAGAGCTGCTCTGTTCCTGCCAGAGTTCTCTGCTGTGTCACTGTGTGACCAGCAAGTAAGAGCACTGAAATAGTCATCCACCCTAAAGGTGGCTTAGATGTAATCATATTACTTCCCATGGCATGGGGTAAAAACAAAAGGTGGTGGTGGGGAATCACGTGTGATCCAGTGGCTTTCTGTGAAGACTGGGATCTCCTGCTGAGGTACAGTAATGAATAGAGGGAGGTAGTAATATCTTAATTTATTCTAGATAAATTCTTAAGAGACCGAGGTTCTAGGTGTGGATTTTTTATTTTTTTTAAAAACAACTGTTATTGGTGGTGGATGGTTTCCTTTGTATATTCAGACAAGTTGCATAGGCAACATGTCAGGGCTTGCTTCAAAGAAAGTTACGGGATTGTTGGGGAGGCATAGAAGGAGGAGAGACAGGAGTAGCGTGCTGAAAAGGAGTGTTCACTTCACACTGATCAAGACTCTGAAAATGATTGTTTTAGTGTGGAATGTGTCTGTTTTGAAAGATGGTGAAAGAAAAAGAGCAAAGCCTTCTTGACAGTTGTTTGTTTTTGTTTTTGTTTTTGTGGGGTTTTTTTGCCTAATAGTATCACAAGGACCAGGATTACCAAAGCTAAAAAGCTAGTTTTTCCATCTTTTCAAAATAATAATAATTAAAAAAAATCAGGTTTATCACTATGGTGATTTGTGTGTAGTCATTTGCATTTATAGCTTGATTGTATTTTGTTATTTTCTCTTAGTGCATGTGGCTCACTCTTGGTGAGAAATGACTAAGTCTTTTGTGGTGCTTTTGTGGTCCTTCGAATGCTCTCTGATTTAAAGGGGTCTTATTATTAAAGTGTGGTATGAGCAGTGTTTTCTGAGTTACTGGACAGACACAGCTAATTAAGGGAGCTGTGAAAATGAAGTGGTTTGATGTAGAGAATGATCTGTGAGAAAATGCTTAAAAATTAGAGTTTTACCTCATACTATGGCAGAAACATTGGAAGGAATGTGTGTTGCTACTGTTGTGGCAGGCAACTAAGATAAAACCACAAAAAGCTAATGTGTGAATACAATGCTTTTGTATGTGTATGTGTTGTAAACTTAGCTCCTGAAATTCATTGCTGGAAGTATCTTCAGGGCCAAAGATTCAGGAATGAATTCTGTGTTCATAAATAAGAAAGTATTTTCCCACCTCATAAATTAGTTAGGCATCATTACCTATGGGTCTGGGAGAGACTGGCTGTGACCAGCATGTTGGTGATAAAGAAATTGCTAAGTAAAAAGAGCTTATCCTACTACCATTTTTTGCATCAGCTAACTGTACAAAGAGCATATGGAAGAAGTTGCAAGGACTGTCTGTTATTCAGATATATTCTTGTAATTTTTGCAGCTTTCAGTGTTGGAGAACAAAGAAATGCCTATTTTATCAAATCACTGGGTTTTAACACACAGCAATAATATTAACTAACAAATTACCATGTTTTCTTGTGTGAAAATTCGTAAGAAAATGTATTTTCTTCATGGAGAGTAAGTACTTACTGGACAGTTTCAGAATGATTTCTGTAACTTCCATAAATGTAATGCGTGGCTGTTGAGAAGAAGTTAAAGCTCTTCATAATGTTTAATATCTGCAAGCTATACACAAACTTTTGTCTTATACTGTCCTGCTTTTTCTTTCTTCATTCAACAAATAGGCATTGGACTAAAATTTTTGGCTTTTGTATTCCTAAAACATAAAACTGTGTGTGAAATACCGTAGACTTATAGTCATAGAATCATAGAATCGTTAAGGTTGGAAAAGACCCTTAAGATCATAGCATCCAGCTGTTAACCTACCACTGCCAAGTCCACCACTAAACCATGTCCTCAAGCACCACGTCTACCTATCTTTTAAATACCTCCAGGGATGGAGACTCAACCACTTCCCTGGGCAGCCTGTTCCAGTGCCTGACTACCCTTTTGGTGAAGAAGTTTTTCCTAATATCCAACCTAAACTTCCCCTGGCACAGCTTGAGGCTGTTTCCTCTCATCCTATATTGACACTGCCTGATCCCAAAGCCTGCTAGAGAAAGAGATTTATAGATCTCTTTCATTGTCGTCTTTGCACCTGTACCTATACCTCTTTGCAAATACTATTAAGTAAAACTTAAGGTAGTGAATCTGCTAAGTGTAGTCTATGTTTGGTATAGAAGTAATTTCAAAGTGACCCGTGGTCTAGTGTAGAGAAATGGGACTGTGCTATCTAGCATGAAAACCCTAATGTCACATATAGCTTCTGAATTTTTTAAAAATAAGTTGTTAACGCCAAACAAGACTGTTGATACTTTTTGGTGGGCCAAAAGCTTAAGGAATGAAAGGTGGCAACACCACCTGGGTAGCTTCTCTTCCTAGAGCTGCTCGGGTGAAGGGAGGAGGAAGTGGAGGTTTTTCCATGTGTACTTCCGAGTGGCTTCCTTCGGTTTCCATCTGAAATACAGATTTACATAAATGACAAATGAAAAGTTAACCATTAATTACTTGGTAAACAAAAATAGTTAGCAAGGATTCTTAATGCATGAAAATGTGAAAATTAAGAATCTGCAAAAGCCTGTGTTAAAGTTGCACAACTATTTAAGTATATAAAGAAGTATATTTTGTGATTAGGAAAGAAGCACTCCGGTGTAGAGGTTATAACTTCTTTTGAGACTGAAGTTTAAAGCAGGCTATTATTTTATTACATGAGTTAGGAGTTTGATTTTTAAGTTCTGCTTCTCCACTACAGTAAAATAGAAAGCAAGTAGGTTTACATAACTATACTTAACGTTGAATCCTTGCTGTCTTACTTTTTCAAACCAAGCTAATACTTGAAGCTGCTTCAAAGGAGCAGAGTTATCCTAAAGATAACATTCAATGTCTGCAAGTGTTGAAGTGGTAACGTGTTTTGTGGCTAGCATTGTTGCAAGACTGTAATGGTTGAGATTTTGCTACTATTTCTGTGGCGGCATAAACTTCAGCGTGTTACTTTATACTATTTTGTCAGAAGCTACTGTCCACAATTAAAATTGTTTTAAAGAAAAACTGAGTTAATTTTTAGCATTTTTTTTGTTCTGACTGAAACGTTCCGTTACGTCAAAGGTTACAACTTCGTTGGAAGAGAAATGCAGGCTTTGGTCAAAGGAGGAAAATATCTATTCTTCTTCAATGAAGTGTTAATTTAAGTTTTTTAATGTGTTTTGGGCCATTTTTCAGCTTCATCAAGCTGCTAGTCCCAAATGAACAGAACATTAAGATTAGAATGGGAGATAGTGAGGTTTATAGTTCCAGTTAGGAATGATGTAGAAAAATTAAATTTTTCTTCAAAATAAAATAGTAACTTGAAACATTTCCACTGACAGTTAGTGAGAATTTTTTAAACATTTCATATTGATTATAACATAAAAGGGGAAAAAAAAGTTCTGTTTAGAAACCATTGAAAGTATAGTTCGTGACACTGTAAGGATTTTTTTAACTTTTTTTGTGAAGTGATATTTAATGAAATTTTAAGTGTTTCAGTTGCTGTATTTTTTTCAAATGGAAGATGGATTTTCTGTTGAGCTTCAGTATTGATGTGTTTGAAATATGTTAGCACTGAATTTGAAAACGAAAGAATTTGAAACTAAAATAGCTTTTTTGGGTTTTTTTCTTTTCTTTTTTTAAGTAAAGGGAGATCAAACTTATAGTACCATGAAGTGAACAATTTGCTAGTACAGACTTGATAGAAATTAATTTGAATGGCTTATCCTGCCAGCTGATCGACGAGGTGGTTCTTGCACTCAAAGGTCTGCTAGAGTTACTGTGCTTTAATGACTTACCGTTGGAGGCTGAGCTATAGTAACGTGCCTGCGCGTTTGCCTGCAGCAAACATATTTAAAACACTGGCTTGAATTGTAACGGCGTGCTAGCTAGGGAACGTGCCCGTGCTGCCTGTTGACGTACAGCTTTGTTGCCAATAATCTACTTTTGTGTATCAGTTATTGTTTGTAAATAGCATTGAAGGTGAGATGGCACCTTCAGTAAATCAGTTATCATGGGAGAGGGTGTATAGTAAGTTTGAAGAGTTTCAAGTGCAGGTTTGAGATTGCCTTTTGACATTAAGTTACAACAGATGTTGGATTTATTCCAAATCCTTAATAAGAGATGGGGGTTATAGTTTCCACTTGGCAAATTACCAGCCTGAAGAAAAAGGCTTCTATTCATGCTGTTATAATGGAAACTATTCTCTTTACCTTAGTCTTTCACAAATGCAGCTCGTTTAGTGGATAAAAATATCTCCTCATATTCATAGATTTCAGTCTCCTGGTTATTCATAGCTAGGCTGATTTGTTGCAGTTTCAGAGGTCTTGGGCAATAGGGGCAGATTTATACAATAGTGAGAAAGCCTCCTTTGAGGCTTCTTGTGAAGTAAAAGGAGCAGAAGGGAAGAGAAATTTGGTAGTGGACTTAGTGAGTCCTTTGTCCTGTAAGCAGGAGTATAAACTTAATCTTGCAGCATCACCTGCTGTACTTGGCTAACAGGCACAGCTACAGGATGGCAGCTCTCATGCCTGTGTTAGGACTTCTGGGCTGCTCAGTTTGCACAGTGAGGTCAGGTTACTGGAATGTTAAGAAGAGCACGATATACTAGTCTTTTGGGCAACTTCATTGACAACAATGGTTTTTAATTCTGTATGTCTGTTTTTATTTTTCAGAGGAAAGCCCTCCGAGGGCTAAACTAGGCTTTCTTGGTGCACCAGGATTTTTGTGAAAATACTGTTCCCTCCTTAATAGGTGATGTAGCAGTGGCTGATGGAGATGTAGATCTTTTATTATGATGTGAATAGCAGGCAGAGATGTAGATGTTCTTCAGACATGTTTTCCTTTATACATCTTGTGCCTTTTCTCAAGTCAGAAGAGTATTCAGATACAGGTGAGGTGTAGGTGGCTCTAAGAGTATATTGAAAATTTTGTTTGTTTCTGATGGTACTATTTAGGCTTTGCTATTGAGACGACCAAATTTTCTGACTGGTGTGAAGGTCAGTAGGGTATTGATCTCTGGGCCTGTTGAGTATCAAAAATAAAGAATGAAAGAAGTTCAAAACTTTGTTAGTGAATGACTTAAATTTATCTTGAGTGGAGGCTGGGACTCAAAGCTGTCAAAGCTTTGTACTCCTCAGTAGCAGAAATGAGAGAGAGGGAAACAAACAAACAAACAAACAAAAACCCCAACAACAAACCGCAACTAACAAAACAAAAAAAACCCCGCAATGTTTAAGCATACATCAAGTGTGTTCATGATAAAGTAAGAAAAACTTTACTGGTATTCCTAATTAGCTGTTACTAAACAGTAGGTATGCAGGCAAACAAAAGTATGTGCATATAGCATCTTGAAAACAAATTAATTTGCTCACTTCTATTTTGGAACAGAATGCATTAGCAGGGAGGAGATCATTAAAGATGAGATAAAGTTCTGAATTACAGCCTTCTAACAATAGCAGTTAAGCAAAATTCAGTGAAGAGTGACACAGAAAGCAGAAGAGCCCTTGAGCCACTGGTTACAGGACAGTTAAGTATCAGATTTTATTTCATACTTTATAGTCCAGTGTGCTTTTGCAGAGGCCGATATTAGCCTCAGCACTGAAACTTCACGGTACTATAGTTGATACTAGCTTTCATGATCTTTACACCAGTGACTAAAAGTAGGTCATCATTTTAAAAACAACAATACACTTGCAGCGTACATTATTTAAAACTGCATCACATTGCCTGCATAGCACATCTTGGCAAAACGAAAGTCAGTGATGACAAATATCTCATGTCATGGAGGAAGACGAATGTGAAGTGAGTTTGAAATGTGTAAGAAACCCTTAATAGAAAATGCATGACTTCAGTATTAATCTGTAAAAACTGGTCTAAATGATTCATACACGAATCTCTCTGATTTTTAAGTTTTCATCACTTCACAAATTGTAAGCTTTGTTTGGTCTGTTTGGTTTGTTCTGTTAGATGTTAAACATACATGCTCTTACTTTCTGACTGTTTAATAACACTGGAAGGCAATTGCATTATTCCTCTGAAGCAGGAGATGAAAATGGGGCACAGCAAGTATAAGGAAAAATTGGTAAAATCAAAGTCTGTAATTCTATTTCTTTTTTCCTCCTACTGAAGGCTAGTTAAAAGTCCACCATTTTCTTAGTTGTAGGGTGATTATTCCTCTTTTGGTGAGAATATGTTATTGTATATTGAGTTTCATTAAGCACTTCTGCTTCAGTATAGTTCTGTCCTTTTTCAATGTTTGCTGAAGAAGTCTCAGTTATGAATTTGTAATTGCTTAAAACAGAAACAGGTTTTTCATATTCGTTGACATATGGGGACTCTGATACTAAATGCCTAATAAAAATTATAAATAGATTTAATTGATCTAAAAAATCATGGCATTTGAGAAAATTATTCATTCTCTGATATTTCAATAACTGCCTGGTGCCACAGTAAGCCTACTAATTTGAGGCTTGCATGGAATTTTAGGAATATATTTTTTTTTTCTTGCACTGTCTCGTACTGATGTACTTCTTACTGCACTGTGTACTGAAGTTGCATTGTTTACAAGGACTTCAGGAGGTGATATTACATGTGCTTCGCTTTGAGAAAAACGATGTGTTCAGTGAAAACAGGCTATCGAACCTCTCTTTAATTCCTGCATTAGTACATTCTCATGGAAGAAGCATCCTTTCTGAGTGTTTCAGTTTGACCCAGCCCATGCAAACTTATGTTCACATGCAAACAGTCTGTGTGTTATATAAATATGACCTCCTTTATTGTTGTTTGATGTTTCTCAAGGCATTTTTTTAATAATTTGCCTAATTGCTTGACTCACTTAGTATTTTGTATTGTCAGGAGTGCAGATGTTATGGATATGAAAAATATTGCAATGTGCACAAAACACAGAAAGGTAGTGTGACAGGCAGTGTTCCCAGATTAAAATCTTTCATAGATATTTGCATGCATTTTGAATATTGAATATTCCCAGGTTAAAATCTTTCACAGGTATTTGCATGGATTTTGCATAGTGAAGCATTCATGTGCTTATTAGCCCCACACTATACTTGCAGTTAAGAAATTTGCATATTATTTGCTTTCTGTTCAGTGAAATAAGTTTTACACAGAATTCAGTGTATTAGCTCTTTTTATGCATGACCTATTACTGGGTGGCAGGCACCTGAAAAGAAAAATCTGGTACTACTTAGCATTTTGTAGCAAACACAAGATTTAAAAGGGGAACACCAGTAGAAGTGTTTCTGTCAGTAGGACCATTCAGTAACACGTGCATGTGCTGGGTAGCATGTTTTCAGTTTTAAAGTCATTTGTACCCTACAAAGGACTTAAATTTGAAGCTTATTCTTCATAGCAGATGCAGAAAAAAAGGTATAGGGGATAGATTGTTTTGTTGTGTGTTGTGGTGTTTTTGTTTTTGTTTTTTTTACTCGGTTCTTTTATTCATTTGTTGCAGAAGCACTGACTTGTTGCCACTTTCATGATTGCTAGCGTGAGCTGTCGATTTGTTGTGTTCCTGACAGTAAATTGCCATTTGTGTTCAGAATATTTCCTAGTATATTAATTTTGGCTTCCTTCTGAAGCACAATCAATATTCATTGTTCTTTCAGATCTACAGGCTTGAATTGAGATTACTCAAATCCTTGAAAAGTTGACAAAATCTTACCCTTTTTCAAAGAATAGAGGAAAATAATTGTACTTAAAGCCTGACTGTCAGTAGCCACTAACAAATTTTACTGTGAGGTGCTCTGTAGTTCCACAGCATGTGTGTAAAAATCCCACCTCCCGATGCCCAGAGTAATCCAACTGTGTGAGTATGACAGTTATCTTTTTGAACTGGAATTGCTTTTAGTAAATTTTAAATTGTGGTAACTTCATTACTTTGGTAATTCCAAGTACGCTTGCTAAACAGTAAGTAATTTAGCTATTAGGATATTCATGTATGACAATCAACTTTTTTTTAACATTTCCATAGGTCCTGATGCCCTCACCTGCATCTTCATGGTATTGGAAAGAGATTCCCACTGCTTTGGCTGCTTGTCTTTTACCATGATCAGAGCAGGTCAATGCAAGTGTACTGTGCAAAGATAAAATCAATTGTAATTTCTGAGAGCAGAAACTACAATACCCCCCCCTTTTATTTATGAAATAAAATTGGCACCCTGCTAGTTTTATATCTCCACTAAGTATCAAATGTTTCTTCAGCACTGCCTGATAGTTTTCTTCATCTGTAAAATGGAATAATTGAAAACTGATCTAAGGTAGAAGTATTTAGTGATCTGAGAAATCCAGAACATCTGATTTGCACTGCAAGATGTGTTTGAATATGGATAGCAGCAGACCAGCGCTAAGGAGAAAGAACCTGCAGGTCTTCCTTCTTCATCCTTGAAACTTGGAGATGGTCCCAGTCGTGTCACTCGGTGTTACATTTCGGTCACTAAATACCACATAGCGCAGGCTGCAGCGCTGGCGTGAGCAGCCGCCGTTGTGTTCCCCTTGCGTGTCTCAGCTGGGCCAGTGCAGATGTGCTGCATGGGGCACTTCAGTACCAAAACAGGTTATCTTTTTGCCTGGCGCGTTGTTTTTTATCCCAGGTCGGTTATCTGGCTGATTTTGTAGCCACGAACAGTTGTATCATTCCAGTGAGAGGATCATATGAGAAAGAGAGGAAAGGTGCTAAAACTTGGACTGCTACTGAAGGGAAGCTTTGTAAAGCTGTGCCGTAAGTCTGTTCCCTGTGTTAGTTAGCTCTAACTTGTGTCTGTGTGCCAGAACTGGCCTGCCACTTGCTAGGACAGGACTGAAGAACTTCTGTAATGAATGAAATTGCTGTTTTTTCGCAATGATTTACTGCTGTTGGTGATGGCTTCGTATTTCTTTAGCTTAACACATTGCAGTAGGCAGAACAATAAGCTGTGTTTGTGAGCCTGAGTTTTGCCTGCGGTTTGCATATTTTGTCTTTGAAAGCATACTTGGAGTTCATAAGACTAGGTTCAAAGAAAATAACTTCTATTTTTTTTCACAGACTGATCTCGAAATATTATGAATTTATTTTCCCTGTTTAGGTGATTAACAGGAAAAAATAACAACTTTTTCATTACATTGGTTGATGTCAACACTGCATGAACATCAGAAATTCAAAGTAGATCTGATTATGCAGGAAAAAGTATATTATGTAGTCTACTGGAGTATCTTGAAGGGAAAATGTGTTTTGAAACTTATTACAAAACAGATATATATGCATTTTCTCCAAGAAATATTCTTTAACTTTAGTAGCTAAAAGTCATTGTTAATGATTTCAGAATTAGGTTTCGTATCTGTAGTAAAAATGCTTTGGGAATAAGTCTGAAATTTAATTACTGAGATTTAAGAATTACTTTTGGACAGACTGATAGCCATTTTCAGTGATTGGCTAGTAGTGTTTCTGGTCACATGAAGACAGTATGTATAAAAGATCTTATTTGAAAGGGGTGTTTTAAAAATGTTGCATTGTCTTGATTGTACTAAAAATAATAGCAACAGTGAATGACGAAGCTGACCAAAAATCATCAAAACCTGGTTTTGTTCCATTTCTACTGATTTCCTCAACTGACTCCTGGTAGTAACCATGGCCAGGCTGCTTTGCTTTCCATTCTGTGAGCATGGGAGAAGTGCCACACCCAAAAGAGCTGGGTTCTATGCGTTTGTTGGAATTATTTATTTAGCTTGGGACAGTTGCATTTACACAGCATCTTTAAATAGAGGCAGATTGAACAGTGTCATAGAAGGCAAAATTTGACAACCGTAGGATTGGCATAAATACAAAACTCTGTCTTTTATAGTGAGGGTATTCTTTGGGATAGACTTTGGTTTAAATTTCTTCTTCTCAGATGCCTGTACACTTTGTGTTTAAAGCCTCTGGACATCACACCTGTATTCAGGTAGTGTTTTGGGAGCTGGTTCATGCTTCCTTACATATGCTGTCATCTTGGCATTCTTGAACTCATTCTACAGTGGTGTGAAGTGTCGACAGAAGATGATGGTTAAGGACCCTGTTCCATTTTTCCCCATGTACTTCTTTGTCTGAATATTGTCCTAGGAATTAAAAATTGTTGTCTCACCTTTTAGAAAATGCGGAAGGCTCTCTTTTATCCTCTTGCACTGTGTAAAATTTTAAATCTGCTGGAAGAGAAGCTGAGCAGGGTTTTTAAGTTAATCACGTAGGTGACTTCATCTTCACTGCATACACCAAACGTCTATTGTGTATTTCAGCGTTACAGCTCATCTCTCTTGTAGAGAGAAAAAGATAGAAACAATCATCTGTTTCCTGCTGCGGCTGAACATGGCTTTGTGAGCATTACAGACACCTCAGTCTACTTAAGAGTATCTGGTTTTTGGCTGACAGCTCTGGCGCAAGAGCAGGGACTACTTAAGTTTGTAGCTAGTTTTGTTTTAAGATATTGGGCTGCCCGGGATCTGTTTTACAAACAACTTGGCCATCCAGACTGTGGGAAGAGGATAACAGTACCCTTGAAAGCTGTCTCAGTATAAGTTATCTGTATGAGTCAGAGCCCTATGACTGAGATTAGTTTTTTCTGTGGTGTTTAGCATCTGCTTCTTGAGACTAAGTAGCTTCCATTTTTCATTGTAGGTATGTGATTGCAACTATCTTTTAATTAGTGCTGTGGCTTTTTAAGGCTTGTTTTACATTATAGAGATGTAATTGAAAGCATTATTTAAGTATTGCTCTAACCAGTCACGCTTATAACCCTCTAATGCATAGGTAGTGAACTTAATTTCAAAATGCATAGCTTCTTAAGTAGATTTTAAGGTATGGCTTAAGTTAGCACAACTTCATCTATGGTGATGTGAGTTTCTGCAACTTAAGTGTTTTACTGTTGGTTAAGGCTGTAGTTGCACCTTGATATTCTGATGGTAGCAGCCTATGTACTTGTGTCTCTCCATCCTTTTCTGCTTGGGTTTATCATCTCATTGGTTGGGCCACTTCATCTCTTTCTACATCTGCTTTCTAACTTGGCTCTGCGACATGGTGTTCATGGAAAGTTGAATGTCTCTAACAACCTAAGCTGATCTCAGTTTGGCAAGCAGTTTTGTCCCACGTTCCCCCAGCTGCAAGCTACCTGCCTGCACTACTGCACTGATCCCTGAGCCTACTCAGTTTACCAAGTGGGATTATGGTCACCTGGGGCAGGAATGGTTGTTGTTGCTAGGAAGGAGGACTTGCCTCTGGTGGAAGAGGATAGGGTTAGGGAATGCTGAAACAAACTGGAAATACATAAGTCCGTGGGCCCTGATGGGATGCACCCCCGAGTGCTGGGGGAGCTGGCATACGTCATTGTGAAGCCACTCTCAATCATGTTTGAAAGACTGTGGCGACTGGGAGAGGTGCCTGATGAGTGGAGGAAAGCAAATGTCACTCCAGCCTTAAAGATGAGCAAGAAGGAGGACCCAGGGAACTACAGGCTCGTCAGCCTCACCTTGATCTGCAGGAATGTGATGGAGCAGCTAATCCTGGAAACCGTTTTTCAGGTACAAGAAGGACAAAAAGGTGACTGGGAGTAGTCAGCATGGCTTCACCAAGGGAAAAGTCATGCTTGAGCAATCTGATAACTTTCTGTGATTAAATGACTGACTTGGTAGATGAGGGGAGAGCAGTTGATAAGCCTTATGTCGAAAGCCTTACTGAAGTAAGGCTTTCGACACTCCTCATAGGGAAGCTAATGAAGTATGAGCTAAATATGCAGATGGTGAACTGGATTTAAAACTGGCAGAATGGCTTAGCAAAGGACCTAGGGGTGCAATGCACCCTTGCAGCAAAGAAGGCTAATGGTATCCTGGGCTGCATTAGACAAAGTGTGTTGTCAGCAGGTTGAGGGAGGTGATCCTTCCACTCTGCTCAGTGCTGGTGAGGCCACACCTGGAGTGCTGTGTCCAGTTCTGGGCTCTCCAGTACAAGAGAGGCATGGACATACTGGAGACAGTCCAGTGAAGGATCATGGAGATGGTTAAGGGACTGGAACATCTCTCCTATGAGGGGAGGCTGAGAGGGCTGGGAGTGTTCAGCCTGGAGAAGAGAAGGCTCAGGGGTATCTCATGAATGTGTGTTAAATACCGGAAGGGAGGGTGCAAAGAAGACAGAGCCAGGTTCTTTTCAGTGGTGCCCAGTGACAGGCTGGGAGGCAGTGGGCACAGACTGACACACAGGAGGGTCCCTCTGAACATCAGGAACCACTTTTTGACTGTGAGGGTGACTGAGCACTGGCACAGGTTGCCCAGGGAGGTTGTGGATTCTCCATCCCTGGAGATACTCAAAAGCTGTCTGGACACGATCCTGGGCAATTTATTCTAGGTGGCCCTGCTTGATCAAGGGGTTTGGACCAGATGACCTCCTCCAGAGGTCCCTTCCAACCTCAACCCTCTGATTTTTAGCCATGGGGGAAGCTCTTGTGCTGCTGATTCCATGCATTGCTTCATAACACGGAATTCAGACTGAAGGATGTGTTTATGCTGTATCAGAGTAACCACCCTAAACCAGTCCAAGTATTGTGTGGTAAATGAGCTCCCGGTGAGTTCTGCAGTGGTGTGGCTAGCCTTTTCAAGTGTCTGAAGTAGTTGGTTTAATGGTAGTTCAGAGGTCTGTATAACCCTGTATTTATAGTCTTACCCAGAGCAATACAAGGTCTCGTCAGGTTCATTGTAAGCTCTGGTCACGCTTGTCATGAAAGCAATTTTCTATGAATCTTTTAGCAGCATATTATAATAAAGTGAAAATAGTTCTGCAAATTATGTTGAAAACATCCTACAGCAGATATATTCTACAGCAGAAAAAAAATATTTATTTCAGCAAAACTTCCCATTTTGCCTTTTCCTTTCAAGTCTTAGCACTGATCAGGATTTTTTATTAGGTTCCTCCATTACTGCAAACTTAGGTTTTGATTCTGTTCTGTAGTGACGTTTTAAGTATGCTTTAAACCTGTATGCTACAGGTTTTCATCAACCTATTTGAAGCGTGCATTTTGCAGTCCTTGTGCTATATTGGAGCAGTTTGCACTACAACAGCATTTACCAGCCAGTGACAGTCTTTTAGTTTCCTATACTGATCGGTTTTTCCCTGACGTACAGTTGTTGGTTCCTTAACCCCTTGGATGTTCTCACTGTGGCGGAATGCTGTCATGCCTGGGTAAAATGGCAATGTTTCTAATAGAGCATGTGCAGAAGCATTTGTGTATTTTTCCCACAAAAATCTTAGTCGGCAAGGAGGCTCCAAGGAACTACCAAGTGTTTTGATGTATTGTTAGTGTGCTAAGCCTATCCTGGGATCTTTGATAAGTGTCTAAAGCAGGAATGCACTATCTGTATATGATCACTATGGGAAAGAAAGAAGATTGATAAAGAATATTTATCTAGCAAAAGGCAACTTAAATTGTAGTATTCAATGTAGTTTTGGTCTGAATCTAAGAGTTAACCTTTTTGCAGTTTGCTGTAGAGTTTGTATGCCCTTATGTGACACAAGTTCGGTATAATGTGACTTAGAAATCTTTTCATTTAAACCCAAGGATATGTTTCTTGTCTTATGTCCATCAGCTCTCCTGTTTGTTGGGGGCAGAAAGGCAAATACTTGTTTTGGGATTCAAGAACCTATTTATGTTGTCAGAAACAATATCCAGTTTTGTAATGTGTTACACAGCTTGTGTGTTCTTGACTTCTGTGACATAATATTCCATGATGTATCATAACCTGATGTAATGTCAGATATTTGGGGGGCAGGAGACAGATTATCTGGAGCAAATACCAACCTGTTCTTGACATTTGTGAGCTGGTTCATTAATCAACCAAACTGCGTACTCATAGCTCAGCAACTCTCTAGCATCTTAAATATTAATTTCAAATGACAGAAAAGCAATGAGAATAGGAGTAAGGTTTTAACATCATGTCTGAGACAATTAATCATTTTCAGGTAACAGTAGCTAAACACTAGTTTTAACCTAATCATATTTTGTACATTTTTAAAGGCTGCTGTATCTTTTTAGGATGCTGTCTGACTTGGTGAATGATCTTATTTGTGTTCATTCCCACCACACTAAACTACTTCTTTTGTGAGGAATCTTGGTGGCTGTTCTTATTTTTATTTTGGTTTCAAGGTGGTTAGTCACCTTTGAAGTGCTAAGAGTAGATTTGGAAAATACACCCCATAAAAGTCTTTATAATCTGTACAACATTTGTGGGTAAGGCTGATATTGTTTTATTAGATAATCAAGAGTAGTTGAAGAAGTAGATGTTCTTTTGGATACACAGACATAAGCTCTGAAATAGAAACAGCTGACTTCAAAGGAAAATACAGGTTGAGAACTGTTGCTTAGTCACATATCCCTGAAGAAAAAGGACAGCTGGTACTTATGGTGTGGACAGTGATAAGGATGATAAAATGGTTATCTTTGGAGGAAGGGGAGAAACTTTAGCTTGTTTCTCATAGATGATGAAGTTCTCATACGGAGTGAAAGGTGCAGTGGCATGGAGGCTCACTTTTCTGTGGGGTGGGTGGTAGCTGATTTGGCTTCCAAAGCGTCGTGGTTTAACCGCAGCCGGCAGCTAAGCACCACCCAGCCGCTCGCTCACTCCCCCCAGGTGGGATGAGGGAGAGAATCAGAAGAGTAAAAGTGAGAAAACTCGTGGGTTGAGATAAAGACAGTTTAATAGGTAAAGCAAAAGCCGCACATGCAAGCAAAGCAAAACAAGGAATTCATTCACTACTACCATCGGTTCAGCCATCTCCAGGAAAGCAGGGCTCCATCACACGTGACAGTTGCTTGGGAAGACAAATGCCATCACTCTGAACACCCCCTGCCCCCCTTCCCCCAGCTGTATATGCTGAGCATGACATCATATGGTATGGGATAGCCCTTTGGTCAGCTGGGGTCAGCTGTCCCAGCTGTGTCCCCTCCCGACTTCTTGTGCACCCCCAGCCTGCTCGCTGGTGGGGTGGGGTGAGAAGCAGAAAAGGGCTTGACTCTGTGTAAGCACTGCTCAGCAGTAACTAAAACATCCCTGTGTTATCATCAACACTGTTTTCAGCACAGATCCAAAACATAGACCCATACTAGCTGCTATGAAGAAAATTAACTCTACCCCAGCCAAAACTAGCACACAAAGCTGATGAGTTGTCTCTCCTGGATGATTACAAGGTGTAGTGGGTTGGCTGGTTTGACTTTTCTGGTGTGTGCAAGGGTACTCTGTCAGGTAGGCATCGCTGGCCTATGTCTCTGTTTTAAATGTCTGGAAATATTGCTGGATGCTAGGTAGCTCATGGTGCTGATGAAATAAAGTTTTTGGGCTTTTTGGAAGAGTCTGCTAGTCCTTAGGGTTGCTAAGAGTCCATAGTTCTTAAAGATTTGTCAGAAACGTGCTTGCTTCCTGTGGGATTTCCTGCAAACTCTGTGCTACTTTGAGTATGTTTTTAGTAATCTATATCTTGCCATTCCTCTGTGTACTATTCCCCCTAATAAGGTGGTACTTATATTTGTGAAACCCATGTGCTTTATGTTCTTGGTTTGTGTTTATTCAATTTCTTGAGAGGTCTGGTGGGCAAAGAATTAGTTTCCTGTTAGCTTGCAGATCTTTTTGTACCTCTTACTGTACCCTCAGTGGCAGGACCATTTTTGCAGATACACATCTATTCATTCCTTAGGTCAGATTCACTGCTGGTCTTGTATAATTTAAACACTACCACTTTCAATTTTTCATCATTAGTTCTTAACCACAGCGAGAAGATTTCTTGCAACCAACCATTCCAACCACCATTTCTTGCAAGGCTCCTCTAGTTGCCCATATATTTGTAGTGCAGCTCTGCAAAGCATTTATGGTAGTGCTTTGTGTTATGAGGCTGGGAACACTAAACTTGACACTGCATGTTTGGATATACTTTGAACAAAACCAGTGTACCGAAAAATATAAGATGCACGTATTTTCAATCTTTTTATAGGATTATTCAATGTGTCAGAATATAATATAAAACAAACTGAAGACAATTCTTTGGCTAATGACTGTCTCTGTTGTGGCAATACATGCATAAAAAATGAGGAAGGATTTAAGGACTTCCTCTAGAATTTTTCTTTTAAATGTAGTGCAGTTCCTTTGAGGGGATTAAAAAAAAACAAACCCAAACCAAAACAACCTTACAGCTCATAGTGGAGTCTACCTCTAGACTGACTTGTGTTGATTATTTGTACTTATATTAATTTTTTTTCCATATATAGGCAACAATTATCAAATAATTGCTGGCTAGGATTACTTCTGCTAGTAAAATTCCATTAATGCATGGTAAAAAGACATTGGACGTGCAACTACCAAATAGAGAAACAAAAGCAACTGGAAGAGTTCGGTACCGTATTATTTGTAGCGTATTATTAAAATGATGTAGTAAACATTCATGAATAGTGACTTTTTAAAGGCATGATACACACTGTTTTTTCAAAGGCATTGGTGTTAAATATGCACCTGCTTGAAAGAGGCGTCATAATTTTTCCTCTTTGAGGTAGTCATCCTAATAGCGCATATCAAATTTGCTTCTGTAGTACAATAGAGACTACTTCAATGCATATGTTGAAACTGAAATCTTCCTGTGAAACCAAGGGTGTGATGTACAGAATATATGCTTTTGACAGAGATTTTGTGGGCTTCAGTTTCCTAGCAAATACTCAAGTCCTCATACTTTGCAGAAGACTCCTGTGCGTCAGTGGAAGGGGAATGTTATGCTTGGCTTTTACTTGCTTTAGTAAATGGATTTAAGTGATTAAATTCTACCACTTAACTGTCTTTTTTTCCACTAATCATCTGTTTCAAATGGATCGGTCAGTAAGCATGCCTGTTTATATATTCTAGTGGCACTTCTTCTAGTAATTAATTTTGTACAGGTTTTACTGTGGATAGCAATATGTTGAAAGAAGTGTACCCTTCTCTGGTTTTATTGTGTGCTTCGTAAACATGGTCTTAAGCTGAGTCTTCTTCCTTCCTAATCTCAAAGGCCCTGTGAAAATTCAATTCAGAAGCTGTTGGTGCAATCTTTGATGTATTTTTGACACACAGTTACTGCCCATACTTAATTTAAACCTTCGGCCTGATTGTAATGATGAAAGATCTGTACCTTTTTAGTGCATGCTTTAACTTTTTGAATGGTTTAAGCCTTGCAAGAATTTCTTGAAGTTATGGCCTGCCTGAAAGAACGAGGCCTTCAATCAACTTCCTCAAACAGCTAAATCTTTTGATTAGCCATTAAGTGTCTAGAAATAATGTTTAAAAATGCAGAAGCAGCATATCTGTAGTAATTACTGGTAGGACTTCAAAAAATGCTGTGTGTGTCAGAAAGTGGGAAAAAAAGTGACTCAGCTGTTTATTTTTTGACACCTAATAAGGCTCTACCTTTAATATTAATTTTTATTTTTAAGGAAAAAAGTTAAGTATATATTATATATACTGTAAAAAGAGAGTGGGGAACAGAGAGAGAGGAAGTCACTCAAGGTTTTGAACAGGGTCTAATAATTTATTTGTCATAAGTGCTGAATACTGCTTTTGAAAGTAAGTGTAATGTGGGATTTCAAGTTCCTCAGCAAAAATTGAGAATGTTAGAAGAATCTTGACTCTGTTAGGAGCTGCAAACTTTTGATTTTAAGTTGTTTTATACAGTGTTCAAAGAACTGGTTTCTTCAATCCATCTGCTGTAGAATGATCTTGTTTCTACTTCATAACATGGACTAACTTGTGAATAATTAATGTGCTTTTGGGCAGGACATTTTTCAGGAAATTATGCCTGTTATCTTGAGTGTTTGCTTTGGTCCGAGGATTTAATTGTGCTTGATGGGTGTAAGTAATCACATTTGTTGGGGAGTTTGGACTGTGTGTGCAGTTTAAAATCAATTACAGCAACTGTAGTAATTATTTTGATGATCCTGTACCGATTTGAGAATTTAAGGGTGATACAGAATGTGACAAAGATACATGTCTCAGCATGAGGAATACAAAATTCAGTTCATTTTAAACCAAAACATAGCAATTCACTAAAATGAGCATTTATAGTGCTGTGAAAATGGACCTGATGTAGATCATTGCTTGTTTGCAAGACAGGTAAAAGAAAAATCCTATTTGATTTGGACACAGTTGGGACAAAAACTCTATTTTCAATTTTTTTTTTTTTCCTGCAAGTAAAGCAGAAGTTAAGGCAACATCATTATTCAGAAAACAGCGCTGTAGGGTGATTCTGAAATAAGGGGTTACATGGGACTGGCAGCTTCGGTGTGAAATTGGGAATTGCTTTCATTGCCCAGACAGGGCTCCCCACTCTCCCTGTTGGTGGCCAGTCTGCATGGATGGTCCCAGGCTGTGCAAGGCTTCTGGATTTGAGGGCAGCTGGTGGCTTTACCTGCCGGCTGGGGATGCAGGCAGGGCAGGGTGCCAGTGGGCTGGAGAGTCCAGAAGAACTGAAGTCACCCCATCTGTGGCAGTCTTGGAGCTGCAACATTTGGGGCTTATCTCAGGGCTCGCAAGATCTGAGTCTTGGACATGGAGCTTAGACTAGAAGTTCTCAAAATCTGCTGATGTTCTCAGAGCTGAAAGTGGGTTTTCTTACCGAGAGATGCCAGGAACCCTGTACGGTTGGGTTGCTCTGGGGTGGTGGACCCTCAAAGCACCTGGGTTGCAGGTGGGGGACCTGATAAAGGAGCTTCGGAGTGGCAAATACAGGAACCTCTGCAGTGGAGTGGATGCTTTCTCAGTTTTACAGCTAGTAAGTTTTGGCAAAATATATCTGTTCAAAGCCACTTCCAGCATGGTGTGTTAAGTACCAGATGATTACTGGAAAATACATTGCATGTGTTTGCAAGGCCCAGTGATGATTAATAGCTACTAAAAGCCTGTAACAAGTAAAGTGTTGTGGTGTCTATTTTGTGAATATACTATTAATGTAAGTTTGAATAGAGATTTTTTTTTGTTTTGTTTTAAATCCATGCTTGGTGGAAATAAGGAAATTTCAAACAAACTTTACTACTTTTTTTTTTTTGTGATAAAAGGTCTGTTATCTTTAACAAGAAACATTGACAGATTATATCCAGGATGTAACAAATACTGTGCTATTCAAACAGAAAAAAGTGCAGTTGGAAGCTCTCCTGGGGTGGTAGTGCTTTTAGTGATTTTATTTCCTGAATTTTCTCTGTCAGGCTGTGTACTGCTTTTGTTCCCTCTCCATTACAGTTGCATTTTCCCCACTACCATTACACGTGTGTACCCTGTCTCTCCCTCATGGCATCAGTTTTAACTGTGGAGGTCAGTGCTTATACTGTTTGTTTGGTTTGTGAAACAGATTATCAAAAGTGACTCTAAACATCTGTTGATGGAAGACTGTGGTTAACATTTTAAAGTACCATCAGACACTTCTTTCTGTGTGTGTATTAGTCAATTGCCCATACGCTGCACGTAGCTCACTGGCCTCTGCAATTCCTCAGCCGGGAGAGGAGGAGTGTTCTCTTAACTGTATCTATCTGAAAGCATCACAGTGTTTCCCAGGGTACATGCTGTCAGATGAAATGCTATGGTAATTGTAAAGGTTTTTCACATAACAGTATTCTTATGAATCTGAGTTAAATCAAAATAAAGGATGCTGTGGGATTTCTCATCTCTGTCATTTGGAAGACATTTAATTTTAAATTTTGTTTACATCAAGCATGTACTTTTTTATTCTCTGCACTTACCTTTGAAAGAAAGTAAAGCCACAGCCATTTTTTTTCCACAGCTAGAAAAAGAGTAGCTGCTGGATATTTGAAGTACTTGTAACTTTACAGTAATAATTTATTTGCAGTAAGAGAAGGGCCATTGGAGGAGTAGGCAGGGTGCCATATATATTGCCATACATACTAAACCTTAAAAAGGAACTTAGCTGTATAGAGCTTATGTATATAGAGCTTAACTTCAATCCAAACTGCAGCCTTGGTGGCTAAATACCTGTGTTGGCAGAGCTTTAAAGAAATGCTGGCAGAGGGCTGGTGTGACTGAGGAAGAGAACAAAAATGTGAACTTAACATTGTTGTCTCATGGCAACTTTTTGTTTTCCTGGTTTTATAAGTAGAACAGTAGTTAAACACTTTCTTCTGAGTTTAATTTTAGTTGGAAGAGCTCAGAGCAGGACCTTTAGTTAAATGCAAGGGGTTAAGCCATTTGTGGCAGTTAACTTTTGTGCTTTATACAGGTTGAACATGTGGATTAAGCTGAAATGGTAGATGAGGTGCTTTCAAAGGCAGGAAGCTATCTGCTCTGCCCGCGCTTGCAGGAGAACTTGGTGGTTCCATGTTGTTTGTAGCTGGGACTCTCGGATGTGTGATCCGTGCTGTGTTGACAGGCTGAATTACCAGCTGTATTTCAATTTAGAAAGATCCTGACTGCTAAGCTGTGCTGATGACCCTAAAGCTGAGTCAATACCAGTATTTCTCTGTCTTGCTGGGCACATCCTGACAAGGTGTCACTCACAGATGATGTGGTTTTTTTTTTTTTTTTTTTTCTCCTTACCTAGAGAGGTCTGTTAATGCACTTGTAGGTTGTACTGTTTTCTTAGGGTTATTGTTTCAAGGCTAGCTGAAATAAAAGACTAGTCACAAACCAATACCATGTAACTTTATGAATTGAAGGTAGATAGTCTAGGCTTTCCCTGTAGTCATGGATCTCCTGGTGTCCTCTCTTGCCACTGTACCACTTCCCTTTATATCTAGCAAGGTTTTATTCATTTCTCTTAGGCCTTGCTCTTCTGAAATGTTGAAAAGATCAAAGGTGTGGTAACAGAAACTGCTTATGTCTTTTCCTGCTGGAAGTGATCATTACCCTTTAGCTAAGACTGGTTATGACCATAAGCATTTTTACCTTCATATATTAGAATTGTTAAAAAATGTTGTTTGCTTTTGGTTTTGGCTTTTTTTGGCTTTTTTTCTTGGTGTAAGGTTTACCACTAGGGTTCACCAGAAGCTTTCTAACAAGCAGTTGAGTGGATAATGTGCCAGAGTGGGGTGGGTTGTGCGACTTGCAGGAACTTGATATGCTATTTTTAAAATTCATCTTGGAAAGCAAAGAAAAGGTAAATTAGAGAACATGTGCTAAATGAAAACAGCTGTAAAGACAGTGAAGTCATAAGATACAAATATACAAAGGAAGATAGTGATCATGGGAGATACTAGATTATCAGCTGTCAACATGGAAAAAGAGGAATTTGCATCCTTCTCACAATAGAAAATGTAAAATAAATTGTGGATAATTACAGGCCTTGAAGTCTTAAAAGTAATAAAGTGAAGTACCTTCAATCTACTGAAAGCAGAAAGGGGAAGATAGCTTCTGAAATATCTTGGCTACTTTGAGCTGTGTAGTGAAATGTAGGTTCTCTGCTGTTGTTCCTCACCTTGCCTTCAAGAGTAGGAAAGACAAAGGTAAACCCAGCCAAAAGAGAGACACTCCCAGTGTAGAGCCTGGGGTGGGGGAGGAGAAGACAACCCAAAGAACTTTGACCCCTTATGCCATTGGCCTATGGGGCTCTTCCAGCAGATCTCCTGCCTTTTGCTTGGAGGAGATGGAGAACTGCTAGACAGCACTGTGCGCTCTGAAAGTGCAGCTTATTGCTGCAATGCGTCATCGCTTCTTGTGGCAGTGTTTGAAATCTTGAG
>CM036558.1:65607658-65627658 GCA_020745775.1 Theristicus caerulescens | reverse complement strand
TTTTTATTCTCTGGTTTAAATGAGGGGAAAATAAGTATTTCCAACATAACAAGAATGTTTGAAGGCTTGGCTTGAAAGCAAGCAAATTTACTTTTACATTCAGGAATTAGATTTTTAATCCTATTTTTGGCATTATCTCAATAAATGATCTAGAGTTTAAAAGATTAAAGAGAATTAAGGATGATGCCCAGTGATCAACAAGAAAAGTCATATACTAATCAACATTTTAAGTCGATGATCTACCTGTATAACCTTTGTGTCACACAGGAAGGGAGAGGGAATTTTCCTTAAATCTATAGCCAAAATCTATATGTGACCAAATTAAGAGTTTGAGTTAGAGGGTAATACTTTTGCCCTGATAAATTAAAAATGCATATTTTTTAATGCTAACTTTTATCAATACGTGTTCAATAATTTAAAAAATATTTTATATTACAAATGGCTTGCTATCATAAACTGTTCCGTTAGCAACTATGTGCAAAAATCCTAACTTTTGCAATTTTTTCTAGGGTTCTGTAGTGAGTCTTATTTAGGCCACAATGCTGAGAAAAAAAAAAAATTGTTCTGGAGCAGAGTTAACATCTATAAGTAATAGTCAATTAAAACCACTGGGATTTGAGCAATTGTTATTATTGTGCTCTGGTATGACTATGCTGTACCAAGATCACAGTGGTTTTACAGGGGTCAAAAGCCAATTTCCAATGACCAGAACTTTTTCCTTGCCAGATCTAATAGGAGGTTACCTCCATGCTGTGTTCATGCACCCTTTTAATTTTTTCTTCTGTCTCTGCATTGGGTCAATTGTCCTCATATTCTGGTGGTTTATCATTTAACTCAAGTACCGGCATCAGTGCTCATAGTGCTTAGAAAGAGTCAGCACTTCAAAGAAAGTCTGTTATGGGCTGACTGGATATTCAACTAGCTGGGACAGAACCAGAAACCCTGAAGGTTTCAACTCTTTCTTGGATGACGAGTCTGCTTCTGTTCTCAAGAAAAGAGATTAATTTATCCCAGGCATTCACCTCTCTCCCTCCCCTGCCATTTGTGGCAAGGTGGAAGCAAATGTCTAGCATACACATTCTTTCCCCAGCTGGATTCAGGTATAAAACTTTCTGACAAGGAATAGCAGTAAAGGGACCAAAGCTAGCTCTGAAGATGAACTTAAGGCCCTTGAAATCTGTAGCATGCCAAGATAGCTTTATATTTTTTTTTGTTTTAATTTAAACTAAAAAAAAAACATAGAAGGATGGGCTGCTGAGATCATCTGTCACACCATCTGTGGTTGCCTAGCAGAATTACTCCAGCCTTGATCTGGAGGAGCTCCTATTTGCAGCTGAACTGCAGTTGGGGATTTTATTAATACATCTCTCATTTATATAGCACCTTTCACTCTCAAGGATCCCAAAGTACTTGTTAAAGGATAAAGTTGAGGACTGAACACTGTTAGAGGAGGAGAACTGGGAAAATTCCCTCCCTCCTGACCAGTGGCTTCAAAACTTTTTACTAAAGAAATCATTTATTGCTGAATTTGTTACTCTCTTTCATTCCTCTGAGCATGGCTCAATGGGAGGTTGCGACCTTCGGGGCCTTTTGCAGCCATGAGCTGATTTGTTCCTGTAGAGACAATTGCAGATACGCTTGTTTTATTTCTATTGTATGTATGACTGACACGATTTGCAATCATCATAAAGCTTTATATATATATATATATATACACACACACATATATTTATATATATTTAGAGTACAGAAAATAACAAGAGGAAGAAACAACTGTGATCAGCTGGCATTCAGGAAAATTAAAAAAAACCCAGAGACATAAAACATGTGGAGTAATCAGTAGTTTTCAGTCAAATGGCATTTAAATGCTGCACTGATGCATAACCTGCCCTACTGTTCTGCGAGGTGGGAGGACAGGTGATATGTCAGCTGTGCTCTGCCATGTAACTACAGTAGAAGGGCTGAGTTAATGACAGACACAAGAGTTTGGATGAATGTTAACATGCTGCTATTTCCATGCTGAGATGAAGTAGCAGGGCTTGGATTTATCATTAAAAGAGACCCAAGAGGCTCTCACTGAGCCAGCTGCTAGGGCCCTAAAACATATGTCGCACCCTTCAGCTGTTCATCAGTACAAAAGGCTTCCATCTCAAAGCACTTGACCTTGTTAGCCTCAGTGGTGTCAGTGATATTTTCAACAGGGAGACAACAGATCAAGTATGAAGAGGAGAATCTCTTAAGGGAAGTGTGTGCAGTCCCTGGCAAAATGACTGCAGAAATGTAGCCTGTGGATAATGGCTGCTATTTCTGACGTTCGTGATTTGTAAAGTGGGTAGGCTGCTGCTGTTTTTCAAAACAGTGGTAGACAGATGAAAAAGAAATAGTGAGAAAATAAAAATATGTCAGTGCTAAATCAATTAGCTTACCAGATTCTGAAATTTCCAAGCCTTCTTCCACACACCCCACATTGGTCTTTATATTCTTACTAACTTCAAGGGAAGTTCAGCTTGAGTAAGGACTGAGTGGGAAGTTCTGAAACCAGAGAGAATCACTCTAAGAATTACAACAGTGGTATCACCGTGACATTTTCAAGTAGTATTAAATGATGATGCTACAGTGAAAGTGCTTTAGCAGATGTGAAACTGATGCACAGAACTTAGGAAGGATACTGCAACCTCTGAGGTGCACATGGGTTAATTCTAGTAGTCTCTTCACACTCTGCATTTCCCAAAAGCACAGTAAAGCAGTGCTAATCAGATTTTTCCTCAATGGAAGGAGTCATCATTTTCCTCTGAGTCTGTCCATTAAGGCCCTCCCCCACTATGATTTTGTGAAGGTAGTTTGTATGTATGGAATGTGTGTGTGTGTAAAGGCATATATTTGTATTTTCTCCTCCTGTACGTAAAAATGCTGTATTTGTTTTCTAGTCTCATTCCCTACTCATACACAGACCCATACAACACTAACCTTTAATGAAAACTTTAGTGAAACACTCCATATTTTACACATCTGCCCTGGAAGGAGGGAGGTAGACAAAGGATACAGAGCATGAGAAGAAAAAAAAGCCATGACAGATGTTAGTTAGGTTGCCAGAAGGCACTCAGATACTGTGATGCTGAGCACAGTCTGAAACCTGAACTGCATATCATATAACTGAGTTGGACATTCAAAATCATGAGCTTTTATTAAAAATCAAGAGATTGTAAAAATAACTATTTGGGGGGTTGTTTTTGCTTGCCTTCTTGTTGTGGTCTTTTGGGATTGCATTCTTTACCACTGAAATGATGCAAAGTCAGGTGGTTTTCCCAGCAGCTGGAAAGGGAGCTATATGTAAGTAGGTGCCCTGTAAGGACTGTGGGACAGACACACAGCTGCTCTGTTCAGCTCTGAGGTAGGGCTTGATTAGTGAGGAAAATTTGTTTGGGCTGCCAGCAGCATGTATCAAATCCACCCAGGAGAGTGCCAGCTGATGCACAGAGCATCCGATCCCTGCGAGAGCTGCTGGGGGCATGCTCCAGCTGGGAATTTGGAGGGTGGGGTCTCCCCTCCCTGGTTCCTGGAGCTCCAGAATGGAGCTAGGAGGAGGGAGGCTTGACCAGGACATCTCTGAGTCACAAGAAAGCAAGCTGTAGTGGTTGTTGTGCTGAGCTGCATCTCTAAAGGTTGTGAGGGGGCAAGTGATGAATTGTCCTGAGGAAAGGACTTGCAGAGTTTTCAGGTTGGATTTTTAGGGCTTGGAGGCTCTAAGATGGGACTCTCAGATGAAGCATCCCCTGTGCGCTTTGCTCTTGCCTGCTCTGGCATGTATGCTGCAAACACCCGTGGGCTGGATGCAGGCCAGGCCCAGGTGGAGGAGCACACCCGCAAACAGTGGCAGGGGAGGAATAGCTGCACCGGCGTGCCAAACTGCCTGAGCAGAGGGAGGGCACGGACTCAGCCTCTGACTTTTCTTGGCTCTTGTTTTGTGTATTTCTTGTATACATCTCCCTTCTTGTGAACAAAAAGGAAAAGCTAGAAGTTACTCAGGCCTGCTCAGTTACATGTGCATCTAATGTGTGAAAGTGGTTCGTCTGATTAGGAACAAAAGAACAGGGGATGCAGACAGCTGTTTCTACCCGGGCGCAGCAGATTAGGTATGTAATCCCTGGGTTGCTGAAGACTTCTTTCAATTACTTGAGCAGAACTGTAGTTCAGCATCTATGAGGATGGGGCTGGAGTTATTTGTGAAGTAATGCTGCAGTTTTCATTGTTTCCTAATGCAAAATCGTGTTATAATGATACTTGAAAAGAACGTGAACATTACTTTGATAGCTAACGTAGAAAGCAGATACAACAATTTTTGGTGGGATAATTTAATGTACCTTCTATTTTTTTTTTTTTTGCATACAAAAGTGATTTAATGATGTGTGAAGTCTGACAAGTAAATCTCCTTAATGGTTCTCACCACAATGAACATTGAAAATAGCTCTTTTTCATACAATGCGATATGTATTAGATAACAGCTGGTAACTGATATTATGGAAGAGATTAATCCTGCAAGCTGCAGAGCACCTGCATTTCTCACTGACTTTTATCAAAGTTGGAAGTACTCAGTGCTTCAGAAGATGTTTCCAGTACCCTCCAGGATTGAGCTTACCAAGGAATTTGTTTCTTGAACTGTAATTTAGTTATTGTTATGTTAACACATCTTCTGATGCAAAGTGGCTGCAGAAGGGGAAAAAGTATCTTGAGTGAAGATCACTCTGCCAGTGATTAAAATACTTTATGGCATCACTGTGAGTACTGTACAAGAAAGGATATATTGCAACAATAAATTAAAATTGTACATCAGATATACATATTGCAGCAGTGGTGTTCTTAAATCTAACATAAAGAAGTTTCTTTAAAACATTTTTATAGTATGAGAAAATTCAGGCCACTAAAGCCACTTACAGTTATTACTTCTAGTAGTAAAGTATACCCTATTTTGCTGATAGGTTGTGAAATGAAAATATTTATGATCACAAATATAAGTAGTTGTAGAAATCTTGACATAGGGTACGTGTATGAAAGAAAGTCTCAAACCTCAGATCCACTATGGTTTTATATACTGGAAAGCAAATATTTAAGCTAGAGAGAAGGAAAGAGACAGGAGAAACGGGGATAAAATTTAAAAGATAAGAATATGAGGCTGTACACAGAAACAAATATCTGCCTTGAAACACAGCTAGTTATATTTGAAGTAGGAGATATTATTTATATAGTAGAGCTGCTAGGAAAAAGAAAACTGATGTCAGAAATTATGAGGTACTGACAAGCTTCCACTTCTGTCACTGCCCAAGGTCCTGGGTCATCGCACTTCAGGGCACACCTTCGGGGCTGTCCCAACTCAGTCGCCTGGGGGATGCAATGAAAACTGCAATATGTGTTTAGCAGCTTTGTTAGTAGTATTTTTATGATTGCAGCTTGGAATAAAATTATTCTTGCTACCTAAACACATCAAAAGAGTTTGCAAGCTTCTCTGGTGCTGTGTTTTGCAAGCTGTTGAAATGAGAGTAAACTGAGGAACAGAAAACTAAAGGGCTACGGTAGTGATGGGATGGGTGGTTACATTCGCTTTGGATGGCCATGGAATGTGGGAAGGTAGCACTGCTCACTTGGGTCCCTGTGCCTGCCTAGCCATGGCAATCTCATGCTGGAAAAAGAAGGAGGAAGGACTGGGGAGACTGCACTTGCACTGTGGCTACAGTCCACCTTGGGAGCATGAGCATACACTCTCTAGTAGGCTTTGCTGTCCCCATTCTGCAGAGCTGCTTTCTGCCAGCTTTGCTGCAGCCCTGGTATCTTAAATTAATGCCAGCTGAGTTCTTCAGCCCCTAAAAGTAGAGAAGAGCTTATAATGAATCTTGCTTTGGTATGTGCCAAAACGAGGGGCCTCCGCTAGCTCTTTCCCTTGGCTGGGTAAGAGCATCTGCCCTATACTGTGGCTGCAAGCCTACATGGTGCCATGCCATGTTGTCAGTCCCTCAGATGGCTCAGAGCGAGACAAACTGTCTTCTTCAAGAGAAATGAGAAGAGCATGCTTCAGTTTGGTGGGAAAATAGACAAAAATTAATATCCTTCACGTGCGGCTGGTGTCAGAAGTCCATGCTCCATCACCCAGTGAAAGCACCCTACCCCTTCTGGGTATGCCACATCTTTTGCTTTCTTTTGGATGCTGTGTGAGTGGGAAGGGGTAGGGGTAGGCTTCTGGGTTTTAGAAACCTGCCTGTGGGTCCTTTGAAAAGGAAATCAGGTGGACAGGCTCCTGTCTCCCTGTTTCCTGGAGTGTACCCAGCTGAAGAGTAAAATGTTGACTTACCTGGAGTGTCTGTTTAAAGTACCTCTAGGAGATCTTCAGTATTAGCCCCTGAACATTTGTCTATTTTTTCTTTTTTAGTCTCTAGCAGAATATAAATGGTGGAGAAAATAGAAATATTCTTTATTCTGTTTGAATAAGCTCTCAGTCCACCTCACTTCTTCTCATTACAGAATCTCAAATTCCTTACAGCTAGTACAAACACAGTTTTAACATGTGTTAATAGCTTAAACCCAAACCCCCTAACGATGTATTCTTTTCCTCTTTAGGAAATGTCCCACAGTCTGTAGGCAGACTGAGATAATACTTTGCAGCACTTGAAAGTGACCGCTGCTATATAATCAGTTGCTCCTTGTTACTGCGTATTCCTTTATGTCCTTACTCTCCATCACAGGAATCGTTGTTTGCCTGCTTACTCCTTCCGTCTGCCTGACATCATATGCATGTTTGAGATGCTTTTGGTTTGAACCAATTTTACTACTTGTTGCTTGGATTCCTTTTGGTCCTTACTTTCAGTAACTGGGGCTGGAGGGCTATTGCAATTTCTTTCCTGGTGGCAGATGACCTGCCAGGACAGTACGT
The DNA here is from genome assembly GCA_020745775.1 of Theristicus caerulescens. Lineage (NCBI taxonomy): Eukaryota > Metazoa > Chordata > Aves > Pelecaniformes > Threskiornithidae > Theristicus > Theristicus caerulescens. Next base: position 65,620,739 of record CM036558.1, on the reverse strand, counting down.
ACAGCTGCGAGCCCTCTAAGAGCAGTGGCCTTCAGCTATGCCCTCATTTCCTGTATCAAAAAATGGAATTTAACTGGCATGTTTTGCCCACTCTGGCATGCCTGTGTGTTGAGGCAGCATTGCCACCTCTTTTTGATAGTAAAGCTATTGCGGTATGAGGAGGTTCTGCTGAACTGAGCCGTTTATACCTATAAATACGTGCAAACACACGTGCTTATTTCTTCATCCTCTATGGCATGGTACAGAAGGAATTAGTGACTTATTCTGCAATTATCTTCAAATAACTTTCTGCCAGACATTTGGTTTGGTAACGGAATAAAACCTTCTGAGTTAAAACTTTCCTTCATTTTCTGACTTCTTAATTCTTGTGCGTGTTTTGTCAACCCCTCTATTTTTGTCTTGGCTCCGACATGCTGACACAACACCAGTTTTCTTGTCTAATTTTATAAACTGTTCAGCCATGCCGTTATTCACTGTTTTCTTTTAATTATGTATTCTGTTAACCTCTTTATCCTTTCAAAGTTGCAGATTGTGATTGACATGTGGTATTAATTAAGGTGTATAATTTATGACATTGGAGCTTGAAATTAATAAGTGACAATACAATTACATGGTTCGCCTAATTGTCCTTCAGTAATATAAAGATTGACACTTATTGCAGCATTCAAAGTTAAATGCTCTCAAACAGATAGTACAGCTGAATGTAATCACCAGTGAATCTGAAGTAAACAGATCCATTGCAAGGGACAGGCTGTTGGGAAAATGCTTCTGCTGCGGCCTTGTTTTATTAAATACATGAGTCTACGTGTACAGGTCAATCTCAGAATTAAATTCAAAGAATAATTTTTCCATGATTTTTAATTGCAAATAACATACTTTTCTCCATGTACATTGATATTTCCCTTTCAAAATTTTACTCTCACCTGGCAAAGTGCCAGTATTTCCAACAGCAACATTTTTTCTTGTTGATCCTATCCACATCACTGCAATTTTCTTTATGTCTCTGTATAGTCATCTAAAGATTGGCAACTTGCTATATTATAGGAACACCAAATCACTATTTGTTAATAGCATAGATTATGGTGCCATAATTCCTGAAGAATATGAGAAGTAGTATTTGGCTGAGCACTGTTAGCTGATTTGGGACTTTGAAACTTAATTTCAAATGGCATCTTTGGTTTTAACCACAAACTTTCTCTTGAGTTCAAAACCTTTCTAATCTGGTCCCCTGACTCTGAGCTAATGCCCATAAATTTTTGACTGTTTTTGTCAAAAGAAAAATATAAACACATGCTATATGTAGACAAGACATTAATCTTATTCTATTTGAAATATATGCAGCTTTGTTTAAAGGAAATCCCTAGCTTTGTGTTATTTCAAAGAAACTGGAGACCTGCAGTAAGTACTTCCCTTTTAGACTTTAAAAAGTTAATTCTTAGAGATAAGAACATTAAGAACATAAAGACATGTTGCCTACCTCAGTCAGAATGTTCTGACAGAATTTTTCATGTTAAACAAGATATTAATAATGTAATCTTAGTTTACTGCCAAATATTAGGAAAAGTAGTACAAAGAAAAAATAAAGTGACTTCCCAGAGTGACTATTAACACACCTTGAAATAGAGTGCTTGGAGCAGCTTGCTCCAAGATCCATCAAGATCCAATATCTTGATGAATCTGGACTTAAAAGTCCTGAAAAAAAATCCTGGATTGAGAATCTTACTCTGTACATCTGCCTATTCTGTCGTAATCTTCCACTGTAGAATGATAGAGCACAAAACATAAATATCTCACATATGAATCTGTGCAAACCCTGGGGCAGCAATCTAGTGAGTGAAAGAAAGTGGTGGTAATGGGCTGAGCTGTGCTCCTTGCACTTTTATCTGTAGTTGGTTAATAAGAAGGGTCAAAGTCGTAGCTGATTCCATGTCCTTGTAATTGCTGGGCTGCAGCACCAAGATCATGGGTTTGGCGCCTTGCAGTCTTGTACCACCACAGCCCTGGTTTCCCACAGAAAGGCCCACGCTACCTCATCCCATTGATGGGCTAGCAATCTTCTTGCAAAGCAGAAAATTGGGTTAGTAGTGCCCCAGCCCCTTGAAAATGGTGCCATGCCCCTAAAACTGATTCTCTGAAATAAGTTGGAAGTGTGGAAAGGCTTGTTGTCCACTAGTTTTGGATCTTTGGAATTTACCTTTTAAATCTGTTCCTTTCAGATAAGCAAATGAAAAATACCTCCTTAGTAAAAGCTGGAAGTCTTTCTCAATCACACACTTAGCACCTCGTTACCTAAAGAAAACACTAAACATTATGTTTGATTTGAAAGCCAGTAATATTCATGAGATGTTATGAAACAAAAATATGAAACAGAAGAATACCATTCCCTGTGGTGGCATTCATCTATTTTATTTCCTATTATACTTTAGAATGAATTTTAAGAACTTGATTTTCAGAAGCTCTTTTTATCTTTTTATGTGTTAGTGATTTGAAACAGCACTCGATAAGAGGTCTGGCTAATGGCATGATTTGGAAAATCAAAGTCTAAATTACCAGGTGAAAACGGTATGGAGATAGCAGGGTGTATTGTTAAATTTACTGAATCTCTCTTCCTAATAATAGTTCAGTACACATGATATGATGCATTGTAGGTGCCTGGTGACTTCTTCCAAAGCTCTGGCATGTGGGGCATCAAATAATCTACCATATGAATTGACTTCTATGTTTCAAAAACCTCAAATATTCTTATAGTTTAAAAAATCATATATGGACTTCTGGGTAGGGGTTTATGTTTTTTTCAGCACATTTTTAACTGGTATTTGTTTCTGAATGTTTCCAGCAGTGGCAACCAAAGGTAAAATGGGAGTAAATGGCCAAAAAAGTCATTGAGGAGCAACCATTCTAAAAATGTAGAAGTCAGAAATAAAAGCCAACATAGCTTAAACCAAATCTCTTAATGACTGTTGTTCTTGTTGTTCTTTTCTTGGGGGGTGAGTGGAATGTCAGAAAAGTGAGACAAGTTTAAGTTGCAAAAGAATTTTTAAAGAATTCAACGTGCCCTTATCTTTATTCGTTGTATCATTCTGCTGCGGGCCAAGAGCCCCACAGAAGGTAATTGGAGTGTTCAGAGTTCGGACTGGAGACAGGGCACAGTTGAGCTGCCTGTGAATAACACTGCACATCTCAATAAATAATTCTTGATTTCATTGTCATTTCATTGCAGTGGTTAAGGAAGGGTGACTTGGTTAAAACAAATGCAGATCGATTTGTCAAGCAACATGCTTCAACCTTGGGTGCCTATGCATTATGATCAATAATGTTTACAGTCTTTCTCCATCCCCTCAAAGAGAATGTGCCTCCAGTTGAAGGGAATGCGATTTTCTTCTGCTCGTCACATTTTATAACTGTGGAAGCCCATTTCTGGGAAGTCTTTTTGTTTGATGTTGGCACAGAAATAAAAATCATCAGACATGCAAGATGTGAATGGTCATGTGCATAGACCCCTTTTTTTTGTAATAGAAAGAGCAGAGATCGATAAAGCCCAGAAGAAGAAGGTAACAGCTGTAAGCAGCCTTGTACTGGGGCTGTAATCCTGATGAATAATGTTGCTGTCATAACAGCAGGGATAATTTAATGCTGACACTTAGCAGCATGATAAATAGCTTGTCAGACATCGGCAGTGACAAAGTCAAGTGAAACTGCCCATGACAAGTTCTGAAATATTAATCTTCTACTAGACTGTGACTGTTGAAGGGGCAGCAACGTACAGAAGACTGTGAGGGGAGACACTTTGTAATATAAACAAATGTACTTTAGGACAAAATGATTTTATTGTGTAGAGATATTTCCCTTCACAAGGGCTACTACTTATACTATTTCTGTACAGTACTCAGGACATTTATGCTTTGCAACAGTATATTGTAATTTTCTGGCATATACTCTGACATAATTTCTGCGACATATTTCCCTTCTTACTAGTAAAAGGCTTTTTGGATCTAGAGTTATTTTTGGGAAGGGACATTAAATGAAAATTCATTTCTTCTCTTTTCTTGTCCAGCCCATCTACCCTTCTCCTGTGGATTTTTGCAATTTACCTAGGATCTTTATTGTGAATGTCACATAAGCAACATGGCAGGGTTCCCCATGCCAAACACCCATTGATTTATGAACTGCTTCTCCATTAGAGATGATCTAGAGTGATGGTGGATGTAACAGGCACTAGATATTCAAACCAAACTATTTGTTTAGGTGTAATTTGCTTAATAAACCACTATGCTATTTTGATCTTCAGGGAGATGGAGTGGTCTGTGCACTACTCTAAGAATTACCTATCAGAGACTCTTGCATCCCTTTTGAATACTATTTTGATTACTAAGACTCCTTGTGACAGGCAAATGTTTTGCCTTCATTCAAGATCAGGGCTGAAATCAATAAAATGTGAGCAGGCTATGATGGACATGCACTTAATGAAGACAATGGCAGGATACTGCAAGCCAAGTAATAAGGTTTGAGATATTGTGCCTCAACTTAGAGCGGTGCATGTGACTCTGGTGCCACATCAAATACTAGCAGTGGTCTGGTGGTAGCAGTGGTGAGAAATCTCTTCTAAAAGTTTACCAGTTTGCCATAATAGTAATCATGTGCCTATGATTACAGTCTAAAAGGTGATTGATCCCATTAGAAAGATACAGGGCTTAATTGTTGCAAATGTGCATTGTCATCTTTAAGTTAATAGTACTCTAACTTCCATCTTGAAGAGACTGTAAATTGAGCTGTCAATGAAGCGTTGGCTCAAGGTCTTATTTATTCATCGATAGAGTGTGGATGGAGTGAGACTATACTATGTTTGACTCCACAACCAGCACAGTACCTAAAAGTCTCTCTATCTACCCTGACAACTTATTGCCTTATCAGCATTGAAGAAAGGTGTCTGAACAAGGTCTGAGGTGGCTAACAGAACGCCAATGTATTCAGCAGTTTCATTCTCCAACACATGCATTGGTCAAAGTGCCAAGTCGTGTCATGCTGAAATCCCAAAGGAAACGAGTACAGTTACATGAAACTCCACTGGTAGTTGTTTGTTAAAAGGCAAGGTGAAGTCTGCAAAGAGTTAGAATTACAGTTCTTAGTATAAGAACAGTTTCTTCAAGTTCAAGGAAGTACCATGAATACAGATTACACCAAAGCGGATTTCAGAGCAAGTCAAATGAAATGGGATTCTACCTTGGAGCAGAAGGGCCCAGGCCACATTGTCCCTCTTTGGGAAAGGAGGAGATTACGTTCTGGTTCTAAAAGCACCGCAGTATGGTCTCTTCAACAACATTAAGATTTCTATATATTTCATTTATGAATGGTTTTAATGCAGAAATCACTAAACTTGTTGCTGAAGCTCTAAATGTAAGCATCAGTAGGTTAACATAAGATCCCAATTCTGAAAGCATAATCTTATTATCAGGAATTGCCTTCTAAAGTGAATCAATCAGTTGTTTCTAAAGAGGCATGCACAACAGACTGGCAAGGCCTGAAATATAGTAGGTTAGAAAAACAGAATTGTTTGACTCATTTTCCATGGGAAGTGACTTTTAACTTTCAGAGTTCGAGAAATATAGCTCTCTTGGTACCTATATTTTTTGAAAGTGGTGTATATATTATGTATGTATAATATACTAATCATTTTGTGCTTTAGAGTCTGACTCAGCCTGTTGGCGTTGATAGGTAATAAACTTATCTAGGTGAAATATATTCTGAAACTTCCACAGCAGGATACTTGTCCTTGCCTTTTATGCAATTGCTGTTGTCTCCAGTGGTGAAAAGGTGGACTGTTTTGGGGTCAGCTCCAGTATTAAGAGGAAGTTATTTATACTCAGGAATCGCTGTTATAAACACAGTGTGATGTGACTTACTTCTTGTTCTTGATTTTTAAAGATAAAGGTTTTTTCTGTTTAAATGAACACAAAATTACAAAATTTTGTGTGCATAGGTTCAGTAAAAAAATTCATTTAATGATTCCAAGAGAAGCTTAAAGTTTTACTAAAAAGCCAAAAAAGATAGATTTAGCTTTTTACTCTTATGAGGTATCAGGTTTTCTATACGTAATGCATATGTACCACAGTCCTTCAAAGAACGTTTTCTGTCACCTTTTTATATAAAACTTTAATCTAAACCTTTCTGTGTTGAGTTTTGGGATTTCTACTCATTCTCCATGTATTTTTGTTTTGGTGTTAGTTTTGGTGTTAGTGTTTCATGAATAGTCAAAAAGTGCACATCAAAAAAGATGTTTGGCAAACAAATTTTGAGCTAGAAAAAAGTGAGAATTTTCAGATAGATCCAGAAATCTTATTCTTTAGCCAGGTGTAGAAGACAATATCAGCTGACTTTACACAGAGTTTTTAATGCGTCTTAGATAGTAGTCATGAGCTGCAGAAGACAAAATGTTGGCAGAAAATACTCAGCTAAGCTTGAAGCTAATGAAATTGAGAATTGATAATGTTTGTCTGTACATCTGAATTATTCCTTTCGTGGTAACAAGGATTTAGCATAATCCTAGATAAGACTGGTATCCAATCTGCTCTCTTTTTAAATATTAAATGTATGTAAAGTAAAAAAAAAAATTCCAACTGGTGTAATTTTTCCAGAGTAGAAAACCAGCTGTTTTTAAGAATCCCCTTTCAATTTGTTAGAATAGAGTAGTAGAGTAGTAACACTTTGAAATCAGGTGTAACAGAAACAATTTGTTTTTTTCTGAAAGGAAAGGAGGGGAAAATTAGCAGAGTAACTAGAATAAGTTCCTGAGTGACAACACCCTGATGACTCTTCATATACCAAACCTAGGACAATTTTTTATGTTGTGTTACCATTGTAGAGGCATTTACTTGTTATCTCAGACCCAACCAGCCACTGAAATCCCTCTGCTCTCCTCCTCCAAGTGGTAACAGATACAAAATTGTGGAAAAATTAATGAGAACTTTCAATCTTTTCTATGTCTATTTTGGGGAGCACATTTGCCATTTACATTATAAGGTAAGCCTGGTGGGGGTAAAAATAATGGTTTTGCCAGAAACATTGAAGTGTTTTTATTATGTACTACAAAAAAGGATGGGGAGACAAAAGGCCACAGATTAGAATATTCATGTAGGATGTGAGGCATTAAAATTTGAATTTCTTCTTTGCTCTAATTATCAGAGTATAGGGAGTAGTTGTTCAGTACTAACTCTTACTGGGAAATCTGCCCAGTCCCTGAGGGATCCCAGCATCCTGGGGTTCTTGTTAAAGGAATTCTCACTATTAATTTGGGACTCTAATTTCTCATTGTTTTATCAAACTCTGATTCACCTAGTGGTTATATGATGGTGCTACTGAGACTAAGCTCATTATTCATGCTTGCTAGTGTACAGTGACAAAGGATGAGGAAAAGGCTGAGGTACTTAATGCCTTCTTTGCCTCAGTCTTTAATAGTCAGACCAGTTTTTGTCAGGGTACCCAGCCCCCTGAGCTGGAAAACAGGGACGGGGAGCAGAATGAAGCCCCCATAATCCAGGGGGAAATGGTTAGCGACCTGCTATACCACGTAGACACACACAAGTCTATGGGGCTGGATGGGATCTACCCAAGGGTCCTGAAGGAGCCAGCGGAAGTGCTCATCAAGCCACTTTCAAACATCTATCAGCAGTCCTGGCTAACCAGGGAGGTCTCAATTGACTGGAGGTTAGCAAATGTGATGTCCATCTACGAGAAGGGCTGGAAGGAGGATCCGGAGAACTACAGGCCTGTCAGTCTGACTCTGGTGCCAGGGATGGTTATGGAGCAGATCATCTTGAGCACCATCACACAGCACATACAGGACAACCAGGTGATCAGGCACAGTCAGCATGGGTTTATGAAAGGCAGGTCCTGCTTGACCAACCTGATCTCCTTCTATGACAAGGTGACCCGCTTAGTGGATGCGGGAAAGGCTGTGGATGTTGTCTGCCTGGACTTTAGTAAAGCCTTTGACACAATTTCCCACAGCATTCTCTTGGAGAAACTGGCTGCTCATGGCTTGGACAGGCATACTCTTTGCTGGGTAAAGAACTGGCTGGATAGCCGGGCCCAAGGAGTTGAGGTGAATGGAGTTAAATCCAGTTGGTGGCCGGTCACAAGTGGTGTTCCCCAGGGCTCAGTATTGGGACCAGTTCTGCTTAATATCTTTATCAATGATCTGGACGAGGGCATTGAGTGCACACTCAGTAAGTTTGCAGACAACACCAAGTTGACCAGGAGTGTTGATCTGCTGGAGGGTAGGAAGGCTCTTCAGAGGTATCTGGACAGTCTGGACCGATGGGCCGAGGCCAACCGTATGAGGTTCAACAAGGCTCAGTGCTGGGTCCTGCACTTGGATCACAACAACCCCATGCAACGCTACAGGCTTGGGGAAGAGTGGCTGGAAAGCTGCTTGGTGGAAAAGGACCTGGGGGTGTTGGTTGACAGCCGGCTGAATATGACCCAGCAGTGTGCCCAGGTGGCCAAGAAGGCCAATGGCATCCTGGTTTGTATCAGAAATAGTGTGGCCAGGAGGACTAGGGAAGTGATCGTCCCCCTGTACTCAGCACTGGTGAGGCTGTACCTTGAATACTGTGTTTAGTTTTGGGCCCCTCACTGCAAGAAGGACATTGAGGTGCTGGAGGCTGTCCAGAGAAGGGCAATGAAGCTGGTGAAGGGTCTAGAGCACAAGTCTTATGAGAAGTGGCTGAGGGAGCTGGGGTTGTTTAGCCTGGAGAAGAGGAGGCTGAGGGGAGACCTTATTGGTCTCTCCAACTACCTGAAAGGAGGTTGTAGCAAGGTGGGGGTCGGTCTCTTCTCCTAAGTAACAAGTGATAGGATGAGAGGAAATGGCCTCAAGTTGCACCAGGGCAGGTTTAGATTGGATATTAGGAAAAATTTCTTCACTGAAAGGGTAGTCAGGCACTGGAACAGGCTGCCTAGGGAAGCGGTTGAGTCCCCATCCCTGGAGGTATTTAAAAGATGTGTAGATGTGGCACTTAGGGACATGGTTTAGTGGTGAACTTGGCAGTGTTAGGGTAATGGTTGGACTTGATGATCTTAAAGGTCTTTTCCAACCTAAATGATTGTATGATCCTATGATAATTTGCAAGCCTGTTTGACACTGTTTTGTGCACAGGATGCCCACACTATTACAGGCATCACTTTCTTCATATGTTGCTCCACCACTGCTCTCTGAGTGCTCCTGATTTGTTGCAAGTTAAAGTAGAGCCAGAGAGTCATCAGAAAGAGTTGGAGTCATCTGAAGATGTTCATCCCTGTGCTCAAAAGTACGATTAAAAAAGTCATCTAATTGGTTCGTAATGACAGCCAAGGGTGGATACCCCACAGGACTTTAAGTAATCTATACCAATGCTTCATGGTTCCTGTTAACATGTTTTTTTCATCCTTCTCTTTTTAAGGATGAGGAAGAAACATATATTTCTCTAAGGAAACAGACCGGTGTAATTGCACGTAGTAATTGTCTCTGACTACATCAAATGTAAATAAGTATACTTGCAGTTGTAGGGACACTGCATTTGCAGTACAACAGCTGTTTACAGAGCAAAAGGTGATACATGAGGTCAGATTGATACCAGGAAACATCTTTTTTTTGTTCTGAAACTTCCTCACATGTTGTCTTATTGAATTAGGTGTAAAGGAGACTCTGTTGTTAAGTATACAAACTAAGCACTTGGACCTAAAGATTTCTTGATTTAGTAATAGCATACTGTTCTATGTGAGGTAGGTACTTAGAGGAAGAAGCTGTCAAACACATTGTGCTTATCTGTGTGATGACTCCATAGTTTATCTGATAGTTGTCCCATGAAGGCTAGCGGAAGGAGCAATAGAGTGTCTTTAAGCAAAATGAAACAAACCAAAATATTATCTTTATATCCATTCTGTCTAGTATTGATTCTGTCGGAAAGTTATCAGAAATTATAAGTCATTTATCTTATCAGAAATGTTTAAAAAAACCAACAAATTTTGAATTAGAAGGACTACATGAAGAAGCTATTTATTAATACAGAAGAATTGCCATGTTTTATGTTTAAACATTGTGAAAATCCTTTTCCATGAATGCTGGGATCAGTGTCATCTGGTCTCTTGGATCGACCCAGCTGACAATAATGTGTGCTTCTTGCCATCAGTCAAAACTTCACATTCATTAACTAATTAAAAAAAAAAAGTCCATTTTGCCAACATTGTGGTATTTTCCAGTGAATGAAAGCTAGCAGTATATCCCTTTTAGCATTACTTTATGGCTATTCTAACGATAGTGGTAGTTTTGCTTAGTGGAGCTCATTTATCTTTGTGTACTGTGGTACGTTATGGGGAATAGATGAGTAATATTCTGGAGCTATACGGCTGTCAACTTCCTGGGCTTTTCTTTGTAAACAACTTGATTAAATGAAATGTCATTAGGAACACTTTTGCTGGGCTTTTGCTTTCTTGTAAGAGTTGATACGTTTGTTGGCAATTTCTCTTCTGGGCTTCCCTTCCAAATGATAGCTTTGGAAAAATACGTACTATGGCATTTTGTATAACAGGAAATAAATAATAAAATTGAGAAGAGCTATTTAATTAGGGTGAACCACACCTGTTACCTATCTGCATCTCCTCAGCTTTGCATTAAAATGTTAATTGAGCACAGCTGCAGGATGGGCCCAATCCTCTTGGTTTGGAGTATCCTTGACACTAATGTGAATTAGTACAGTTCGCCTAGGAGGCAGAACTGAAGTTCCTGTCTACACACCCTTCTTTTTCCATCACTGATGAGGTAGCAGGACTTTTATCATAATGCCAATTGCACAATTTTGAGAATTTAGTTTTATTTATTTTAATCTCTGTGTACAGCTTTAATTTTTGACATTACATGAGCATGATAAAACCATAAAAAGCAGATTTCAAGGTTTAAAAAATGAGCATAAATATACTGAGGTTGAGCAGGAATTGAGCTAACACAAAGGAAAGTGTACACCTGAGCAGCTTTCTCCCACATATTCCGTACCTGTTGGTTCCCTACTTTCCTTCCCTTCCCTTTCTCCATACCGCTCTTGGTGGGAGACTCCTGGGAAAGAGCTGGACCACTTAGCCAACCACTGAGGAAAGGAAAGAGCCCCACAGCAGTTGTTTCTCAGATAGCTAGACCCTTTCATGCTGCCTGGAGCCTCCTCTTCATCTCAACTGAAGTCTGCTCCTGCTCACACAGCAACACACAGCAACAGCCTATTCAACATTTATGTTGAAAGAACTGTACTTTTATAAAGTATCGTGGAAAAAAAATCAGTCATAAGGATGCTAAGACATAGCACATAAAGTACACAAATCTAACTTCATTTAATTTTTGTGCATATGATTTTTGCTGTTTAAATATAAGACTATGTAACATTTGTGATAGACCAACTTATAAAAGAGTGGCTATGTGTGTGCAGTTGTTTCTCTCTCCCACCCCGCTGTTCTAAGTAAAATTGCAGCTGGTATGGACATGGTCTCAGTGTAGTCTTCAAAGAATGCTGGGAAAAGACATAGATGGTCTTTACAAGATAATAAATTTTCAGTTGGTTCACGTTGAAATGATTTGACAAGGACAGCATGTTTGTCCCTGGTTAGAAAGATTGGAACCTGCGTATAGAAACCTAAATTGATTTGATTTCCAACTCCCTTATCTTAAAACGTTTAGAAATAGGAAAGTTTTTATGATTTATTACTTGAAAGCCATCAAGTCTCCTGCTGGCAAAATGAAATAGCAGTACATACCTGTTAACCCCATGTTCTGTCAACCTGTAAACATTGTAGAATTTTACATGTGGGAAGTTTATTTTACCCATGTCCTAAACTAGTTCCTGTTTTCTAGTGCCATGTATACTTTGGTATTTAAGTGAGAAGAATAAATTTAAACAAAGGACCAATTTACTGTTTCATGCGCCTCAGTGCATGGTTTGCTAATGCTGGCAGATTTACAAGTTCATATGGCCTTTCACAGAAAGTCCCGGCAGGAGGTTTTCAGGAGATTTTGACTTTCTCAGAGATGTCTTCTGAGAATACCACAAAAGTTTATCCAAGGTACAGCAAACCCTCTATAAGGTGAAGGCAGTCAACCAATAAAAGCCTTGAAAGCCACAGGTGATATGCAAGGAAGACTAGCAGAGATTATGTTTATCAGCTGGTGCAAGGGCTGTTTGAGGATGGGGGCTGGTTTGTGACCATGCTTACTTGGTGGTGAGTCTGATGAAATCTGTGTGAAGAGATTGGTCTGGGAGGAATGACTTGGTTCTTCTCCCTTGGGTCTTTATCACTGGACAAAAAAGGTATGCAGTTTGAAAGTGGTGTCTATTCTTTGCTGTTCTATGCTGCAAGAGCACTGTATGGTCTTTGCAACATCAGGAAAATGAGCAAGATCTCTGTTACACTATAGCTACCTTGGAAAAAATGATCTGTTAGAGGAGGCTGATTGCATCCTGGGGCTGCTCTGACCAGTAATAACTTACTATGGGCAGAAAGTGATCATCAGCAGGGTACAGCATACAGAGATATTTTGTGACTGTTTTGCTGTGTGACTGTCACTTACAAATGTAGTGGGAGGAAGGTCTCTGCAGCAAGATGTGTGGATGAATTTCTGTTTCTGTAATGTGTTGTTACTTAATGTGTGTTTATCAAAGATGTGGCCAGTTACCTTCTTTGAAGTTGGTGAACTGAGGGGGGACATATTAGAACAGTTGTTTAAAAACCTGAAACCCAGCATCTACGGCTTTCTGTTGCAATAATCATTTTTTCTTATTACTAGTTGGCAGGAAAGAGTTTACACTGGTATGATTTGTTGTGTTTGGATATTTTTTTTTCTTTTTTGTGCATCATAGCTTTTGTTGTTGTTGTTTTTACATTTCTTAACTGCAAAAGCAGCATGCCATTTTTTGCCCTGGATAGCCACATTGCGGTTATCCTAAGTATTGTTGTATAGCAGCACAGAGTTTAGAAATGCTCTAGGAGAGTGGAGGTTGTGCTAATGTTGCTATTGAAACCTCTGGGCAAGGCTTGTCCTATTCCACTACAGTATTCTCGGACA
>CM036558.1:65567658-65602658 GCA_020745775.1 Theristicus caerulescens | reverse complement strand
AAGTGTTTTTTTTTTTTTTAGTATCTTTTAATTTCATGTCTTTACTTCCATATCCTGGTCAATTCTGAAAGATTATCTTTCTTCTATAAGAAGAAAGAAAAGTGCCTGCTAATACAAAGCTTAGAGTCAAGTGTTCAGAGTGATTCCCTGTTTTAAAAGGAGAAATATTCCCTGTGATGGCAATAGTTCTGGAAAGGACTCTGCAAGATACTGCTACACTTACATCTGCTAGTCTCCTCTGGCCTATTTACCTTCCTTATATTCATTTTGCATACTTTACTGGCATAATAACTGGAGAAAAGTCTTGTTAAAAATATTTAATTTCTGTAACTTTGCTTGCCCCATGTCTGTGCTCTTTATATAATACCTCCTCTTTGATATTATGCACACATACAGAATCTGGAAAAAGCAGTGGGTTTTAAGACACATATTTTTCAGCTAAGCCATACCATATTATGATCAAAATTGTGACAAAATGAACAGAAATCTTAAGTTTTGGGTTCGTTTTGTTGTTTTTTTTTTTTCTCCTGTTTGCCTGGTTTCTTTTTTTGAATCCCTTGTTTCTATAATCTCTAGTGAGCTCTTCTGTAAACTGTAGTGTTTATTGTTTCTTTTCATGTTTCTTTCAAAGATGTTTCATCATCTTTGAAAGGTCATGGAGAAGTGCCTGAGGACTGGTGGAGAGCCAGTGTCACTCCAGTCTTCAGAAAGGCCAAGAAGGAGGACCCAGGAAACTACAAGCCAGTCAGCCTCACCTCCCTCCCTGGAAAGGCAATGGAACAGCTCATTCTGGATGTCATCTCTAAGCATGGGGAGGAAAAGAAGGTAGGAGTAGTCAACATGGATTCACCAAGGGGAAATCATGCTTGACCAATCTAATAGCCTTCTATGATGGCATGACAGGCTGGGTAGATGAGGGGAGAGCAGTGGATGTTGTCTGCCTTGACTTCAGCAAGGCTTTTGAAACTGTCTACCATAACATCCTTATAGGAAACCTCAGGAAATGTGGGTTAGATGAGTGGACTGTGAGATGGATTGAGAACTGTCTGAATGGCAGAGCTCAAAGGGTTGTGATTAGCGGTGCAGAATCAAGTTGGAGGCCTGTAGCTAGCAGTGTTCCCCAGGGGTCAGTACTGGGTCCAGTCTTGTTCAACTTATTCATCAGTGAGCTGGATGAAGGGATGGAGCGTACCCTCAACGAGTTTGCTGATAATACAAAACTGGGAGGAGTGGCTGATACACCAGAAGGCTGTGCTGCCATTCAGTGAGACCTGGACAGGCTTGAGTTGGGTGGAGAGGAACCTAATGAAGTTCAACAAAGGCAAGCGTAGGGTCCTGCACCTAGGGAGGAATAACCCCATGCACCAGTACAGCTTAGGGGTTCACCTGCTGGAATGCAGCTCTGCGGAGAAGGACCTGGGAGTCCTGGTGGACAACAAGTTAACCATGAGCCAGCAATGTGCCCTTGCAGCCAAGAAGGCCAATGGTATCCTGGGGTGCATTAGGAGGAGTGTGGCCAGCAGATCGAGGGAGGTTAGCCTCCCCTTCTACTCTTCCCTGGTGAGGCCACATCTGGAGTACTGGGTCCAGTTCTGGGCTCCGCAGTTCAAGAAAGACAAGGAACTACTGGACAGAGTGCAGGGGAGGGCTATGAAGATGATTAGGAGAGTGGAGCATCTCTCTTATGAGGAAAGGCTGAGAGAGCTGGGTCTGTTTAGCCTGGAGAAGAGGAGACTGAGAGGGGATCTTATTAACACTTACAAGTATCTTAAGGGCGGCCAGCGACAGGATAAGGAGCAACGAGCACAAACTGAAACACAGGACGTTCCATCTGAATATAAGGAAAAAGTTCTTTGGAGGTGGCAGAGCACTGAAACAGGCTCCCCAGAGAGGTTGTAGAGTCTCCTTCTCTGGAAATATTCAAAACCTGCCTGGATGCTATCCTGTGCTACCTGATCTAGGTGAACCTGCTTTAGCAGGGGGGTTGGACTAGATGATCTCCAGAGGTCCCTTCCAACCCCAACCATTCTGTGATCCTGTGATTTTTAATGTAAACTCTTTGGAAATTTTTATGTCTCCTAATTATGGTTTGTAATAGCTAAAGAATATAAGAATAGAAATCTTAGTTGATTTTACAGCTATGTCCTTCTCCATATATGCCTGGTACAGAGACAGCTTCTTTGGGGTTGATATAAAGTTCTTAATTCTCAAATCTGTCCCTTGGATGGAGGTTTATGAAAATGGCTGGCTGAACAAGTTTATTGATGCAAGGCTGTGATGCCTACTGAACAGTGCTTTCTTCCCAAACAGCTGCCTTCACCTCCAAGCCAGATAACTACAATTTAGTGAAAGCCTCATACAGAAGCCTGCAGACAAAGTATTGGTCTAGGGGTGCTAATGTGACCATTAATACCATTGCTGTAATATATGCAAAAAATTCTAAGAAGGCAGTGATGTTCTTCACCATATACGTTCTCTTTCTCTTTGGAGATAACTCTGCTACTCTTATCCCCTGCACTTGTCACATAGTCCCTTGGGCTGACTCCTGGGGGTCTGTCTAGCTCAAGTAAAAATACTGGTGAAAGCACAAGGTGGCTAGGATGGTTGGATGTGTTCTTGATGGGCTAAATCTACCTTGCATTCATGCCAAAGACTTTTATCCAGTTGTTCTGCGCTTCCCTTGTACTCCTGATGAGATGACTATGAAGTGTCACTGTCCTGGCTTTGGCTGGGATAGAGTTAATTTTCTTCCTAGTAGCTGGTATAGTGCTGTGTATTGGATTTACTACGAGAATAATGTTGGTAACACACTGTTTTAGTTGTTGTTAAGTAGTGCTTACACTAGTCAAGGACTTTTTCAGCCTCCCATGCTCTGCCAGGTGCAGAAGAAGGTGGAAGGGGGCACAGCCAAGATCCAAACAGGATCCAAAGGGATGTTCCATACCATATGACGTCATGCTCAGTATATAAACTGTGGGGAGTTGGCCAGGGGGCAGTGATTGCTGCTCAGGGACAGGCTGGGCATCTGTCAGCGGGTGGTGAGCAGTTGAATCACTTGTTTTTCCTGGGTTTTGTTCCTCTTCTTTGTTCTTTTTGTTGCTTTTCTTTTCACTACAATTTCACTACCATATTTAAGAGTCTCTGGGAATACTTGCTTAATGGTAGTGAGGTAATCTGGAAAACTTGCCAGTCTGCCCTGTGAAGTTGATATGCAGGTGTGCAGGAGGTAGGGTCATTTAAGATTTCAGGAGAAGGTACTCTATCTGATATTCTACCAGCAGATTTCTTATGTATATCTGCTCTTTATAGCTACCTTGGAGAAACATTACTTTTGCAAAGTCCCATTGACTTCAGTGGTACTTTGCACTGGAGGAAAGCTCTGCATTGCTGCTGAGGTGTGCAGTTACGACTGAAAGATGAATACTGGGATGAGATAGAAAAGGTTGAGGCTATGAGGAAGCCACACACAGAGAAGCCAACTCGAACTTCTAGATATAAGAAAGAGAATTTGTAGTTCTCTGAGCTACAGTTTGCTTGACTTTTCTTGGAGACCACCATTGATTGCAGTGGTAATGCAATGGAAGGTTGATTTTTGGAAAAAGAAATACATATTAGTGTGTATTATGACATCTGCTGTAAGTTGTGTGCTATAGAATCAAGTCTTAGATAGTTCAAAATAGCCAACTATAGATTTCTTCTTCAGTAATCCTCAGGGATTTCCTTGGGGCTTCAGAATTGATGGCATGGTACAGCGTATGCATGGTGATAGAAAGGTGGCAAATATGTATAAAATATCCTTTTTTATTTTAAAATCTTGAACTTGACAAAAATAGACTTTTTTCCTGCCATCTTACGCAATTCCTGAGGATCAGTCAAAGTCTGACAGAAAGAAAATGTAATAGTCTAATCTATATATGCTTTACGCTATCCATCCAATTACTCTGGGTGGGTTCTCTGTATGTGTATGTTCTGAAGAGTCCTAAAATAAATTACCATGTGATATTGTTTCAGACACGATAATTTTGTACCATTGAAGCAAAGCAAACTGTAAATTGCAAAATAAAGAATAAAACCATAATTACTGCTTTCATTTATTCATACCATATTAATGCAATATAATTATCTGGCAGGCAGGATTTTATGAATACTCAACAGAAAGCCACCGAATGGTTGTTCTAATGAACACATAAAAACTAACACTTTAAAGCAGTTAATCACATTTCGTTACTTTTAAAGTGACAAGCGCCTTTGAACATTATAATTGGAAATAATGTATTTTGGCACCCTGCAAAAGGCTCTTCAGAGTACCAGTGTTTGGAGATATTTCAAAATAGACAGAAGTGCCAGTGGCATGCTATAGGAACTGTTATAGAGAGTTTTGCAATGTGCATGTGTTGGTCAGTATCTCTTGTCATGTGCATTCTGGCCTCTTAAAAAATTCATAAGGAATCAGAACCCTAAATAAGGCTTCAGGCTTGGATTATATGTAAATCATAAAAGATGGAGCTGTTTGAATGCACAGTGCAACAACAAAACCCAACATATTTTGTGAAGTGATCCAAGATGAAAAATTTTTTTGTCCTATTCTTAGACATTTTGTATCTTTTATTGAGAAGGATCAAAGTTCTTTTTGTGTGTTTAGTCTTGTTTACACTATGTTATAATCTTTTACATGACTTTAACTGTTGGAAGGAGAGGAGAAAGTAGCTACAAGTGTTGGATTCACTCCGGACATTTCATGAAAGAGAGAAGGCGTAAAGGGTTGGTTCCCTATTAAGAAAAAAACAAACACCTGTTCCGCACCACCCCACCCCCCCAAAAAAGGCAAAAAAAAAAGAGAAAAGACTGTCTTGATTTTCCTGAGATTACCTGTGATGTTATTTATGGAAATATTTTACTAATTGTTACCATCTTTTTATAGCCCTAAAACACCTTGTAGCGTATGCAATATGAAATTAAGCCACAACCCCAACTGACAGAGTTAATTTTAAAGAGCATAGAGAATGAGGAAGAAAACAGTCAACACGAATGTGTGAAGTTTAAGGCATACATAACTTCCTTCTCCTTTCTTTTTATTCTTTTTTTGTATTCTTTCTCTCCTCAGTGGAAACATCTGCTCCGGGAGTTCTTTTTCTAACTCTATCATCCCATGTGTAAACTCTCAGTACATGGTACACCAAAGCAGTGACCTGATCTAGGAGAGGTGGACAATATTATATTTAACCTATTTCTTCTCCAAAATTGGTCCTTAGGAGACTGTTTATTGGGCCAAAGATTTTGGGATTTTGTTTTTAATGTTCTTTCCCCTCATCCTTTGGGGAAAGTTCTGCCTTCAAAACAACCCTGATTCTGAATTATTCCTGCATTGCATAGGGGCTTTCTGGGATAAGGAATGACATAAAAAAAGATGCAATGTTTGCTCATTGGGCTACTGGTGACTGGCCTGTGAACTCCTGTACTGTGGCTCCGTATGGATGTGGCATCAAAGCTAAAGACAGAGGGGAAACTGTTATGTTGAAGAAATCATGTTCTAAAGCTATCTTCAAACATTTCAATGTAAGCTACAATGGAAAAAATATTGACAGTGAAACCTTAACTGACAGCAAAATATCTTGTATTTTTCCTATAATCAAATATGCTAACCACTGTTAAACACTTAGCACCTTAGGGGAAAAAAAAAACCTGAGAGGGTATGGTGGAATCCAATATTCTTTAAATAAAAACCATATGCCAAAAGTGCGCAACAAGATGAGAAACAATGTGGTTAACTGTCTCTGTAAAAGAACAGAAATTAAAGCTGTTTTACAGAAGATAATGTAAGTGAAAGCCATTTTCTGTTAGAGAGCTGCCATGCACTAGGAGGGTCAGGAAGCTCATTTTCCTCAAGTCTCAGCCTATAACACTGGTGCAAGTGTAACATACCTAAATAAACATCCACAATAATTTTTGCATAAATGTAGAGTGACATGAGAATTGAGATGCAATTATTTAGCATTTGTGGGGGAAGGAGATGGTTTATTTGGTAGGTCAAGGACTGACTCCCTTGAGAGAGAGAAACCACTCACTGAAATGTCTAAACTTACAATATGTTGGTATGGCACCAGCATTAAACAGGTAGTCGTTATAACCATCACATGTGCAATTTTTGCCAAATCTTAAGCTATTTCTAATCAACATTTTCAGGAGTGTTTGGGTTATGATTATGGCAAATGACGATTCATAATTAGCAAAAATAAAAAAAAATCATTTAATTAAAAGGATTGACTAGGCAGTGCTGTGGATTTAGTGTGCCTAGAGATAAGGAGCTAACTGAACCTGAAAATGTACTTTTACAAGGCCTAGGGTGTTAACCTTTATTAATAAAGTACTAGTGAGCAAGGAAGAAAAATAGTGCTTTTTTTTTTTTTTCCTTAATTTTAGCCTCTCTTGAGTCCTCCCTGCATTATGTTAAATGGTTTGTTCAAATGCTGGAAACTGCTGAAAACCGTTTAGCAATATGCAGTGACTGTTTGAACCAGGCCCTTCAAAACAGCAAAGATTTGCAAGATAGAGGTCTTGATTCCCCAGGCCAGTCAATGACATTCGGATAAAGCTATTATGCTTCAGGCTGTGGAGGTCAAAATAGATTTTTGCTCTATTACCAACAAATTTGTTTGAAACTCTGTTTATTCCTGTACTCCAAATCTGACTATTTATCATTAATCAGAACTGCCTGGTGTCAGTTTAGTCGGAAGATGGCAGAATCCCAAGTCTGGTTGTGAGGCTGTGGAAGACAGGAATGAGGATATTGAACCAATAGTTGATATCTTCAACAGAGCTGTAACGAAGAGAGCGTGAGGGACCTGTGTGTGCTCTGGTGGTGCTGTGATGCATGTGCTGTGCCTTGCCTTATTTCAAGAGCAATGAGTGGGCAGGATCTTGCTCTTTTCTTCCAGGCATTCTGTTAATCTAAAAAGTGCACCTCACTCACCACTGTGGTATTTAAAGTTAAGCTTTTGTTCATTCTGTCCAGATCTGACTTGGGGCCTTTCCTCAGTGGGCATCATGTGCTGCTGTTGTGTTTAAACACTGGGAATGTGGGGTGCTGTGACCAGCAGAGGGTAAGATGACCAGATGGGTGATGGGGCACAGTGCGGTTGTGGTTTGTCTTCTCTGCTTTCCCTGCTCCCTCTTGGCTGGAGACTCGTTATATTACTCACATCAGCATAAGAAAGAGCTCCCTCTTCCCAGAAGTGCTGGCTACTTTCCTATCTTGATCCTGGAGGATATTCAGGCGAGGTTGAAAAGGGCATTAAAATAAGGAAGAGCCCAAGCTCTTGTGTCAGTTCCTGGCTAGAACAGAGACTTAGCAGTGTTAAAGCTCCCTAGCCCCTCTTAGGGCTGGTCCTCAGACCACTGGAGTAAGGCAGTGTGACTAGCTATGTTAGCAGACACTTCAGAAGGATGAGACCCCAATCCTGGACTCCTTATCTATCAGCTAGGGTTGTGTATTGTAAGCTAGAATAGAAATAGTTAAAAAGTAATAAACTAATATAACTGGTTTCTGTGAACCAGTAATGGTGCTCTTTTTTGTTTACACAAATACATCTTGCTGGAAAATACTAAGTGTAGCAACAGCATGAGTATGTTTTCTTGCTTTGGTATTTTATTGCAGCTTCCTTTCTTGTATCATGAATGACTCCTTTTCTAGACGTTCATATTTTTTTACATTCAGTAATAAGTAACCAATAAAACCCTACCTGATTTATGTGTATTTGAAATTTGTATGTACCTATGTGGAGTCCCTACCCCACATGAACTTTTGGGGGGGATTTTTTTATTTTGGTTTTTTTTTATTTTAATGCTGGTGAGCCACTAATCACTTTAC
The DNA here is from genome assembly GCA_020745775.1 of Theristicus caerulescens. Classification (NCBI taxonomy): domain Eukaryota; kingdom Metazoa; phylum Chordata; class Aves; order Pelecaniformes; family Threskiornithidae; genus Theristicus; species Theristicus caerulescens. The sequence goes on along the minus strand of CM036558.1, from coordinate 65,594,791 downwards.
AATGGGTGTGTGGTTGGAAAGCTCTGAGAAGAATGTGTCTTCTTGAAGGCATGAAGCATAAGATCACTTAACAAAGCTTGTTAAACTTCCCCCTGGTGCTTGCTTCCGTTCGGCCTCATGTCTTTCCAGTTCAAAACAGTTTCTCCTTGGGACAGCTACTTTCATCTGGAGACAATTTCATTTATCTGGATGCAGTTTATCTGGATGCAGTTTTTGATGCTGTAACTACTTTGCACTCTGCTACAGCATCTCTTTTTGAAATTCACTTTCTGTTCTTGTGGTTTATGTCAAAAACTAATCTGCTTTACAATCTGGCAAATTTATTAAGTAACACAACAAAAGATATTTGTTTCTGTATCATCAAAACTTTGTCCTCCAGCTGTATCTTTATGGATGTATTTTGGTTTGTATTTCTGCACAATTTGTGCTGAGAACGACAGTCTTGAAAAATGGTTGGTGTTATGGCAAGCATGACAATACACTTGTTTTGCTGGGAATTCTTGCATCTCTTGTCCTCTGTAATAAATTTGAAAGAGATCAATTTACTCTCTGCTATTTTTACTCTTGTTTTTTGACTTACAGTTGGGAATTTTTTTTTTTTTATACATTTTAGTAGTTTATCAATTGTCTCTATAGTTTTTCCCAGCTCTGGACGTATCTACTATTCTATCCAAAGACCTGTAAATTTCTTATTGTACTGTTTTGAACCAATTTACAGTTGCAGTGAAAAATATCTTGGTCTTTCACAGAAATCATTCAGAAAATTTCACATAAATTTTTCTCATCTTCTGTTTTTCTTAATGATGTTTGCAATACTACTGATCATCTGACTTGGCAGTTGGTAAAGGAAAAGTGATTTTCCTGAACTATGTTCTTCTGTGGATTGCACTGCTCTTGACAACTCAGAATGACTTTGTTTAGCAGTTTGAAGTCTTCATTTATCCTTTCTTTAAGATAGGTCTAAGACATCCCAGATTTTGTTAAGCCTAGTTTATCTGTAGGGTTCCTGCTAGGGTTTAATGAAATTCAGGTTTGTTGGTGTGCTGGTTTTGTTTGCTGTTTTTTTTTTTAATTTGGTACCCTTACAAGCAAAACTGGCAGACAAACTGACCTGAGTTACGTGTCTAGTGATAACCACAAGAATACTTGTATCTTTTCCTGCAGTATTCCCTGTGCGCTTGAATAACTCTTGAATAACTCTTGAAACAAGCACTTATCTTCTTGTACTGTCTGCCTCTTCAATATCTGATTATTCTTTCTGAATTTTCATGAATATCCTTGCTTTTAGTACTTGTGGCACTTCCACCATAAGCAGATCAAAATTGTATAAATAACGCAGAAAAAGAATAGTTGTGGTAAAGGCAAGTTGAATTTACTTTATCCTGAACAACCTAGAACCAGTCTGAGATGAAGGGATTCAGCCTGTTCAGAAGACAGAACCTCTCTTATGTAGTGTGGTCATAGGTGGGCCTTGAGCCAATACAGCTTTGCTTGGGAGCATCAAGTATAGTTGCCCAAAGGGAATCTTGATCCTTTAAATAAGGTCTCCTGGCAACAGATGCCTTTAACTTCCTACTCCTACAAGGTAAATCCGCTTCCCAGGCTAAGTGGCTGTTCCCTGCCTGTCCCAAAACCGGCTGCCCACTGCTGACTATAAAGAGGGTGAGAGCTGCAAGCCGGACGGCTGTGGGAAGGAAGGAAGGATCTACATCTTCGTGGGTTTCTACTCTGCTCGTCTATCCATGGCAGCTCCTGCCAGAAGGGGAAATGATGCTCAGGATGATGCACTGAGGTGGCAAATCCTCCCTTTGCAGCATCAGCAGACGTTGGCATTTTCTGATATTAGGCTGGCTCTATTCTCAAGTTTTATTTCTTGTTCTTGGTTTACATTTGAGAGTCACAAGGTGAAAAAGGTGGCTTAGTGGCAAGTAGGTTCCTGAACATTTCTGTCAGAATATAACAACTTTGAAGGCAGTAAGTCTACATATGATGCTATAATGGAAGGTGCCTTTCTTGCTTCCAGAAGAAATTGCATAGATTGGAAATATTGCACGGGTTTGTTTTTTTTATCTCCCATTCATGCTATTTTTATTTCTTGATCTTAGAACTTTGTCTTTCTCTTGTCTGTGGCTTTATGATGACTACACCAGGCTAAAATGTTGTTGCATTATCTGAGTGCACTTTCTTCCTAACCTTGCTGTTTTATCCAAGATTTAAAAGTTTAGGTTTTCTTCCTCCTTCACCTGCTAAAACCAGAAGTTTCTCCATTAACTGATAGCTAAGAAACAACTCTCATTGCACTGACTGATGGTATAATAGCTGTATCAGCCTTGTGTAGTTTTTTTTAAAAATTTAAATTAAATACCTCACTGTTTTGTTTTTAATTCTGAATTAGAAAGTTGAAATTTCTCACAGGCTTCATGTTGTCAGAAACACTCGCAGAACAGAACTGATTTTTAATTGGCTCAAGAGCTGAGGCATGATGTTAGGAAAGAATAAAACTTTATTTCTAACACTAAAAAGTTAATGTTCTTCAAAATCTCTTTACTACGAAACTTAAACTAAAAGTTCTTCTACTGATTGAGATGATGATATTGAGCGAAAAAAAAAGTGATCAAATCATATTTCACTTTTTTTTAATAAAGGTTGTATTGGCAAGTCCTCCTTAATTGCCTGATTTAAACACCACCTGCACCACCCTACCCCTGCTTTATTCCTTCTTTAATCCTCTGTGGAATGACATCTGTAACCACAGATGAAGTGTGAAAACTAACTTTAGTTAAACGCCTTTTTCTTCTTGGAATTATGTTACCACAGTTCACTAACTTGTAAGCTATGATAATAATATATATTGTCTTTCTGGTTCTATTGGTATATTTCTTGTTCATAGATTGACACCCTGTTTCTTGTGGGATTGAGTCTGTCATTACCGCATTCTGCTTGGCTGAGTGGGTTATGGAATAAAGTCCCTAAAGCTCAACTTTATTTCTGTGATCAAGTGAAATGTTAACAAAAACTATTCATAAATCTTGTAAAATGTTGTAGGCTTTGTCCCTGTAAAAATTGATAGAGTTGAACAAAATCAAGTGTGTTGGAATTGTTATTCAGGTTAATTTAGAGGCCAAAAATATTCAATATTTTCAGCATAGAAAACAATCTTTAAAAGCAAAGGTGGAATTGTCATGAATATTGCAGAAAGGAACTGTAGTTCCATGATAAATCTGATGAACAAATAACTTCTTATACTCATACTATATACTTAGGACTGGCCTTTATAGGCTCATCTGTAGTCATTTACCCATTTGGTGGTAGGTGAGTGAAGCGAAGGAAAAGAACTATATTTCCCTTAAACCAAGGAACAGGAAAATTGGGAACTCCAGATGTAAGTACTGCACTCGTACATATTGCACTCTTGCCACACCAATGCAAACCTATTGGGGTTTTTGGACGGGCTGAGATGTTCTAATCCTGCATTTTGTTCTAGCTGGACCCACTTCTCTGACTGTATGAACAGCTGAAAGTTTGGGCTGAAGCCCAAGGTTAGGAACAGGACTAGGCACCAGCACTAGGTGCATTACGCTGTACACAAATCTGGTGCTTTTGACTCTTTTTCTGCAAGATGAGGAATCCTGTCACTCAGGATATCATGGAAGCTGGTTTCTAACCACCTGAACGAATCTCCGAGTTGCTTGTAATCTCACCCTCTGCGCTTACCCTCTTTTTCATCAGTTTTATAACTTGCACCTCAGAATATTCTTCAGGCAAACTGTTTTGCAAGTTTATCGCTGTGGAGACCACCTGAACCTCATATTCCAGAAGAACAAATGTTAGCTTTAAAAAGAAAAATAAACACCAAGTTCTAGTTGGCACCTGTTCCAAGGCCACATGCAAGTTCTTATAATTTATTGACCTGTGAAATCTGCTTCAGCCATTTAGCTTAAGTACCTGTAATAGAACATTACGTGCTTGTCTTGTCCAGTTACTCAAGTTAGTATGCTACAGAAATATCTTGTTCTGAGTATGGTTTTTCTGTATGTTACCTTCTTCCTTCAGGGAAGTAGTAGTAGTAGCAGTGGCTACCTTGATTACACAAGAGTTTTTCTGCCTAGTCTGTCATTCCCCTCTTCTTGTGTCATGTTGCTTATGGCATTGTGTAAGAAAACTGGCAATACAGAATGTATCAGCTTCCCAATCCCTCCTGCTGTACAGGCAGGAAGGATTGGGATGATGTAGCATCATCTCTTAAGATGTTTTCCCATGTACTAATTGCTTATCCAAACACTCGTACAAGTGTTTATTTCTTGACTCTGAATAGTGCACTGAATAGTGCTTGCTTGGCTGCACAGTACCATGTATTCCAGTGTGCGCATGGAAATGGAAGACAATAATGTGCATATTAAAGGAAGGCACCATTAATTATGCAGCTATTGCACTGTCAGGAGTGGATAATTCTAGGTTTCAATGGCCTTGTATCCTTATAAGGGTTATGTTTTCCAATGTATTAACTTTTTTCTGCCAATTTTGAGAGTGTTAGACACAAGCAAGCAGCTGAAGCTGACAGAATTAACCACATAGATCTTATTGTTTTGCCTATTTTTCTTTTTGTTCTTACACATATTCTTATCATTCCCTTGGCCTGGAGTTTGCTGCTGTTGCTTAAGCTTTCATCTCTTCTTTGCTGTCTTTGTGGACTAGTAAATGATGGCATTTGGGATTCTGTTCTGTTACAGGTTTCAGTGGTGAAAATGTCCGAACATTAGAAGTGGCAACACCAGTAAAAATAGAATAGACTGAGGAAGTTCTCTAACTCATATATGAGAAGGTACTCTATATCTTGCACCCTGTTTTTTTGGAGAAAACCATTTCTGTCTTCAGTGAATATTATTTATTTATTGTTTTGTATCGATGAAGAAGGGAGGTCCTGTGTGCTTATTTGAAATCTGCGTCTGGGGTAGGCTCTGAGCGGCACTCCCGCCCTTCTGCAGTGGATCTGGAGGACCGAGAGCGCAGGCGTCGCGCCCGCCTTGGCCACGAGAGCAGGCGGGAGCCGGGCGGGGGGCGACCGGCCGCAGCGCGAGGCGGCTCCCCGTTCTGCCCGGGCGCCGGGCCATTTCCGACTGCCAGCGCTCTCGCCGTCACTAGATGGCAGTCTGCCCTCCGAGATACAAAGGGCCATCGAACCTGCCTCCGGAGTTCAGGATTAGTACGATTTGGATCCGTTCAGTCAGTACTAAATCACTTACATTGTTGATGAAACAAAAATTTACATCAGAGATGAAATGCGTTGTTTGCACTGAAGTGCGAGTCCTGCTGCCGTGGAGCACTTGGCGTTTGACTGTGCTGCTGGTTTTATCTTCTCCCCTGCCCCCATCATAAGTTTTCAGTTTATTTGAGGTTTTTTTGTTTGGTTTGTTTTTTTTGTAGGGGGAGTAACAGAGTGGGAAAGGAAGTTGAAAGAAAAGTTGTGAATAAATTTGAAATTTTATTTGGGTCTTCATAGCTTACTAAACCAAAGACAATAGGGTATGCAGTTTACTGTCACAAATGTTGCTCTTCTCTTGTAACGATAATTTCCAGGAAAACTTCTAGGCATTCCGCTTCAACACTTATATATCACTTCATTTATTTTTTTTTTGATGGAATAATAATAATTTAAAAATGCAAAATCTGTTTGCAGAAAAAGTGCGTTTACAGTTCTGCATTTACTATTTTCTTAATAGCCTTCAGTTTGCAGTGCCTGTGCTATTTTTTTTTTACTTAATAAAATGACTTTTTAAAAAAAACCCCTTAATTCTGAATTTCTCTTCTGAAAAAACTGGTTGCAAAAAGTATTAAAATACTGTACTCATTTAATACTATTCTTTTAGCAGCATGCTATCAAAAAAATCTTGTAATATGGTTTCTTATATATATGTAATGTTTTCAGAACAAACACAAAAATGTACATATACTGCTTGAAGAGTATTACAGTGCAGAATATTTAGAACAGCATGTGTTGCATACTTTCTTTATTTCCTTGAAAATGCTCTAGAGTAATTTTTGGAAACTTAACAATCAAACAGATATCTGATGTATCCTACCTCATTTAACCATTCACTGCATGCTGGATGTTTTCTCAACAGCATGTCAATATTACATCGATATCATCATTAGGAATTTTAACAATCAAACGGATTTGCAGTGTATGCTTATCACGATTAGCAAGCATGTGCTGCATATTTCTATTAACAGCACATCAATATCATCATTAGAAAATCAGCAATCAAATAGATCTGTAGAGCAAGCATATGCTGACCATCATAATATTTAGAATCCAAAAAAGCTTTGTTTAGCATAAGTTTATTTCTGCTTCTTATCAGAACGGCTATCTTGATACCATCTTTTACTGTAAAACCTTTAAAATAGTGTTTCTGTAAACATAGTATGATATAAACCTTTACCAGAGACTCCAGTAATAGTGTATTAGAACTCATAAAGGTATTATAAAAGTGTTTATGAAAGACTTATAGTATACTATGCCTTTAACTTTGCAACAAAAGCTTTTGTTTTTGAGGGTAACCTTAGTACTGCATATATGCAGCTATTTATTGCTTGTTCCTGCTTCCCTTTAACGGTGTCAGAGACTTTAAAATGCTTTCTCTGTACATGTCATTAACTTGTGGTTTAAAGTCTACTATTTAGAGGGGGGAAAAAAAACCCACAAAACAACAAAACCCACACAGTTTACCAAGACCTGAATCTTATTTCTCATGTATTTTATTAGATTTATATAAAGAGTGCAACCTAGTATTAACATTCTAACATGATGAAAATGTAGTAGCAATAGGCTCTAATTTTGTGCCATATGCTGGAGAATTAATGGCATGCCCCTATCACTGTAAGACAGCAAGCAATTAACCGTTCTCCCACATGTATGTACGTATTCCCTATTTTGATGCCGATCAAGTGCAGTGATTCATTGATATAGGAAAAAAGATTATAATAAGTATATTCAGTTTTGGATGTCCAAGGTGTGTAGAAATTTTGTCCGAGAAGCTAATTGAACTAATTATGTTCAGAAAGAATATTTTTTTTTCTATTAGTTTCCAAGAATGTTAATTGTAAACTTAATGGAGAGACATTATGGTGCAAGTTGCTTTTGTGACTTTTGTAAATAACAATTATTGCAGAACAGAATTTTGGCCTTCTATCTTTATTACCTGTGAAACACCCATTTATTTTTAGACTTGCTTTAAACACAGTAATATAACAAGGAATTGCAGAGTCCTACTTTAAAGAACCATTTTTTGGGGGCAGTAAAAATATAGCCTCCAACATTCTTAACCAATTATCTATCTTTGTTTATGCTGTTTATGACTTGTGGTGTAATGGCTCCAGCAGAGCTAATAGTCGGCACCGGTCTGGACATCATTCCAGGAGAAAGATTCGCTTCTCACGGAGATGACTACTGCAGTCTCTCTGGTCTGTGTGAGGTCTCTGCTAGGGTCATTCTCCTGACATCTTGCAATAGGTGAGGACAAGGACATAGCATATACTGTTTAAAGACAGATAGTTTAACCTTGCCTAACATTTCACCTTGGCTACTGTTGTTTTTCATAGCTCCCTTTTCAGAGCTGATATAGTAGCTTTATGGGTGTGGAAGCATGATTTTTATCTTGGCATTGGTTTGAGGATAATCAGGTCATCTGTAGAAAGCAGTCTGAACTCTGACTCTCCTCATTGAAAACCAATGATCTCCACAGACTATCTACCTCAACTGTGTACTCCAGCAATTTGATGATGTTGATTTATATGAAAATGAGTATTATATTTATTATCTACTGTTTGCTGTTTTAAATAAGTTACTCTGCTGTAGTCATGGTAATTGTACATTCTGGACTTGCTTCAGATGCATCTGTGCCTCATGGAAGCCAGTCACATGGCAGCTATACAGAGATTTTTTTGATGTCATCAAATCATGTCCTCTGTTCCTATATCTGATGTGGGGATCGTGAACTTTAAGTTCAGTAATAGGAGAAAATAGGGCTAGATGAAGAAAAAGCCTTCTGGAGGCTTGCATGGATAGTACGAGCACAAACAGAAACTGCTGACAACTAAGCTTTTATAACTGTCAGGTACTTATGCTCAGCTGATGCAATAATAATTTGCACAGAACAATAAGGTGTATTGCTGTATATAATATTCTTTTTTCTAATGACTCATTATCCTAGGATGATGAGGAGATGAGTAGAATATAAGCATATTAAAAACATAATTGCTTTTCTATTCAAACAAAAGCATGCAGCATACACATTGTGACAAATGCCTAATGAATAGGAGTGGAGCTTTTTTGTTCTGTTTCAGTTTATGGCAATGCCTGCCATAACTGCCTCTTTAAAATCTTAATTGCTTTTAATTTTAACAGTCACTTGATAGTTGCTTTTGGTTGGAGAATCATACACAAGAATATGCCTCTTCACTGCAAATGTCGGCTGTTTACAAACCAAGAATGTCAACTTCTATGATTCAAGTTGAACAATATAAAGATGAATAATTTTGTACAGCTATTGCTATTGTACCATAAATAATTGTATAAATATTGTACCAGTGTGTGTTTTTCAATCTGTTGTAGACAAAGTGCGCTAAAAACCTTTGAAAATATTCTTGAAGAAAATGTTACTTTTGAAGATGCCTGCATGTAAACAATTTACCTTGCATAGATGTATTATCGCCTGACTTGAATTAAAATCTTTGAGTGTTAAAGCCAGCCTGATGCAAGCATCTACGTTCGGTTCTCATAATCATTGGTAAAACCCTAAACTTATGTTGCTGGGGCTAATTATTCTCTTCAGATGACACTGATCCTGGGTAGTCACTTCCATAAATACATTTGAATGTGAAAGATGCCGAGGCCAAATTTCCTTCCACCTGCAGATTCACAGTGTACCTTTTCTGTTTATGATCGACATTACTGGGCTGCAATTTTGAACTCTTCATTATCATAATCTCAGCCAGGACCACCATAGTATGTGGTATCTTTACATAATTACATTTTGTCTCTATCCTTGGCTTATTACCCAAACCACTGGAGTACTTTCCAAACCCCTTGGGGCAATGGTTACGGAAAGACTGCCTATGTGTTATAGCAACTGGTGAACTATCTGTTAAGTATGAACCATCCACTGTAATTTTTTTACTGGGGAAATTCTGTCTTTGTTAGCTATGTCTTGTTATTAATTTTGTTGGGGCCATCATCATGGCATCCTTGATAGAGATTGTGGTTAAACTGTCTTTAGAGCTAAGCGAAGAGAATTTGTCTTTTAACTTCTCTCAGGAGACCTGAAGACCATGCTAAAGGCAGAAGGACAAATAGGTACGTAATCAACTGCACCAAGACGGGATGCTGTGCTGGCATCAGGCAGTGTGTGGTTGTGCCTCAGCATCCCCTGTAGTGTGGGGACCTTCTATGCTCACAAGGCTCAGACCAAGCGTGCCACCTCTGACAAAGTGTTAGCATGAGATGTTTGAGTATACTTTCTGCTTAAACCCAGTGGAAAATAAGATTTGCTTTACTAAAACTAAATGCAATGACATATGACTTGTGTAGAGCAGTCAAAAACTGGCCCTTTATTTTTTAATGTTGCTTTAAATGTTTGCAAAAGTTCTGGTTTTTACTGCTTAAGTAGAGCTTTGCTTTATGAAAACCATTGTATGCTTTCTGAGGACAGTGACATGCTCTTCCCAAACAGTACCTATTTACCAGTCTCCCTGCAAACACATGGGTGTACAGGTACTTAATGTATGTGGTGGCCAAGTACACTGCTGGGCATATTGTGGCTCTACAGGTCAGAGGTACAAGGTGCTCATGCATATTGTCCTTCAGTCTGGCTCCTCTGAAACAGTGCTCAGACTTCTACTTTCTTCTCTTTACTTGCCTTCTTTATATCAAGTCAATATCTGGGGAAAAAAAAAAAAATATTGTTCAGAGATCCATCTTGGTCATATCCATGAGGTATCTGTAAAACACTTCCAGTCCTTTAAGCCAAAGTTTTTGGTGCCTGTCCCCAAAGTAGGTGAATTTTTACTTGATACTGTCTAGGTTCCTGGTGTGCTATTTACCAGGGGCACAAGGAGTGGTTGAAGTCCCCCAGAATTCTGGTTTTCATTGCACCTTCATCTGTATGGATATATCAGGACAAGAAAAATGTCTCCAGGACAGGCTTTCTCGGAGATATCGTTCCTTTTCTCCCATCACCATTCTACGTGAGAATTGGCCTGGGAGAGGTTTAAAGCACAAGGGCTATCTTATCCCAGGTTTCTTCCAGTTCCTTGGAATCCATGTTCCACCTCTCCCATATCCTGTTTTTTCAGTATCAGACTGAATTCCTCCTGGGTAGCATAATCTAGAGTTGTGATATTACAGTTTGCACATCTTTCCAGTGCCTCTTCACCTGCTAGATGATATGCTTCCAGCACACAGTTCCAGCTCACTGGCTTTCTGCTTTCACACGTTCTCCAGCCAAGAGCTACAGGGCAGTCTCGGAAGCATCTGGTTTGTGGTTACGGAAGTGCTACTATTCTGCATACACTTGGCCTGAATTTTTTCATGTCGTGATTTTGCTGACTCCCCTTGTGTGTCCCTGCAGTGGTGGTAACCTAGAGGTTACAGGGGAACCTCACCTGCCAAACAGCTGAGAGACCTCCGCTGTCTAGTTCAGCATCCATTCCTATGCTAGCAGACAGGTTGAAAAGCAACACCATAAAGGTACTGTTGGGTCTAAAATGGAGCCATGATGAGAAACTAAGATTATCAGATGGAACAAAAGGGCATGTTTGAGCTTGAACCAAAGGTCATACAATTACCAGAGCCTCTTACAGAGATCTCCTAGTGCATTAAAGTGGTAACGCAGAGCATGCCATTTGAAAAACTTGTTTCCTGCTATTAAATAACAGGATTCCCTCTAAATGCCTGGTGATCTGAAAACTGTTCTTGGGACTTTTGCATCTTCACAACTGAGATGAAGTATTCTTAAAGTATTGCCAGTTAAGATTGATTTTTTTTTTTTGTTTTTTTTTTTTTTTTAAATTTTTGGGGGGGCAGGGTTGGTTTTCTTGGGGTTTTGGTTGGTGGTTTTTTTTTTTTTGTTGGTGTTTTTTGGGTGGTTTTTTTTCCTTTCTTTGACAATATTATGATTTTTTTCCTTCAGGGAATTTATTCTTAAAAATTTTACATTCATCAAAAAATTTGGGCTAACAGTATGTCTATAGCATAGACACAGCACTGATTGATGTTAGCTTACTGAGCTAGGATTAAACTAGTCAGTTTCTGGTTAAGCTATGACCAATAATAACATATAAGGCTTTATGCAAGCCAAGGCCTCCTATTGTTAGGACAGGTTCTACAAGTTCACTGTATTTTCTGGTAGCAAGCTAACTATAATAACGCTTGCCTGTATTTTGCTACACTCTATGATTGTACTATGGACAAATGCACACTTGTGGCTGGAATATTGACTATATTTTAGTGAGTGGCTTGGAACTGTGTTATGTTATTTAATGAGGAACATGAGGAAATCTCTTACGCAGTGTGAGATTGCGCAGAAATAATGTGCTGTCGTTTTTAACCAGTGAGGTAAATGGTAACAAACAGTATATGTATCATGATACTTTTGTAGCTGCCAAAATTTGAAGAGGTTACCTAATTTTTTTAATGTGTTCGTTATATGTAATAAAGTATTTTTGTTCCAAGGGTTTTGGTAGAATTTCACCCAGATACTTCGATTTTATATTTATTATTAACACTGTTTTGTGGTGTGTTTAGTTTGCATGACTTTTATATAGACCTTGGTTTTGCAATAAGTTCTCAAATGTCACAATAACACATATTAGAGTCTTTTGTTTTTAAAAAAAAAAATTGAATAGCATCTACCTAAAAAAAAAGTGTTGAAATACATTCTATTCCATGGTTATATTTCTATGCAATATCCAGGGGTGAAATTCCCCCAAAATGACGCATCGTCTGTCCCCTCCCTGTCTTAGAAAATTTGGGGCACTTTTCCTTTTAATTAATACATTTCAGAAGATACCTACTTTATTACCAAAGTGCTCTCTAAGGCTAGCAAATACATTGAAGTCCGAGATTACAGACTACTCTAGCTGAAGGAAATAGTTTTCTAGAAAACCTGAAGGTAGCTGCATTAATTTTTCCCCTTGCTGTATCCCATGTCCATACTGATAGTTATTTAAGAGAACTATTCTTCATGTGTGGAGAGCATGGGAAGAAGGAAAACAAACACCCTTAATAATTTGAACAAATACGTAGCTTGTAGTCTTCTATTCCCCTTTCTCCTTTATAACAATTTTGCTTAGATTGTTTGTTGCACATGCAGAAGAGGAATGGGATGTGAACAGATATTATCAAAAGATCAGCTGAACTGGCAGTGGAGAATGGGTTGCGATTAGGTAGTGATGTGTTCCTATTTTTTATGCGTAGTTCTGTTTGTAACCTTTGTTTTCGCATCTGGCTGTACATTTGGAGAATGTTCTTTTCTTTTACCACTTCTATTTGTTCTGTGGGGTTTTTTTTTTTTCTTTTTTTTTTTCTTTTGCATCATTGCAGACTCTTCCTTTTTAGCTATTGCTGTAAATCAGTCAGTGGGAGGAGTGAACTTCCTGTTGTTCAATAGGCCATTAGGACAGTATTTGGGACCTTTTTAACTCAATATTTCAGGCTACGAGGCCCTTTTTCCCCGAATGGTTATGGGTACATTTAATTTCCAGCTTACCTCTAAGATTTGGGTTCTATTGAAGTGTTCCCTGCTCACAGAGTTTTTTTTTTTTTTCTTCTTCTTCTTTTCAGATTCATTTTCACACTTGGGTGTTACATTCCTCAAAGGCAAAGTAAGTTGTCTGCTTATTTTGTTTGCATTTTTTCTACAGATTCAAAAGTGTTGCATATTATAGGATTTCCACCTCACGTCTCCTACTCCATATAAATGGCTAAACATCACTTATATCTGGAAAGTGGATTCAGTGAAAACATAGTAAATAATAGTCCAACCTATGCCAAGTAGATCTCGAATCTGCAGCTGCTGACCTATTTGTGTCCTGTCTGTCTTCTCCATGGTTGGTTGTTCAGTTGTGATTCACAAGCACTGGTTCTGCTTTCTTGCTGGGTGGTATCACTTCATAAATATTTCTGTGTCTTGCCTATGGTCCCAGCACACTGGATTTCCAATATTTTGAAAGTGCTTGCTGAGAAGTCGTTTGGCATATTATCAAATGGCTGCAGCCCAGCAATAAACTATAGGCGTAATTTTTAATATGAAGTTGCCGGGTCTCACAACTCAAACCAGGCATTTGTTTTTTTTTCCGTAGATAGTTTATTTGTTTAAAAGAAAAACAAGAAAGTATTTGCAGAATTGAATTAGTTATTTCATATTGAAGAACAATAATTATTGTTTTTCGAAATTCTGAAATAGATAGCTCTGTACAGATTCTTTTCCCGCTTTAGTTTTCAGGTTAAACTAAGTAGGGAAATTAGATACTGTTCCCAGTATGTCTGATTTGGAGAAGCTGCCATTGCCCTTTTAGCCTGTAACTTAAAGCATTCAAATTCTATGAGGCAGACAACACTGCTTTCCTCTTCTGGTGTCCTGATTAAAAACAAGGCCTTGGGCCAAAGAACCCCCCTTCCTGGAAACGGACTTCACCTTCCCCAGCTAAGGCTTCAACTGGACCTACCCATCCCAGTACTGTAAACATGCTCCGAGATAACAACCTCTCAGCCTTCCCATCTGAAGCACTTATTTTCATATAAATGCCCCCATAACCTTTGGCAAAGGATTGTAAGAGTGACTGAGTAAGGGTGATTGTGAAGCCTGGTGGTGAGGGTGCTCACCAAGGAAAGTCACCTTGTTTCCCAGTCCTGTTTCTAGATAAGACTTAGTTTATTTAGACTAGCAACATGCTAGCATTGCTCACTGTGCCTAGTTGCATGGTTATGTTGTTCATATTAGGCCCAAAAATGCTTTTACAAGCTGAAGTAATATAAAAACAATTTTCAAAATGAAAGGCTACCTAAAATATACACCTTCCATAGCCAGACAGTGTGCTAGCAGTGTTTGTTTTGTGCTGTCTGGGAGGTCATCCTCATTAACGGCATGAATATAATTTTCAGACATATGAAACTAATTTATGACAGACATTATGAGCTCACTAAGGCAAGACAGAAATAGAGGCAGGCAAAGCAGAAAATGTAGTCATCTTTGTCACTAAATAGCATACAATAAAGACAGTAGTATGCTGCATGTAAATAAGTATTTGTCTTCCAGGGAACGTTGAAACACAGTCTCCTGTTGTATTCTTAACAGGCTATGTACCCAAAATGGCTGTAGCTGATTCCCAAGCTAATTCACATCAAATGGGTGTTTGTAAAGTGTTTTATTATTTTCTGAAAGTGAATATGCAACCTCTGATATATTGCAAAATGTACTGAACTGTCAAATCTACACGAGGAGGTATTTTTAGAGATGCTTTTGTTTATAAACAAGTTTATGACTTCAGCTGAAATAATAGCAGAAGAAAAAAAAAGAAAAAAAAAACACACCAAAAAAACCTCCTAAACTTTTCTCATCCTCTTTAGCACTTAAGAACTTACACAGATAAGGGACTCAAAACAAGTTTGAAATAAAATCTTTTTAATTTAATTATTTTTATTTAGAAGCAAAACAAAACAATAAGCAATTTACTTTCTCCCACTGGGCACTAGGGTTAGCAGAGCTAAAGATGTTTCATATTTATCTACTGAACTTAGTGGTATGCAGAAAATACTTTGAACTGAGTTTAATAGGTGATCTAGTAAAACTTGGTTTTAGTCAGCTCAAGAGTGGTTATGAGAATCAAGGCTTTATCTGTCTCTTCTTGCTCTGCTGATGCTGATCTTCAAGATGTAATGATATTGTATTAAAGTAATGATGAGGCTACTGAGCTCTGAATATTACTGATTTCTGAGCGTATTGGTGCCATTGGGGAGGTTTGCCAAACAGTGAGAAGGCAGGTTTTTTGTCAGTGAAGATGGTTGAAAAATAAATTTGCCAGCAGGGTTGGCAGTGAGGGATTTCTTAAAGGAATTGCTATAAGGAATTGTGTAAAATTCCAGTTGTGGTTGACTTTTTAAATTATTTTTTTAAAATTCATTTTCAGTACTGCACTTTTCAGTTTTGTTCAGTATCAAAAATACTCATTGTCACTTTAGGCTTTATGTAGTTTCTGAATTCCCTTAATTATCTTAAACTTTCTGGTTTGTTTCTAGTAGCAGCAGCTACTGTGGATGTATAGATGATCCTACTCTCATGAATATATTTGTCTTCCGTTTTATTCCACTGCAGTGTCTGGCTACAGGTTTCTCTTGGGACTAGGCTGCTTAGTAGTATATCTGATTTTATGGTATTCATGAGAGTTATAATCTTTCAATATCTGATATGAAGGGAAATCTGAATCAATGGAACAAGGAATGTTTATGTTGGTATCATTTTACTGTTTATTAATATAGTAAGTATCAATCTGCTTCCATTTAAGAAAAAGAAGAGAGGTGATTTTGTTGTGAAAACTGCTTTATGTGACGTGGTAAGGGCTCATATCCCTATCAGGCAAGAGCAGGCAGAGCATTCAAATTAACTCACTCTCTCTGGGTTACTACTAGGAAAGGGACTGAAACATTGCCCTGAAAGTAAGTGAATGTACTCCAATGAAGTTGTCAAACACATGGAGTTGTCAGGCAGGATCCTCAACTGTTGTACATAGTCTTGAATAATAACTGTTTAATACAGATGAGAGTGAAAATCAGACTGAGAACTTTATATACACACACACACACATTTTAAATGCAAAAGTCAGAAAGGAGGATAAAAATTAAACTTGGTTTCAAATGCTTACCATCTTGCATTTTACATGGAGAATATTGAGACCATCATCCCTCATGTAGAGTTAGAACGCATTTCAGGTAATTCAGGTTTAAGTAAGGCTGTCTGTATTTTTTTTTTTTTTTGTCATTATCTCTCGACTTTCCAAGTCTGTCAGAGTTTCTATTTCATTTCTATGTTGTTGACATTTGGAGGCATGCTTGATCTCTCTGTTCAGGGCCTCTAAAGATTTGTTTATTAAAATCAACATGTTATGTCATAGCAACCACTGGCATATGGTCATTGTGGAAAAATGATAGAAAACAGTAGTGAACTTCACTCTCCTGTCTTTCCTACATGAAAGCATAACAAACTGAGCCAAAGTACGCAGTGCTTTGCACTATTTGTATGCTGGCTTTACATAATGCAGGCAGACATAGTAGCATATAGACAGTATTAGACGTTACTACAAAAATCTCCAAAATGTTTAACATCATCTATATAAGATGCAACACTTTGTGTTTACCTCTGGTTAGGCCAAGCCAAGCAGGTGGGGAAATAGAGCTAGAAAAGTGGGAAATGGCAGAAATGGGGCAATGGGAGGACGAATAAATTGTGTGTGTGTAATTTTGCTCTCTAATTAAGAGAAAACTGATACTTTCATAGAAGCTTCTGTTTTCCAGAAGCTACTTCATACATGTCTGTAAGCTTAAGTTGCTCTTGTCTTGCATGCTTGTCTCTTCCCCCCTTCTTCCTGCTATTCCCTTTTCCCACCCTCCAACAAAGAGATGTAGAGAATGCAAATAAATTGCCTGTCTGAAATGGAGGGAGCTGTGGGCTTTGGTTGACATTAGTGTATTGTGGAGGGATCCAGATGCACGATACTCATCAAATTTCTATCAATACTAATTTACTAATATCAATAATAATCTGTTTCCCAGTGGATCAGCTTTCTCAAGCAGGGGCTGTGCACTACTTACAGCTCTCTGAGCCCTTCAACTAAGGTGTCAATAAAGCTGACCGCTGTTCTGGGGCTATTGACAGTTATTAAAAATGACCTTGATGTAATTTCATGCCTATCAAAACAAAGGCCATATGTTAAGGATTATGAAAAGCTACAGTGAAGGAAAGCAATGACAGGCTTCTGCTGGGTGAAGGTAGAGGGAGGTCAGCATATGTGAAGATTATTGGCTCCCCTCCTCTGCTGCTTTTCCTAAGGCACTGAGCAGTGCCCCTTGGTAGGCAACTGTTATGCTAAAGGCATAATTGGAACAATTTAGAGCTCAGGGGTACACTTTTTTAAAGATCTGTCATAGCATATCATCTCAACAGTTAATGTGGCATAAAATATCATAAACACTGCTGAGGACCCTGGAGTCCCAATGGCAGGGACCAATCGATAAGACCCAGTGGATGATCTGTCTTCACTCGCAAATAGAGGGCAATGCAGGGAACACTCTCACTTGCTTTCTTATTCTGCCACTTATAGGCATACCAGGCTTTTACCTGGGTGGCTGTTCCACACAGGCAAGGAACAGTAGTTTGGCTGTACCTCAGTCATGGTGATCAATAAGGACATCTTGCAAAACTGTGTGGAGATTGAGTCCAAAACACAAGATAAATTGGTTCCTGTTAACAATCAAAATGTACCTTTTTATAATATGCATAAATGAGAATAGAGTTAGAAATCTAGGAAGGTTACAGGCAGCATAGAATGTTATGCCCTTTCCCCTTTGCTCTTAAAAATGAGTTGTCAAGAGTTTTCCCATCAACACCCCCCCCTTTTGTGTTTTTTTTTTTTATGTTCTTTATTTTTCCTCTCTTTGGAGTATGAAAATGCCTTCCCAACTTAGTTAAGTGTGCATGGAGTCCTCAGGCTAGCTACCTGTGTGTGGAGCTGGTGCTCTGGCTCCGTAACTCTAGCTCTTACACCCAGCACTGACACCTGGGCCACTTAGTGCAATGGCAAAAAATGGTTTACGGCTTCCTCATGCTTTCACCAGTCACAGCCCAAACTGCCTCTGGACTGGTTTTAAAAGTGAAAATAGATGTTATCTATAGAGTTCCTTCAGTGAAATCCTCCCTTATTGTGATGCTGAAGGACCAAGGAGGGAGAGGCCTGGGAACAGGAGCAGGGTGGCTCTGCTCTGTAGCCAGCCACTAAATCAATGTCAAGACCTTTGTGGGAGCCTCCTCAGCGCGAGAGGATAGACTTTAAATTACAATTCTCTAAGTGGCAGGGAAATGTTAAATTTAACTGTCTTGAAATAAATAATTTTAGGTCATATCAAACTAAAACAACTTTTTCATGTCAAGAAAATTAAATAATAGCTCTAGAAAATCTACAATTTTATATGGAAAATTAGCACATAGATTTTTCTGCAAAAATCAGAAATTTCTCTTGGCTACTTCAGTCAGGATTTTATTTCCAGTTTCTTTTGTGTATGGCACAGGGCAAGCAGCCTAATGTCTGCATCGTTGTGGATACAGTGTTGATCTTTCAGGATTGTTGTGAATTAAAATGTCAATATTCATTCTTTTAGTATTTATGAAATCTGCTGACCATGTTGAGTTATCTAAAAAAGGATATAAACATAATTTTTAAAAAAATGCTAGGGAAGATACTAGTGATCTGGCTTCAATATAATATGGCACATTACAACTTTTTTTTTTTTTTCTTTTAAGAGTCCTTGTAGCATGAGTCTGTGACAAACCATAATCTAAAGCCACAATTGGAGGTTTGCTCCCTCTGAGAGGTATTGTCTCCTGCTAGTTGTCCTCATGTCAACATCACCCTGTCTTCTGTGTTACCCCAAAAGTTCAGCAGGTTGGGTAGTAGACTGACGCACTTGAAAACTAATTTGGGGCAAAAAAGAGTGCAGAAAACGGGAATATTTCTTAGCTACATGAGTCTCTCCATCCAGTTCGCCATGAGATCACACACTTTTTTTTTCCTGACTCAGTACTGTGAGCAAGGTGTAAAGGTGGAAAGAAGCCAATAGACAAGTGAGCAAATCAGGGCTGGTTGTATTTTTCATATACTTAAATGCATCATGTAGAGCCTGAGACTGGGTTGAGTTATTGGCATAATGGGGTGATTAACATTAATGGCCATTACTCTCCTTCCAAAGGTTTTCACTGATGTCTAAACAAGGTGCACATGGAAACTTAGGTGTGGAAGCCTGTCTAGGGACAATCTTGTTTTCTTTCCAAGACTCTATTTTTTTGAAACAGAAAACATGACATATGGTTTAGTTTATTGAGCAAACAATTTCTTCTTCTTCTGCTCTAAATGACTGTTTAGAGTATGTGCACTGATGGTAACTAACCTTTGTAATCAAACATTACCTAGAAATTGCTACAGATGTACAAACATGCTTTTCTAGATGAAGTTTTGAGCTTGAAAGCTTTGAAAATTTAATTAAAAGAATCTTAAGGTGTTATGCATATGCTTATGGTTCCTAAGAAACTCTGAAGCTCTTAGTTTTCCTTTTTTATTTTTCTGATAAATTTCACTAGGAAGCTTGAACCAGTAGGTACATTCCCTATATAATAACACTTCTATATCTTACCATCTGTAATGTGCCTATTCTTGCAACACCTCTGTAAGGGAAGGAAATATTATCATAATTGAATTTACAAATGACCTAGGAAATATCCATAATGTTCATGTAAGCAACTGTTGAAATTTTAGGGGCCCATGAAATAAATGTTTGTGCAAAGAAGAGTAATTTATTCATTTTTTTTTGTCAGAGAGATAGTCTCCTTTACTGTGAAATCTTTGAAAAGGTCTTAAAAAAAAAAAAAAAGTGAAAAACTTGTTACTTAGAGGGAGGAGCTATTCCCACCCATGTCACTGCTTTACACTAGGATTTATGTGTACTGTCACTTATGTGGAGAAGCAACTTCTTTTTTTTTTTTTTAATTTTTGATTTTTTTTTTGGTCTCTTTTGACAAATAGAATTTTACTTCGTTTTTTTCCTTTGGGAGTATTCACTAGGATATATTTTAGTGTATTTACACAAGCAAATCTCTCTGAGTATTGACAAGGTCTAAGCTTTCATGCTATAAGTTACTTTTTCACAAATACCACTACTTAGTACTATAATTATGCTTACAAAAAAAAAGGGGGGGGGGAAGCCTCATGTATAACTAAAATGAGTGCAAAACTGCTTAGACAGGGGCCTCAGTTATGTGTCTGGTAATTATAATGCAGTTGACTTCCATGAGTAATGAAAATCATTACAACAAAGCGAAGTACAGAATAAATAAGGAAACAAATAAAAGCAAAGTATAGTAAAAAAAACGATCACAAAGGAAGTTAAACTTAATGTTTAGAAGATCAGACTGAAGACATGATATGAAGGACAAATATAAGATGACAAAGACCGTTTGTGGGACTTGTTCCACAGTCTTTTTTTTAACCTAATCTTTTTAAAACTAAAAGGATTTTGTATTTCTGTAATTTATTAGGTAGAATTAGCTTTAATTGGCATGGTAAAGTTTGCATTTTTTTAATAGAAAAAAGCAGCAGCATGTAAGTTCGTATTCTGGCATTTTATATTGTGTCAAATGTGTCATTGCTATATTACCAGATCAAAGAGTTCTAAGTGACACTTTCTAATCGAGACTGTCAAGAGGTTTCATTAGTAAACAGAAGCAGGAAACACTTTGGATAATGGTTCAATATATATTTTACAGTTCTGAAGGAAGGATAAATCAGGCTTTTTTTTTTTTTTTTTCTTTTAAAGTAGCAAGTCACTTTAAAGCTGTAAAAATGAATATTTAGTAACATGCTAAGACAGCATTTAAAACTAAAAGTGCAATCATTTAGCCAAATTGTGTATTTTATCAGACCTCTGCCCCATTGTTAAATGTGTTAGGCTGAAACTCTTTACAAAAATGACTTAAAGGTAATCATTTGCACCCAGTACTTCAGATAATAGAGGAATCCTCCCATCCAGAGCTGGCTGCCAGAAAAGTAATTTAACATCGCATTTAATCTTCTTTAAAGTTTTAGTGCTCATGAGAGATTCCTTGCAAGATAGCTGAATCTCTGAAGTAAGAGAAGGAGGAAAACACGGGCCTGTGGCATGCAAATGTCTCCTAACAGCCTGCAGAGCTTTTCTTATCCTACTTTTGGGAAATATCTCAAGGGGCGAAAGACTACAGAAGTGCATGTGTCTATGTTATCGGTCACGCTCCTTTCTCACACTACCATCTGGCTCTTGAGACATACTGCAAGGCAGTTTTCAACTTCTTTTTGAGAGGCAGGGAGTGGCACTTGGAAGTACCTGTGCGAACTGGCCGTGGTACGTGACGTTTGTTATCTGTTTGGGACAAATTTGAATCCATGTAACTTCTGTGTTTTGGATTCTTCAAATAGGTGGTTTTGAGATGGGGCTAACAGAGGTCTGTGCTTTCCAAGCATATATGGTATGTAAAACAGGCTTTATGTCCTTCTTTCTCTGCTCAGACTTTGGCCATCTGTCCAGCATTTCTGGATATTTGACAACCCAGGCAGAGTGCGAACTCCACATGCACTTGTAGATGTCTGACAGAGCTATTGTTACGTTACTTTATGCAGTTCATGCAAGTTGTAAATGAACAATAGGCATATCTAAACTGAAGACTGAATTTGGCCTCTTGGTCTTCCATTTTGAGGTAAAAATCTATTAGGCAAATTTTCCTTAAAATAATACTAATAAAAAAAAAAATCTAAGGATAGACACAGATGTCTTGAAAAAGATTTCCACCAAAATTATCTTTAATATAATCTTCCCTTAACATTTTCATGCCCTCAGGAAACTTACAACTGGGAAGATTAGTATTAGTACAAAAACTGTACAATAGATATTCTAAAATGGAAGATTATAGTAAGTCACACTGAGGACAATTCTTATTTAGGAAGGAAAAGTAAGTTTGTTCTATAAATGAGAAAAATTACCTGGCAGTTACTAGAGAGATTCCTCAATGATCAGTCACTGTACCAAGATTAGTTCATATTTTTATCAATATTCAGGATAAAAAGTGAGGATGTGTTAAAACCATAAGTTGACTGCACAAATCTGGAAGGCATTGTAATGTAAAGGTTTAGAAAGATCTGCAGGAAAAATTGGATTATTTTAAAAACTCTGCAGGGAAAACAAGTCCTCTGTGGGCTTAGCTTTGTCTCCTTATTCAGGCACATCTATTATAGGATTAAATCAGGCATATTTTATATTGTCTTCTGTGTCTTTAAGCATTTCTGCAAATTACTTGGGATTCTGAACAAGGAATGGCCCAGCATGCGTGTTGATGGGAGGCGCATCTGGAATATATTTTAAATCTTTTTCTCTCCTGTTTTGGAATTTTTCCATTTTGTGCATACTGAGTGCCTGTATAAAATTCTGTTAGGAGAATCTATATTTCTTCAAAATCTGTTTTTTTTTAAAAAAAAAAAAAGACTAGCTTCCATTTTTTTAAAATGGTATGCTAGTGACAGTGGTCTTGCATGGGCCAGCTCCAGTGTTGTTAACCTGTGTTGGCTTCTTTTTCCAAAATTGAGTCTTTAATTGCCATTTAATTGCCTTTAATATGCAATGAATAGTCCTCTATCTTTAGACACATGCGCTCCTCTTACTTTTAGATTAGTTGTTATCCAAATCAGTATCTTAAATGATTAAAATGTTTTATGAATCAGAGCTCTGTCTCTCTTTCTGGCCTCTTTCTTTTTGTAAAATATATTTGCAGATCTGTTTTCTCAAGCTGCCATGGAAGTGCATTTTAATATCCTCAGATCATCTAACGTGTTTCATTGCTCTTAGCTTAGAGCTTGATCCTGCTGAATCATCTGAAATATTTATATGATTCCAGCCTGATGACTGCATTGTTCTGTACTAATTTTCTGTGCAAATGTTCCTGTCACTTTTTTTAATTTACAGTTTGCATTCTGACACTTAAAATCCAGGATAAAATCCCTATTTCCTTAGTCTTGCATTAGTATTGTCACATGTCTATTCTGCTTGGCTCAAAAAACATGTTGACCCAGCATTTCTAAATTAAGTATCTCACTTTTTGACTTGGCCTCATTTACTTTCTCTTAATATTATTGCTTACACTGCAAATGTTCAGAGTTCAGCTGTGCTTTTTTACATGTTTCAGGCACTTTATAGGAAGATCCAGTAGACTGAATGACCTGATGATCATATGGCAATGCCAATCAAGTCTTAGTCCACAGTTTTAAGATGTCTCTAAGGAAGACCTGTTCATCAATAGCTACGACGACTGACAGAACAGCCCAGTCCTAGACATCAGTGTACGACATGGTCCTCTGTAATTAGTTTAATGCCTTCATACCAGTTATAGATTAATACAATGGTCTGCATGCTTTAACAATCTCTGCTATGAGGAAGTTCCCTTGTAAATGTTATATGACAATATTATTTACAGTGTTAATTTCCCAGATGTTCACTGACATCATTAGGAACATGGCAATCAGGTTTTGGCCCCCTATTCTCATAGATATCTTACAATGGGGGCTAAAGATTGATGTGATGCCAACAAACATGAAAGCAATAATATGAAGAGGTTCTAAGCTGTATACACTCTTACCTAGAAAGCAAGTTGTATGCTATATATAAAGCCAGGAAAAACAACTTTCCTTGATAAACACTAAATCTGTCAATTTTGTATTAAGGAAAAAATAAGCTTAAGACCATGATCTCTGACAGCAGGGAACAAGAATTACTCCTACATACAACTGGCTACTGTGTTTAACAACACACTCCTTTCAGAAGAAATAATGCACCACTTATAATGCACTAATTCAAGAACATCATCATAACCAAACTCTTAACTTCTTAATTTTAGCCCTCGGGTGCTTACTCTTAATATTATAATGATGGGATTACAGTACAATGATTTAAAAAGTACAATGGGTATCAAAGTGTAACATTTACCCAATTAAGCGCAGTCAGTTAGATCTTGCTCACAGCCTAACCCTTTTCTTCCACCGTGCTTTGTTTCTGTACATACATCTGTGAAAGCCATTGAGTAACTCCACCAGTTTTTCAGTTCCATGGGATGAAGCTCTTAGCAAAAAGCAGCTGGCCAGTTGGTCTACCAGTCATGAGACTGGATATTTAAAAGTAGCCTTAATGAAATTTCCTAATTGGGAACTAATTTGACATGCATGATGTTATGTCAGATTTGCTCTGTTCTAGTCCCAGATACATTTATGTTTCAGTGGTGCAAGAAATGACTGCTTTAGCAATGAAACTGCAGTTATGATTTGGAAATCATAGTATCTGCTGGTAGCTTATAGTTGTTCCCTGACAGATAAAAGGTGTTCCGTTTAGGTAAAAGTAAATAGGAAGTGTTTGTCTTGAAAGAGCCAAAAGTCTTTTTTTTGTAGTAGTAGTTTATGACAGAATGGTTGTAACTCTTTAGTCTATTATGAAATGTGCTATTTGTTATGCTATTTTGCAAATGTAAGTACTAATTACGGTAGCAGCAACAATACATATGGTAGTACTTACCAATATTTTAGATCCCTTGAGATGTTTATTAAGGATAAAAGTTACCCAAATAGCAGGCAGTTTTATCCTTAACAAAGATCTCGTATATTAATTTATAAACTAGAAGTTACCCAGTGTGTTTGGCATGCAATATTATCAATGTTTAATAAATTGAATAGGGATGTTAACTTCTGGGGATACTTGGGTATCTTAGCTGCTGTAAACCTGCTGCAACTCCCTTGGCTTAGCCGACTGTGTTGGAAAATATCTCTTTTCACGTACTTACAGTATGTAGTTACTGAACATGTGTGTAGTGTAAAAGTGCGCAGTTTTCACCCATATCTTTCCTTCTTCAGAAAACTCTCCAATATAATTCAAGGCTATTCACTTTACTACGAAGGTTCTGTATTGCATGGTGTATCCATAGAGTACAAGAAAGCGGGCTTGGTGGGTTATATTTTGAAGATCTCTTACAATTTTTTCTGCCTGTGAGTTTAAGGGGAGATCAGTGGTTCCTGTCTCTGAAGACTGCTGAGAGAAGGATCTTGTTTGGTGCTTGTCCTGGGCTTGCATAATAGCATGGCAGCAAAAGACAGGAAAAGAAATTAATGTTAACAGACTCAAAAACTCATGCAAAAAAAAAAAAAAGTCAGATAAGACTAAAGAATAAATTCCCAGTATGCCACTTCTAAAAGCGTGGCATACAGCCAGATGAATGTTGGTGCATACCAGGTGGGCTGACTCCTCAGTTTTGAACAAGGGGGTTCTGTCTCTGCCCTTGTGCAAAAGTGCACAAATTCACCTGCACATGATGTGCATGAAAATGTGCTGCATATGCCAAAACTTGCATATGGAGCCTTGCTAGAAAGCAAAATTGGAGTGTGAAGGAAACTGGGATTTACTACCACTTTACTGCTCATGTGGCCACTATTGTTTCTGATAATAGTTCACCTGTGGCATGCACAGTGTGCCTGAAAACATGCTATGGGCATGTGCACGAGATACCTTCCCTAGCTGTACGTTTATCTGGATATGTCTTTGGGATTTTTTTTCTGAGCTAGATGCAGTGCATTACACTCTAATCCCCCAGTAAAATAGCAGATAAATCTTGTCTAATGCCAGCATTAGTCATTTCTGTATTAATAGAACCTTCAATCTAATATTTGTGCTCTCCTAGATATTCATGGTTTGGCTTCACTTCAGCCTTCATGCTGAGGACCTTCCTGGACTACAGCCAAGCTACTGAGTATGAAGGATTAAATTTGCCCTTGTTTCATAGCAAGGTTGTATGGGAGCATTCCAAGACTGATTTTCATAATTTGACAGTCAGGAGGAGAGTTGATGTATTTATTTTCTTTCTTCATGCTCTCCTGAAAAGGACAGCCTGCCTCTGCTGAATCTTGAACACTAATCACCACAAAGGTTTTCTTTTGTCTTGCTGCAGGTGTGCGACAGTTCAGGTTACTTGTATACGGTTAGAGTAGCACTGTGTGGTTGTCCTGTAGGGAGTTAAATATAGTTTCTTGGTATCTTACAGTTCTACATTTGGACAAGACAATTCCAAATATTTTGCACGTTCCTTTATTTTGTTTACATGGGCAGGGTGCAGGGACAGTGCTTTTCTGAATACAAGAAATGCTTGAGATGGGCTGTTTTATTCCTGTGTGCTCTGCTGTAACAGCAGAATGTATTATTTTCTAAATTATGACATTTGTAATGACTAGCATATAGGACTCTTTCCTGATTTTTGAAGAACTTTAATTTGAAACGTGCAAAATGTATGTTGATTTCTTTTGCTGCCTATTTATACTGATATGTATATATATCTGATCTGGTCTTGTTGTTGATTCCTTATGTGCTACATAGAGGCCACTTGCCATTAATGAGGGAGTATTACATATTTTATGCATGTTTTTCATCCAACAGTGTGGAATAGATTTTTTTTTCTTTTTCCTTTTTTTTAAAAAAAAAAAACAAACAAAAAACCCCCCAAAAAACAACAACCAAAACTCTGAAGGTTCAATTCCACAGTCACTTTAAACTGACATAAATAAAGGCTGGCGCTGCTAACTTGGTGGTTCTGATTTACCCCTCAGCCCAGTCATCTCTTCAACTCCCTACTTTGCATCTAGTCAGGTTTTTCTGGCTGTCCCCCTTGCCCTGGCACTTTGCTCATATGACTCTGTGCCATTTAAAAGAAAAAAAAAAGTGGAGGCATGTCTGGAGCACACCTTTAGCTTCAGCTCACATATTGAGGAACTTAAGTTGTTTCATGATCGCTGGAGGTATCTTGCTTTATAATTAGGCAGTACTGTCCCATAAGATACACAATGAAATGGACATAAAAGGAAATGGATTTCCTTTTAAGTGTTTTCTGGACAACTTGGAAACTGTCCTGGAAGAGACAGTGTTTATTCATTAGCATTTTTATAATCAGACTGTATCAGATGCAGTAGGTATTTAGAAACTCAAAAGGTAGGCAACATGGGGAAGTGTTGCATACTCTAATTACGTGCTTAAGTTAAGCATCTATGCCTGCTCTATAATTAATAATGCTTCTATTAGAGGTCTGATTCATAGAGAGCTGTATTCCAAAATTAGATGCTTCAGGTGAGGTTAATCTCCTTCCCTATATGTCAAAAATCCAATAAAAAAATCCTAAAGATTGTATTTGGCTATTTAAGAAGCAGAATTAAATGAGAATGAACTGAGCATATTGTGTTAAACAGTTTTACACAGATAGTCATCTAAGGT
>CM036558.1:65502658-65562658 GCA_020745775.1 Theristicus caerulescens | reverse complement strand
TTTCCCTAAGGTAACATTTCCTATTACTTTTTGGGATCATAAAATTTCTTCACGTAAGTAAGTTTATTTATTTCAATCTATAAATAAAGCTAAGAGTGCTGGCCAAAGCTCCAATTGCTCTTTAGAATATATAACCATCACAAAAGTAAAATAATAAAGTAAATTAAACTGTTTCATGATTTATTTCCATCAACTATGATTTCTAGAAATCCACATTTATGACTGTAAATTTGATCTGACAGATCCTTTGTAGATTAAATAAAGCTCAAGAGTTGCATAAAACTACTCCTATTCATTTGTCAGCTTTCATTCCCTGAAGTTGCAGAGTCCTACCACCCTGTCTTCTTGAAAGTTTACTCCACTGTTCTGTTTTCTTCATCCTCACCCCACTTTTTAGATTTGACTTTTCTTTCTGTTCTGTCTCCAGGCTTCAAAATTCCCATCCTATTTTCAGACCCAAATCTGTCATTCTTTTAATGTGTACCTTTAATCTGAAGCTCTGAAAGTGCAGGGAAGCTCAGGACAGAAAGAGTTGAGAGAGTTCAATATGTTTATTTGGCTGCAAAAACATGACAAGAAGGAACCAGCTGGGTCTATGGGAGATTTGTCCTTTTCAGCCTCAGGGTAACCACAAAAGGATGGATACCCCAGAGCATCAGAGATATGGTTTTGCAGCAGTGTGGCTTTAAGCAAGTTAGATACCATGAATGTGTATCATATAATGTATAAAAGTAAGGCACAGTTTCAGAGCACTTAAGTTCAGGAAGACTGCATTCTCTGTGCAATGACTAGAAAGAAGTTGTTGCTTGTAGGAAAGGATAGAGGAAGTACGTGTATTGGGGCAAATGTTTAAGATGCTGTAAATTACACTCTTATATATATCGACAGCTTTATGACTTCAAGAAAATTATTGTTCTAGGTTTCTTAGTTCTCTGTTCTTCCAAAGACCACATCTTCATGATTCATAAAGATGTATTTCACTGAATGAGCGTGTTATCTTATGGAAATAGTGATGTATGATACTTGATAATTCTAGTAAGTTTTTTCCTACCTTGTCCCTCTTTTATATGTACATTGATGTAGGAACCTGCCTCTCACCAACTTAATATGTATGAGATCCCAAGGTTGATATCAAAATAATTTTGTCCAATGAATGATGTGATCTTTCAGTTATTAGTGTCATGTATTGTACTACTGCTAGAACCATCCCATTCAATAAATCTAATTTGTCTAATCTAAACTGTCCAGCCCTGTAATTCTGATCAATTGTTACCATTTGGCAAGACTGTGAACTTATATTTTCTTTAGCATTGTCTTACACATGCACATAACTGAGTGAATGTTAGGGCTCTTCATAGTTCTTCAAGTTAAACATGCAGACATAGGAAGGCTGTGAACCCTGAACACTTGCTATTGTCATCTTAACTCTCTGCAGAGAAGTTTAGCACTTCCTTAATTTCTTGATACAAAATCAGTTTATTTTTCTCACCAAATTAAACCGTTTGTGATAGACTGGATTATTTTGCCTGACAAACATTAGCAAGTGCTCACATATCCTGATCCATCAAACAAACTTTATTCAAGTGTGAGCTGTTCAGGAACTGTCACATCCTCAGCTGAGGAATAACACTGCCATGACTACACTTGACCTGCTAATCTTTGTCAACTAAAAGTAAAATAGATTAGCTTAAAACACCTTCAAGTAAAAGAAGACTTACTGCTGGAACCACGCCACCCCAGCTATGCAATTTCCAGCTTTGAGGTACTTCATATCTAGCCAGTTTGGAGTGTAAGGTGGTTTTGCTACTTTCTGCTTGCCATAGTCATAACCCAAAGTGTAATTCCCATCATTAGTCACTGGAAGACCACTATCCATATACCATGTTGAAAGTTTCTCAAAGTGAGTCATCTATCTGCCATAAGGAAAACTGAATATTTGTGCAGTATCTTAGGGAAGACAGTGTGGGCAGGACTTGGAAGGAAAACTGGGCTCTGTTCCTCACTCCATGGCTTTGAGTAGCATTATACAAGGTGTTTCGTACCTCCATCAAATGTAATGATACAATTTGCAATTATCTTTTGGGATCTCTTGAGGAGAAGGAATGAAAATTAAGAGGTACCGTTATTACTTATGATCACATACAACAAACAGCAGTTGTTTTCTGTTTCTTTGCTTCCTGCCCTCTCCCTCCTACCCCTTAACAACCTCTACGCTGCCTGCTTCCTTCGCTTTCTCTCACCCTCTCCTTATGTGCACATATCTATAGGTTTATGGATGGGAGGAGTTTATTCCCTGGTTGAGTTCCTGCATACCAACATGCAAGCTAGAATGAACTTTCCCTGCCTAATTTTAACTAACCTGAAAACAGGAGTTCTTAATGGGAGTGCTGACACAACCTTAACTAAAGCAGTGTGAACACATTGCTATAATTTATAATGTCAGTCTGTATTCCAAATGGTTTCTCTATATACTGTGTGCTCCACTCAAACAGGAAAAGAAGGTACTGCAGTGAATTATTGTGTAATTAATCATTTGACCATGAGAGACTCATTTACTAATTAAAAACGCAAAAAGAGTAAATTGAAATAACCAGTGACTACTAAATCACATCTTTTGATGTGTCAGCAGCATTGTAATATATCATAATGTATCAGTCAGAGACATACAGATCCTACATATTCTGTTACCTTTTACTTCAGAGCTGCCAAAATCATGCATTGTACTTCCAACGCAGTTTCTAGTAGTATTCATACAACTACCATAGCATGCTAAATTGAGATACGCGATACCGCTCAGGCTGATATATGTACATAGTAATAGGTAGAAACATACGATTCTCTGCTCTGCTGACTGTGCCCGCAGTCTCTGAGCATATCGTAGGGGGACAACTCTGCTATGACAGAATGATCTCTGGGAAATAAAACTTAGAAGTCTAGATTTCAGGTCTGTCTACATATTCCTGCCTCTAGCATTTGTGGTGGATACATCAAGTCTGTGTCTTTAGCTACAGCTGTTCATTATTTGGTATACTGGCACAGACCCACCTTCACTGGTGGGTTAAGGTAGCCTTAAGGTGTCTGCGAGACTGTGGGTTGAAGAATTTGACATATTGCACAGCTACAGTGCTGAGGACCATCATCTGTAGGGTGGGGTAGGAGAGCTGGTAGGACACCTGAGCCAGAGACATCTCAAACCATCACAAATTACTCTGCATTCCTGAGTTAGACTATCAAGGCCCAGATCTGCATAGACTTCATGTATTGTGCATTTTTATCCACCATGGCCTTTGGAAAGCATTTAGTTTAGAGGTTTTTAAGTAGTGGTGTGAATTTCTGTGCCATTTTGTTTTACAGTGGGGGTGAGGGAGAAGAGGATATAAATTTCCTATTATTGATGCTAACTGAAAAATTCTGCATTGTTAACCTTCTACAACAAAGCTGCATTTACTTTGTGTGGGTAAAAGATGGAGGTGCATCTGTGGCTCCAAAAAGGCTGGGAGAGATGTGAGAAGTACAGCTCTAACTTGAAAAACAGCTTGACAAAGTTGCAATGTTTATTTTCTTGGATTTGTTCTGTGTTCAGCAGTAAACTTATCTACTTCTCATGTTGGTAGAAATAAGATTTATTAATATGATTGTATGTAAAATCATCATGGGGAATAGAGCTGAAGTCCCTCTTTTCTTAAAAATAACACTGAATTTATTTTCCTAGCTCCAATTAGAATGAAACAATTATTGCATTCACATGCTGATCCATTGAAGAAAATAGATAGTGCTTATTAAGTAGTGTGGCTTGCAAATCCTCTGTTAATATTGGAATATGAACGAAAAATGTCATATGCCAGTTTAGATTTCCCAAGTTGAGCTTCCAGGCTTGTCACAGGGATTTTTGTTTTCATTTTCTTAATTGGAGAGACAGATCCACTTTGGAAGCTGTTATGTGACAATAAATGTGTAGCCTTCTTATGATGCTTTCATCAAAACAGTTTACTTCAGTATGTCAAGTAGTCTGGGGATTCTGTAATATTAAACATTGCTGGTATTAAAGGTTTCATGAAAAACCTGCTGATTCATTTGGGAAGTCGGGCTTTTTGCATTCTAGAATAGTAAAAATTATTTTCTTTTTATACCTTTAATTCATCAATTTATAGTAAACATGAAAGTAGAAGGAAAAGAAATTACACTTTTGCAGCTGGAAACTAGGAAACAGGTAATGGTTTCTCATTGATTAGATAACTGTATTGGACTTTTCCCTGAAGAGAAACCCAAAATACAGAAAAACATCAGCTATTTACTAGTCTTTAAAATTATGGGCAAAAAAAATATGTTGGGGGGAGGGAGGAAGTTGTAGCTGTTTCGCAACTGTGGCATAATAAATAGTACTCTTTAGAAGAATCTACCAATATAACAAAAATAGAGATTGATGATGCAATATTAGAGTTGTTGGTTTGTTTTTTTTTTTTTTTGACAAGCTGAATATTTCTAGGAGAACTACTGAGCTGTTTAATTCCCAAGGTCTCATGTTCAGAGTCTGTAACAAAGGTTTATGTTAGCAAACATATTAATAGTTATCTGCGCTCTCCACTTGTCTTCAAATATTGTGATTTAGATAGAAACCTAATGCACAAGAGCAACTTGTCCCCAGAGCATTATTCAGAATATAAATTAAGTGATATTATAACTGAGTCCTCACTTAGCTCAGCATAATGAATATGAAACATCATGTACTAGTGACCAAGGTCATGGTATGAGAATGAATTACTCTATTAACTTCTCTTTTAAGTAGCATTAGAGATAATAAATGAAGAGATTTAATGGGATTCTGATAATATTATTCATGCAAAAGTAGCATACTTTATCTTGCTAAAACAATTAAGATCTGTTTTGAAGATATTGTACACTTTGGAAATATGATGCTTAGAAGTGTTTATTGCATGTTGCAGAATGCATCAGCATTAGCCAGTAATGCAGATAATCTGATAAAAATCGAAAAGCTGATTTGTATACTATGCTAATTCAGGATCATCTCTTTGGTCCTAGGTACTGTCCAAATGCTCCATAAGATTATGGCAAGCTTTAGTAGTGATATTAGATTAAATTCAGTTCTTTTGCTTATAACTTTTTTTTTTTTCAAAAAGAAAATTACATCCATCATTCTTCTCTATAAACCCTCTTTAGCTGCCTGCTAAGTAGTATAAAATATCGTATTTTAAGCCTGGCATATTACTTTTTTTTTTTTTTAATCCAGACGTATTTAAGCCTCCTCTCTCAGTTATACAGTATATTATTTCAGGGATAGAAAGTTTTGTTATTATTGTGATAACTCTATATCTGAACCATAAAGAGACTTAGTGATTTGCCATGTGTTCCATAGTGCACTCACATGTGTTTCAGGGAAATGTAAGAGCAGTTGATAAGAGATTACTCTTCAGTTTGCAAGTGACCACAGCACATAGAAGCTTAATGCTGTACTTGGTGGTTTTTTTGGTTTTTTTTTTTATTGTTATTTTTTTTCTTTAATTTCCCTAATATTTTTCATTAATTGATTGTATTGCTATTTCTAAAAGAATTATGTGAGAAGAAAACAAAGATGTAAAATTCTGAATTGTTGTTTGGGGTGAAATCTGCTCCTAAAGTGTAGCAAAAAGCAGAAGGGAGTCTTGCTACAGCATGAATGTGGATGAAGGTAACATATCACAGACAGTGTGGCCCTGCTGCTAATCCTAAGTGCCCTCAGGATTTTTACTAGAAAATGTGGGGTTTTTAGGGAACAATATAGTGCAGAGTTCAGTGTACCACAGGCTTATTGAGCCGTTTGTGAGCACATGCTCTTGGACAGTGTGGTAACCAACACCAAACCTGAGCTGGCTTCTAGAGAAATTTAGAGTATTAAGTCAAAACCCTCTTTTCTTGTTTGTGGGAGAAATGTTGAGGTTGAAATCCTCTGCTCTGCTTGTTCCTTTCAATAATATCTCTGCCTGTACAATGACAGAATTCTAACTGAACTGCCTGTAAACTTCCTCTGAAGTCAGCAGAAATGCTACAATTTAGCTTTTTTGTGTAACAGAATTAACAGCAACATTCTTGTCCACTGTGATTTAGTAGGGAACAGCATGTGCAGGCATCCAGACTCAGAAAACTCTTTGACATATTGCATGTGTTTGCTAACTAACATATTTGGAAAACAAAGTTTTTAATGTATATGCTCTCTTTATAGCTCACAACAATGGTTTAATGCCCTTACCTGTCAAATATATGACGTATGTGCTTTTCTATCTTGGGTCATGGTTTTTTTGTGTGTCATTACTCTTAAGACCTAATGCAGATTATATAACAGCTTTGTGAGTTTTTCTACTCTGAATTTTGCTGAGGCAATGTAAGAACAGGTTCATCCATGTGCACTGTTGTAAATACTCATTGTCTAGTCAGCTGTTTCCCTCAACATGTAGCTTCCACTGGTGAAGAGTAGCAGGATGGCCAATAGAGCTCAATAAAGTTTTAAGAGATAGTTTGGTGTATTTGTTGTGT
The DNA here is from genome assembly GCA_020745775.1 of Theristicus caerulescens. Classification (NCBI taxonomy): domain Eukaryota; kingdom Metazoa; phylum Chordata; class Aves; order Pelecaniformes; family Threskiornithidae; genus Theristicus; species Theristicus caerulescens. The sequence goes on along the minus strand of CM036558.1, from coordinate 65,556,130 downwards.
TTCAAATTGCAGAAAAATTCTGTCCTCTCAGACTCCTGTCAAAAGCAGAGGGCCCTGGGGGAAATGAGCCATTGTAATTAAGACTGTAACATATCTCTTCAAAGCACGAAGTAGAGTCAGGTAAACGAGCGTCCTTGTGCTATTTATACCAGCTTCTTAATTATGCTTAACGTGACCAGTTCAACTTGATCCCACATCAATTTTGCAAGTGTAAATAGATCTAAAGTTTCAAGGGTAAGATCATGTTACATCTTAACTTACAAAATGTGTATGTATGTGAATGAAGCAGATTTAAATACATTTAATGAGCCAAGGGACATGTGTCCATAGGATTGGTGGAGAAGGAATTAAAGTATTAGTTTCTCATATTTTATGATTAATGTTTTTCTTTACATAAGACCTGAAAGTCTAGCTAAGATCATGAAAGGCATGTTGGGTTAAATCTTTCTTTGCTGTAAAGTACAGTCATTATATCTCAGCTAACTCTAACAAAATCCCTAATATCTATGCATGCCGGGAGCCAAAATAGGTCAGCTCATGGGCTATTGCATTATATTTTATTATTTAAACTTTAAGTGATTAGTTTAGCACTTAAAAGCTTTGGAAAGAATTAGGTTACTGTTCTTCTCTTTATCCATAAGCAAACTGACATGCAGATGGACACTGAGCAGACTTGTTCCATGCTTTCTCGCAAGGCTTTCCTCAAAAGTTAAGGGCTGTAATTTTTCCCCTAGTTATTAATTTCAGCATTAGAGTTTAATTACAACATGTGGAAATTGCACCTATGATGAGGGCATCCTTTAACAGAAAATTCAAGGCACAAAATCAAATGCTCAAGAAGAACTGGATGGGTGTGGTGATACTCACCGCATTAACCTAACAGAAGTACTTTGGGACCGCACCTATAGTGTATCATCTTATACACAACAGGATCACATCAGCCCTTTTAATAAAATAGGAAGCAAGTGCCTGTTTTGTCTCGGTTTCTGCTGGAAGTTGAATCAGTGGCTAAATCCATGTGAGCACTCCGATATGGACAGAGACGTGCGGAAAAAAAATCATTTGCCATTTTCAGCTGCATAAGGAAACTGATCAAAGTAATCTCAGAATTAACTGGATGCAATACTTCTTATCTTCATGTTTTCATGCTGTTAATGCTTAATTTTAATAGTGGAAATGTTCAATTTTTTAAAAGATCAACGCAGACAATAAGAGAATGTTGCTTTTACTTATTGTTTTGCTTATATCATGCATAGAGAGTACAGAAAGCATCTCAAAGGGTTTTTTTTTCCTATTATCTTGTTGGTATTCCTAATGTAAATACAATATTTTCTAAAATTCTTACTGTACTCATCTCTTCTGTTGTCGTTCCCCCAGTTATCAACATCTGAGCAGTAATTTTTTTCTGGTCATCTATCTTAAATTTCTCTATTCCTTCCTCAGATGCAAAGAGGCTATTACTTAAAAAATAATAATGTCCTATTTAGTTATGTGTTGTGAGGGATTAAACAAGGAATGAATGACTTCTAGCTTTACTTTGAGATATACATTTCTGAAATCCATTTCCTATTTTGCATAAAAGTCTTATCTGAACAGTTATTACGTGATAAATATGTGTAAAATGATTGTTTGAAAATACTTTTTCTAATCATGAGGGAATGTGAAAATATTTTCTTTTTATATCCTAGTCAGAAACATTTTCGGTGGATAACTAAACCCAGATAATGCTAGTAACTTCTAGCTAGACTGATCTATAGCTCTCATTGAGTCAAGTCAGAAGAAAAATGGTTCAATACCTTAAAAGTAATTAAGACCTTTATCTGAAAAACAGTTATATATGTGCTTAATTTAATGCATGTAAATAATCCAATTGACTTAAATGGGAATATTCATAAGCATTAAGTTAGGCACAATTTGCAAGATCAGGAAGTAAAATTGTCCATTTTGTGCAAAGCGTTATATAAATTTTCTGTGGGTTTCCCATGTGTTTAGGGGACATAGGATAGGTTTTCTCTATAATAGGAACATCCTAAATCCAGGCTACTCAATTTGGCATCTGCCACTTCTGTGATTATGCTGAACTCAAGCATGTGAAATGAGTGTTTCAGCATCAAGATTCTTTCATTTCCAGGCCGTTCTAAATCCTGGCTTTGATATGGGAAAACATAAGCTTAGGACAGTGGCAAACCAGCAACACATTCTGAGACAAGCTTTTGGACCCTCTTAAATCTATAGAAGTTTTGCTATTGACTGCATGGCTTTAATTTCTCTCCAGGTTTCCTGCTTCAATACCCTATCTACTGTGTAACTTTCCTTCCTTGTTATGTAGGTAGAATATAAGATACTTAAGTCTGTAATCCTTCGTTTCTACACATAAATCACGTATGAATGCTGTGTTTCAAACTCTTAACTGTATGATGGAGTTTTTTTTCTTTTTCTGAAAATGGTCTAAAATATGATAGCTTGCATGTATGATTTCCATAAGAGAGGAAAAGATGAAAAAAATACAAGCATTCTAGAGCATTCAGTGATAGGAAAGATTCCTTACACCTTTTCTAAATTTGCTATAAACCTGCAAATTTAATCAAATTGTTTTGTTTGTTTCATGCATAATTGACATGGTGACAATTAACTACATGGTGTGTTGTCCTTTGCCTCAGGTATATAACACTAAATTTGTGTGCTGAGAAAATAAAAAGAATGAAATGGTGTGTCACAATTCAAAAAATCAAAACCAACAAAAAATGAATTACTTTGGCTTCAGCTGTCCCATTTGCATCTGTTCCTACCTGTTAGCCTAGGCATCTGCATTTAGTACTAGTTAGTATAGTTGATTTCTGCCTGGTATGTTGTAAAGGTGTCTTCATATTGAGCAGTAAATAAATAACAAACCTCTAAGGTTTAGAAAACATATAAATGGCTGAAAAAAACAGGAAAACAGACTTTGCAAAGTTGAGTTTGAATGAAAACTGTTTCCTTCCTTCTGTATAGCTTAGGTACTTCATTTGGATGACCATACTGGCAGTCCAAAGCAGCAGCAGAATATTATCCTTTTCTACACCTAAATTGCAAGCAACTGTCTCGCTTTCGATAAATGAGTGAATTGTCACAAAGAAATTGAGTCTTGGGGAAAAATTGTTAAAAATAAAAGTAAAAATCTCCTCATTAGAGTCTGCATCAGAAGTATTTATGTGAAAACCTAGGATGTCCTTATTTTGACTGCAAAATTTGCGGTTGGCTGGTAAAGAAGCAGATATACAACATGCACCACAGGTAACCAAAATATGAAAAGAGAGAAGTAAAAAGATTAATATCCTTAAATGTTGGGGTTTTTTTTATATATATATATAGGGCTAAGTTGTAATTAAGTAATCAAAAATATTACATAAAATGTGTGATCCCAGGAGAATCCACAAGGCGCTGATGTCTACCATCATTGATTTGAGTGTTGAGATGTGTCAAGGAGAGACAAGGTCATGCGGCAACATGCATAGTTATAGATTTAGAGCATGATTGACTGTTATGTTCTTGATATTTCTATTAAGAATGGCAAGCGCATCACTGTCTACTGCCGGAATTGTAGTATTCCTTGCATTCTGCCCTTATCCATAATACATTATTTCCTTACAGGAAACAAAACCAGAAATATTTTCTTTAGGAATGCAAAATAAAGCACTAAGTACAATGAAGAAGTAATCTTCAATCTCCAGAATCACAAAGGATTAAAATAAAAAATTCATATTATCAAATGAAATTTTACATGCTTAGATCTTTAAGTTTTGGGCTATACCTATTTGAGTTGATGCTAGTTTTATCTTCTATTTTAGTTTACATGATCAAGCTACATTCCTTGCAGTAGAGTTGCTGGGAAAATTGATGTATACACCTTTTTTCCCAAGGAAAGCTAAAGAGATTAGCATGTTTTGCTATACAAATATATTGTTGGAAGTAGAAAAAATAGTCATCTTTCTTTAGAGAGTAAACATGTGTGTGAAAATTAAATTGATTGTGTAGTCAATACAAATATTTTGTCTCTTCTCCCAGAAATTCCAGGCCTGAAGATGTAATTGAAACTTGTAGGGTGAAGGTTTTAAAGCATTGTCCACGTGTTCCGATTTGTGCCACTGGCTTGTCTGCAGAGTACAGATTTAAGAAAAGCTCTTTTTGTGGTGTTGCTTCCTGTTGGCAAGGCAAGCACAAAGGGCAAGGCATGTCTGCTGCTGCCTCCAACTACTTGAGCAGAATGCGAACGCATCCATGGTGCTGAGTCCATGGGCTCCACATGTTATAGCTGAATATCCCCAGGAGCCTTTGGCCAGGGGAATCAATTCTCTGAGCTCTGTCTTTCAGCCCTCCCTGGACCCTTACAATGGCAACCATAATTTAATCCACAATATTTTATCTGGAAACAAATGTATCATTACAATTAGCCAAAAATGTAAGTTAGATATAATAATTCCCTGGCCCAATATGCTGATGGAGACAAACAACTGTACTAAAGGATGTATCTATTTCAGGTAGTGAGTGGGTACTTTCACTGAAAGGCACCTTCAAGGAATACTTCAGGCAAAACCTAGAACCTTTCTAAACACTGCTATTATTTATTAATGAATTGTCATGTTTCCTCTTTTCCCCCCTTCATATCAAAACTTAATTCCATGGTGATGAGAATAAAAGAGAATAAATTCTCCATCTCCTTCTCCAAGTGGAAAAGCAGTATACTTTAATTTAGATGAATAAAACAGTGGTTCTTCTCCAAGCCTTCAGGTTGTACAACAACAATGGAAGAGCTTGTGTTAGTGGAAGATCACCCTCAATTGTCTCAAATGTGAAAGTCTAATTCATCATGGAAGGAAATGTATTTTTTCTATTAATATTTTGAAAAATAGTAATTTTCTTAAATACATGTAAAAATTTCTGTTAGGCTGATGTTTTTCTGAAATAATAATGTTCCATTGGAAAACACTGATTCAGCTGTCAATAGAAATTCTACCCTTTGCTTTGGTTGTGTTGAAATGTTTTATTTTGATTTTTTTCTCATGTTGAATTTAAGTATAAAAATCTCCATGACACCTTTTGACATCATTAGCTTAAACGGTCTCCAAATTTTGAGTTCTTGTCACCATTTTAAGTACAAACAAAATTTTGATATTTTGTCCTTCCAAAGGACAGCAGTTGTATATTTAAATAGAGCTCTGTATTATTCTAATTCTTTTTGAGAATGACATTAAAGAAATCTTCTAAAATGTAAAGATAATTTGGCTTCCATTTTTGGAGCTGAAGGTGAGTTAAGTTACATACAGAGACAGAAAGCTCCCATGAAAAATAAAATACTGATTCTGAGGGGAAGTTTGTCTTTCCCACAATATTCCAAAAACTGCAGCCTGGTATTTAAAAAAAAAAAAAAAAAATCTTCATAGTCTTCATCTAATAACATTGTTAAAGATAGATGAATGGAGAATTCAGGTTGTTTGCAGCTTGTCAACAGCAGTATTTTTTGGTAAAAATAATTTTTATATCCTTTATTTTCAGTTAAATAACAACAGGATGAAACAGCTGACCTCTTCTGACTCTTGATTATTTCTTTTTCCCCATTCCTTTCTTGAAGACATAGAGGTTCCATTTTCAGTGAATAGACAATAAACTTGTATTGTTATCCATCATTAACTATTAGCTTACGGGTAGTTGCAATAGGAACTGCTCTATTTTTGCTTGCTTGATTTCTAAACTATCAGAAGAGGAATATAGACTGATAACATGAAAATACTTTTATAGGTTATCCTCTTTTTTGTGTACACTTCTCCATATTTTCCTGATGTTTGTTTATTTTCAGATGGAACTGATATAATATTTTCATCACCAACCTTGTAAAAGATAAGGTAGCATGTTCTGGAAAGCAGGGAACATAAAAACACTCTTGCCTGAAGGAGGAGAAAAAACAGTTAATTTCAATCCTGATGACAGTTTCTTGGTGAACAATGGTCTCCCAGAATTGACATGGGGAAGTAATGAATGAATGAAAGGAGAACTGAGTCACAGCTGCACTTTGCAATCACTTTAGAACATCTACACTCTTCCAGCCAAAATACTATTAATACGTGTGTCAGCACAGTGAGTGAATCTCATAGTGTGAACGCATTGGAACAGTTCAGGAAAGAAAATTAAGAATATCCTCAGGGACAGACTTTTCTTTTTCTCTGAGAGACTCTTCATTATTCAGGCATTGTGATACTTTTCCTTTATTTGTGTAAAGATTAAATTGCACATGATTTCTAATGTTTCTGCTACTCCAACTGTCATAGGTCGATGACCTTCATGGAAGTGAGATAATAGATACATCGTCTGTTGTTCGGGCAAGTGTTGTTCTTCCACAGCCCAGTACTTTTCTATTGTTATAAGCCGAAAGCAATTAAATAAAAATACAAGAGAAAGTTTCTAGAGTATCTTTAGTATTTCATATATGTCCTTATGTGACTGTCATTTAACATTTATATGAGATATTATCTAATGTTATAATGACCTAGAAGCATACACTGAGACTATTCTACATGGTTGAGACAACAAATTAGTGAGATGTCCATGTGTATTCAGTAATGCAGTTTCTAGGAAGGAGCCCTCTATTGTTTGAAATCTGCAATCCAAAGACTTGCAATTGATGTATTTATCCTCATATGTGTTACTATGACTGCTAAAGTCCAAATCATTTCTTTTCATATTGCTTCACATCCTAATTAAAAATAAAATAAAGTCCCTATTTCTGTATTGCAGTTATATTGTATAAAAACTATGTACTATATACATTTTAAAATTATTTTCATATAGAATATAGAATATCATTTCACTTAAGAAAAATAACCATTACTTATTAGTCATTTTCAGTTTATCTATCTACAGTAATTGCTGAAAAAATTTTCATCCCTTAGCAATTTGAGCAACCTTTATTTTTGGTTAACATCTTTCAAGTGGTCTAAGTGGACACATCAAGATTGTAGAGGTATTTCCATGAATGTGAATGATAGCTGACGTGACACTGATGCTGTACAGAATACTGTTGAATCTTGCAAAGGGCAAAACTCTTATACAAGAAAGTGCATACTATAGTTTGTGTACCTCTTTATTCACTTTTTTTTTTTTCCCAATTCCACATGTCAGTCATCTCCCCTGACTGCTCCCATCATGAACAATACATTCCTCCAACTGTTTTGGAAAAATCTTTAAAATATGTATTTTAAAACATTAACTCTGTAGAATGAATTTTTGGCCTCTAAAGATTTTATAAATACTAAACCAGAAGGAGTGGATACAGTTTTATTTCAAATTTTCCATAATCAACTTCTTGGATAGCACACTACAAGTGATGTATTGCTTTTGTTATGGATATTGAAGAAAGGCCAACTTAAAACACGATAAAAAAATGGTTGGAAATGAATGTATGGATACCCTAGAATTGGCTGTGAAAAAGGTAGAGAGATAAGGAAAATAATCACTCACATTTGTGATCCTGGCAGGAGCTTACAACAGGGGCTTTCACTGTCATTTCACTGCTACTTCATAGCCAAACATCCTATGCACAAAGCCCTGGTTCTTTTCAAATATTTGCAATCTTGCAAAGCATGTTACAGCAGGGGAAGGTGCAACTGGTTTCCTTCTAATATTGGCTGTATATAAACCAGCATACACCTTTGTGACAATTACCCACCATTTATATCACATTGGTCAGAAGACATGGGTGTTACTAAACTGTTCTGTTTAATATTACCTTTCTTTAAATGTATTTTTGTTTAAAGTAGTCTTTCACAACAAAAAAACAATAGCTCTTTGGGTACTGAAGAGAATGAATTTCAGTTCAGATAATAGTAGGAAAAGGAAAGCTGTTAAGTTATGAAGTACTCGGCAAACTTATGTAGTTTATTCCTTTTATTTTTAGCAACCGTGCAATTACTATAGACATCTATAATTCCAAATAAGTATTCTTCTGATTCCACATTCATAGGAATAGTAGACGCTGAAAGAACGTGTCCTTCAGCAACAGATGGAATCACTTGAATATCATTCTGCTGTATGTACAATTAAAGTATTAGCTTAGCATTTTAGTATTTAATTTGGTGTGATATTTTCATTAGATTTAGGCAACATCACATTGCATATCTGTAAAACAGTCTTGCTTTAGAGCAAGTTCACATAAGCGTTTTGTTGATTGTAAGTATCCCATTGTGTATGCTTTAGATGGCGCAAAAGAGAACAGTGTTTTTGTTTCTTAAATGTGTGATATAGAGTTGTATATTGAATCAGTTGTCAGAACTGTGTATAGGAAACTGTGGATCAGTGTAATAATGGCAATAAAAAAGTGATTGTGACTGATATTTATAGACAGAATATCTTGAATATAGCTGAGGATATAGTGTTGCAAAGACAGACATTTGAGGAATACTCTCTGTACTTGATTCAAATCCAGGAAATAGGATTTGTTTCTAACTTACACAAGCGATCTCTAGGGCAAAACTCAGCACAGTGCTGCTGGGAGTGTATTTGGATGTGGCCTTCAGGCGACTGCTACTTTTTAGGTTGCTCTTCTGAGGAATCTTTCAGTGGTGAACGTGTTTACAAAGTGCCTGATTCAGAGGCAGATGTACAGATTCTATTCAACTAAACCGTATTGATAGCTCTGCAACCTTTTTGGAAAACTTTTCACCTTCTTACCTTGGAAGCTCATCAGACTGATTCCTGAAATATTCTCGTACCTTTACATCTCATAAAAAAAAAAAAGCTGTCTAGTACCAACCCTTTTTTACTGAATAACTAAAAGCACTGAGCTCTTGTAGGAAATCTATACTTGGCAAAGATGCAGTAAACTGACTCAACCAAACCTTGGTAATGGTATCTTATCCTAACTTTGAAAGTTTTTGATGCACAGTGCATGATGGAACTTGCAGGACTTTTGAGATTAATTTTAAGCATTCAGCTTCTTTATATAGGAGAAGGTCAAGGGAAGCTATCTGGCAATAAATTCTGTCTGATTTTTCCCAGCTCAAATTTATATGAAAGCAACTATTAGATTTTATGTTACTGAGACTTGCTTAATGTTGAATGACGTGATTTCTTTCTTCATCAAGATAAAACAGAACATAATTTGCTAAGTTATATATGGTCTATGATGCCAACAGTTCACTCATTTTCTGCCTATGGTGTTGACTTTGGCCACCTGCCAGTTGCCCACCCAGCTGCTCTGCCATTCCCCCTCCTCAACAGGATGGGAGGGGAAAATAAGATGGGAAAGCTTGTGAGTCAAGATAAAGAGAGAGAGATTATTCATCAGTTACCATCACAGACAAAACAGACTTGACTGCAGGAACTGCCCAATATTCAGAGATACTTTTTTTTTTCTGAATTTTATGTTGTATATATGCATATGTTTCATGAGTACTAGGTGAATAATACCCTTAAAGATTTAAAAAATTCATACAATAGGTGGCAGTTGGGGATAAAGATTGTATTTTTCTTTATACCAAAAATTCTTGCCGAAGTGGGTCCTTCTATGTATGTTTTTGCCTCTTACTATACATGCACAGAGTAGCAGTTAGACATCCTTAAACAGGCCTTCAAGCCATCTTCATCCTCACCTTCTGCTATCCTGCTAATAGTAATTTACAACATAATTTCCAATCCTGGAAAATATCCTGCTTCTCAAGGACTACTACCTTGATCCATAGATCCTAGTCTATTCTTGTTCTGGATATGGAGGAATGCAACAAATATTTCTTATGATTTCCAGATGAATTAATAGGAGGTGCGTGACTTCCCCCCCGCCCCTGAGTTGTTCACATCTACCTTAAAAGCCATTGTCAGCTCTCACCCCTTCTACCAGTTCCGTCCCATGCTTTGGAGTATTCCTCCCTTGAGTTTGTTCCCATTTCTAGGACCTGCGTAGGCTGGATCCTGTGTAGATTTACACTGGATATGCATAAAAACATATTCTACTTCCTCCACCTGCATTTTTACTAGTTATTTTCTTCCTAAAACAAAATATCTCCAGGTGGATTAACTCTCCTTGGGCAGTCTATGAACAAAACGTGGATTTTGCCTTAATTACTGTCTTGCTGATCATATATCTCCTGGTCTTGGTAACACATGAAGGTCAGTTTTCTCCTTATTCTCTGTTACAGAATTGTACCAGTTTGTAGTCGCTCCTAGAAGATCCTGGATGCACACTGTGTTTTCTTGGTTTTAAACCTGCTTTGCAGAATTTTAAATAGCTGTACCATGTATAATGACTATTTCATGTATGACAGTAATTTAAAGTGGACCCATGCTGAGCAAGAAGGATACCCTCTGGCAAGCAGGATGATCCCTTGTCCAGCCAGCTCTGCAATGCTGTGCCGGTCCAGCTGTGATTCTTCAGAAGGAACAGTGGGATCCCAGGTACAGTACTGTAACTTCAGTACTGGTTTCTGTAACCTATTTTCCACTCTTCAACATTGGATCACTCTAAAGTTACCGGTATGCTTGCAAAGGTGATTATTTTTATTTTTATCCCCCCCGGCCCCCAATCTCTGTATTTGGTCCTCCTGGCTCACAACTGCTGTTTGGTTTGAAGGCTGGAGCTTAACACTTGAAATCATCAGCCATACCCTACCCTTTGTTTCTTTTTTCTGTCATCTCTTTCCTCCTTCCTCATGATACAAGGACAAACATGTATTTCCTTTTTCTGAATGATTATTATATTTTAATTTCTTAGTGATCTGCTCTTATCTTCCAACAATTCACCAAACCCCTTTTCTCAGTGCAGTATTCTTCTGCTCTTTCTTGATTGTCAATTAAAAACAAAACACAAGGCCAGTATTTGTTAGCTTTTTAAAATCATATTTCTAACCTCACCTGTTTCTTGCCTTTTTCTTAATTATCTACTTCTAATGATGCAACTTTGTCTTCTTGTCCTATAAGCAAATTAAACTCTGCTACTAACTCTACTCTACTAACTAAATTATTTTTACTTAAACTCTTGCTGCAAACCATTATAACATGGCTTTCACTTAACAGATGGCAGTGTATTCCCTTTACAAAAGCCACACCTGTTTATCTACATTATGGAGGACCTAATTTATTTTTCTTGATCATTCTGCTATCTCTGACAGAATAATTCTTTCTCCTGTGCAGATCTTTACCTTTTTCTCTTCCTCATGTGTTGGTTTAATGTTAGGACTTTGACAGTTCCCTCTTCTTTATGCTAAAAAACTGTCTCTAGATAGTTCTGTTTTCTCTTGAATTTCCAGCTTCCACATCTACCTGCTATGATGGCTCTGTTAATGGTGAAATAGTTTTCTGTCCTGTCTTTTTTTCTCTAAATACAAATTCCAGTTATTGGTTTTAGGAAATGATATCATGGTATCAGAAGATACTCACAATTTTATATGGCAATGTGAGTGTTAGCCACATAGGATCTGTAACTTGAAAATAATAATTATGCACTATGATTACTTATTCATCAATGAATTTATCCATTAGCTCCACTAACGATGTATTAGAAAATTATTTTTTATGTGCATCTATTTTAGAATTAGAACCCTAAAGCATAAGCTGAAATTATCCTATGCCAAAGATAAGTCTAAATTGTTTTTTATATTATTATGTTTGTTCATATAGGTCAATGGTACTTGAAAGGTCTATTAAGCTAGTGATTAATCTTCTATTTGTCACATAACAAATATTTTAAAAGCCCTGATGGTGTTAAACCAAAGATATGTCTGTTCCAGTATATCTAGCTTGACTTACTTTTTTAGCTGACCGTTCTTTGTGTCTTTCTTTCTTTCACAAACATTGCATTTTTTTCCACCATGTTCTGATGTAATAGTTCAAAATATCAGTATGGTGCCATCATGCTATAACCTCAAAATGTCCAAATCAGTTGCTTTTGGTTTCTCAAATTTCATGCAAACCCCTTTTGTCTGAAGAAGCTTTAGCAAAAAGCAAAGTTTTACTGTCTCATTTTAAAGCATTGCTACTGGAGTTGAAGCTTCAAGCATTTGTATTCTTAAAGACCTATTTATATTAATCTTTTAAATGTATAAGAATATTTCAGTTTTGTTTTGAGTGTCTGTTGCTAATATCAGATTCAAAACCCACTTTATGCATCTGTGTCAGTTCTACAGAGATAGCTTCATTATCATTACAATACTAGCTGTCGACAGTACACTGTATGAGACCATCTTTATGTTGGCAAATTATTCCAGTCTTTTCACATAACTGGATGACAAATCCCAAATTATGGTGGGTTGATTTTATAATTTGTCCTTCTTTAGGCATGTTATTGCCTACATGCGCTGTGGGGAAGAATTCTGCATTGGCAGGGAGGTGGAGCGTTGAATTAATATAGGTCTTTAATTCCTGCATACATGTTGAGTTGCTACTGAAACGGGAAGAGGTTGTTGATAGGAGAGGAAGTTCAAGCCTGAGACCAAAATTATATATGATTTCGAATTAAGTAATATTAGTGCAGTAGTAGTTTTCTGTATTTTCTTCATATGTTGTATGTTATTTTTCAAAATGTGTGGGGCTTGGAGAGGGGATTTTTTTATGTAGGTATGGTGGTTTTTCTTTTATGGTCTATTGCCAGCCTGCAAAGACTGTGCAATCAATAAGGGGCAATGGGAATTCTATAACTGTCATTAACTGGAGTGTTTATTAATTCTCAATTAGAGTGCTAATCAGTCTTACCTGTGCAAACTCACTGAGAGGAATGGGGTGATCCAGGTGTCAACTGAGGCATATGACAAATGTGAGATCACAAATATTTTGGGGGGGGAGTAATTTGGCAAGTATAGGCAATTCTGTGCAAGATTTAACTCGTATTAACTTTAAGACCCAAGCATAAGTTGACAGTTAAGGCTATGGATATTGCTGTAGTCATTTGGGTACAATTAGCTTGGTATTTTAGTTGTTATACTGTATGGGAACTTTTTTTAAAGATACAAGATGTTTTGTGCTTATAAGAACAAGCTGATGCACTCTCTGGGATCACATAGGAAAACACTGTTTTCCTTTGCATCTCTAAAAGATCAGAGAGGAAAATTAGTTATCAACAGGCCATCAAAGTTTGCATATATGAAAATTGTTAGTGAGTCAGGGCAACACACTTGACTGCACAAGGGCCACTGCACACTTTTTTATTGTGAAGAGATCTGTTTTTATTGCACAACATTACTTTGGTTACTGTTGCATGTTAATGGGTGGCAGCTGTTCCATCTTTTACCGCTATCAGTGGAGAAAGCCTTTTTGTACAATTTAAACATACAAATATATTAGTCTTTGAAACAATTAGAAGAAAGTAGTACTTCAAAGGAGGAGTGCCATGACTTAAATTGTATTTCACACTAAGAAACAATAATTTCTGTAGGTAGGGGAAAAAAAAAATCCTTTTACTGCTGATCACAAACAAACAAAAAAAAAGAGATAACTTTCTTTTCTAAGAAAGAATTTTGCTTTATCAAATACTTAATGTAAACATTAAGATCTGAATTAAGAGATTTAAAATGCTACTGTGTTCCTCCTTAGATTGTACTTACTGTCAGCTTTATGCCTCTGCTTTGTTGACATTAAAAACATTTAACGTGTGCTCTATAGCTTTGAAAGTCAAGTCACAGGCAAGGTTCTCAGCTGGTAGATATCACTTGTTGCACTTAAACATTGGAGTTAAGTCAAATCATACCATAGTGGCATGTCTGCTGTATTGGTTGGAAACAGACCCAAAACTTCCCAAACCACAGAAATAACCAGGAAAATGTCTTTAGAAATTCCACCCCTTTCTTAAAGGACCTCCACATAATGCTGCAAAACTTGAAAATTCAATTTTTCTTTTCCCCTTACCAAACACTAGAATTGTATCATGAGGATGCTTTCTTTCTTTTTTTTTTTAACACAATTTTGCATGGCAAAAAAAACAAGTAGAGAGCTGTTAATCAGTATTCTTGTAAGTCAAATAAGGCATTTAAAGGATGAACTTGAAACATAAATTGTGCCTGCTAATCCCAGCCAGGTTCTGTGCTTCTTGTGTACATGATAATACTGTGAAGCTGACAATGGGATCAGTAAAAGAGGGGTATAACTGATGTGGCAGACAATAATACAAGAAGCAGTGTTGATGTTACACATCATTAAGTATTCCAGCATTGTACCAGTTCCTGTTCTTTGCTCTCTCTCTTTTTTCCTTTGTTTGTTTGTTTGTTCCATATCTTAAATTTTTTTCTCTGCCTTCTTTTTCCTTAAACCTTCTGCCTCAAATCCATGTTACCTTATTTTTATTCTGGTATCATCAGAAAGTACATAGCTGGAGTAAATCTTTAGGGTTTCACCAAATACTTTCCTTGTAAAATAACCACTCCCCTCTTTTATACAGCTTCAATTGATATGCAAAATTTGAACTTGTATAGCCCAACTAATAAATAAACCAATTTGTTTAGCCCCATCTGTGTGAAAATACAAATTCACATGTACAAAAAAAATAGCTTGGCATTTTGGCTGGATGCTACAGTGTCATTCACAATCCACTTAATCTGGATTTTCATTTGCCCCTGGATGGTATCTTCCTTTTATCCTTAGGCTCTCAGTATTTTACTTTCAGACTTTTAGTAGTCTTGTTTTTCCTGTGTATAGAGTGCTTAGCTGTTCCTCTCTAAATTAGCTATATCTGATACTAGCTCCATGAGCTTACTTCATTATAGTTTATAATTTGATCCGAAGTCACCTGCTCAAAACAACAGACCAAATTTGTGTGAGAATATACGCACGCATCCAGTCACTTGCTCTTTGGTGAATTACAATAAAAATGCACCTCTTTGTTGCTCTGATAAAAAGGGTGATGTGCTATAAGAGATATTTTTTTGTAATCAGTAATATGAATCTGATGCTTGTGCTTGCTAGCGTTTGTTGCTATTCTCTCCTCTATAAGCATGTTTATCAAGGTCTACCGAAAGCCCAGAAGCCCATAGGTCAGAGAACAGCATTTTGATGGATTATGGGATTGTAACTGTCCCTGCCAGCTGACAGCTTTTATTGGCTGGGAGGATGAGCCTGTAAACCTTTATATAATTATTGTATTAAAGCCACTGTGCCTCTGTGTTGCTGGCGCTTGTTCAGGGATCAATGTGAAGATAATTTCAAAAATGAATAGTAAGTATTGATCGTCCCTTGGTGGAGCCTTATCAGTGGCTGAAGCAGACTACTGTAGATTATAACTTCAATGTCATTTATGATGATATGATACGTATTGCAGAGTAGCAATTTAAACAAAGGGCTGATTTAATTCACAATGGATTTTTGTAGCGTGATGGGTAATAAATCACAATCTGTGTAATTTTTAGAAATGAACACATGTTGGCAGTAGTTCAGGGCAGTTCCTGGGAGATCTGAAAATGACCAGGGAGGGCAAATATCAGCAGCGAACCCCTTCTGAATGATTGGCCCTTACTTGGTTCTGACATTCAGATGACCTTGGGGCCTCTGCTGGCAGCTGCTGGTTAATTTTCTTCACTGAGGACGCAGTTTAACTTTCTATCTGTCTGCCAATTACCTGACATTTTCAACTTATCACCTTCTATTTTTTAAATTATTGGAGGCACATCCACATTTTGACACTTTTTTAGGCAAGTATTCGTTTTTTGCCTGCTGCTGAGACATCTCTCTGCCAAGCCACTGTAATATCCCCTTTACTCAAGAAATTAATAGCTCGCCTAACTGTGAGGTGAAAAAGCATAGATGTTATATGGAAGATTACAAAGCTTCCTTTCAGTTTAGCAAGAAAATGTATGTGTGTGTGTATATATAAAAAAGAAATAATACCTGAAAAATCCACCAGCCCAAGGTCATTATCTAAACTATATTGTCTATAGTCTTGCAAATGACTGTAATCAAGATGTGTCCATAATAAGATATGGAATCCTAAAGCAAGGTAGGTTGGTTTGTTTTGTCTGAGTTCCACGGCTTTTGTTTTAGTTCAGAATGTAATGTTGCTTATATATTTCTGGTGAATTAATTTTTTTTTTAAATAACTTTATTATTTCCTTTCTGCTGAAGTCCTGAAAAAAAAAGACATTTATGAGTTTAAGAGAAAATAAACAATAGGCTTATGGGGAACAGTCATAACATATCAAAATACTCAGGGCTAATAGAAGATAATCATTACTTTAAAAACTTAGAAAATGCGAAGAACAGTACAAGGAAATGATACATGTTGAGCACTGTGAGTTTTGAACATTATGGGAAGAATAAGGGACTAAAATGCCATCATTGTGATATGGAACCTTCTTTGGGAAAGCATTAAAGCATGTGTATTATGCATGTAATTAAGTCTCATTAATGTAAGTCAGCCATGAGAATCTGCTTAAGTGCTTTCCTAGAAAAGCATATTAAATCCAAGCCATAGTGATGCAGTTTAGAATCAGATCTGGTCTGTACTATGTTGTTTTGCAGAATTACTATAAATGTGTGTGACCAAATGGTGTGTGGGTGTTTTTGGCACACCCCACTGTGTGGCTATCAATATTAGAAATGTTTGCTGGGCTTGCTTTTGGCACATAAAATTTCAACCTTAACATCACAGAGCGTCTAGCCTGCCTTGCGCCAGACAAAGTATTACAACGTTTCATTACCAGAGCAATTTATGTGAGACTATGGAGAACCCATGGTAAAGAAGCTACCATTTCCTATAGAAACTGGGAGTAATTTTTTCTATTTCTTCCTTCACAAAAGCGTCTCCTCTGTTCTCTGAAGACTAATTACTGCCTGGAACAGGAGATAGTCCAAGTTTGTAGCCTTTTACTGAATTACTGCTCTTCTGAATGATTCTTCTCTACGGAAAAGTAAATAGTTACACATCTCCTTTAACTGACACATTAAGTTGATCATTCAGATAAGAAAAATTGTAGGAACTTAAAAATCTGTGTAGAAACAGGGGAACAACTATTATAGCCAGAGGCATCATATGAGGGCCCGAGGATGATATATTTTGACAAAGGCAGTTTGGTCTACACACAACTTCCAAAGTAGGGGCAGGGGAGGAAATTTGCAGTAGTTTCCAAGTCTTTAAAGATGTCTCCATAGTAATCAGTGCAAAAAGAAGTGGATCTGTGTATAGAAAGAAGCAACTGTCACTTGAAGACGCAATATTCATACCTATTTTGATGAGTTAATTTTGTATTAGCTGTAATCTCATCATGTGGACTGAATTCGCAGTAGCAGCTGGAGAGCACTAAATTTAGTTTACTTGAGTTGCATCAGAGAAGAATCCGGTCACGTGTTTTTTAACCACCCCACAATGCCAACCAAAGCACAATAACTGAAGGCAGTCAAGAGTTTAACTTCAAAAGCACACTGCCAAACTAAAACATTAACGTAGATCTACTCAATGTCCTCCTAATGTGTAGCTATCCCTCATTACATTTCAACACTATTATGGGCTATGCTCAACAGAATGCAGAACACAGGATTTCTGCTCCTTGAGAATAAATGTGACTTTCCTGTCAAATCAAAGAAGTTTCTTTAATTCTTTCTATATTTGAATGTAGTTCCTTTAGTGTAGCCCTAAAATTCGCAGATTTTTTCCTTATTTTACTCATTTAAAACCAGTCTTCTCACTAGGACATTCACTGGTGTCCTGATTTTTCACTCCAATGGATTGTATTTGAGAAGAGATGTTCCTGAATGGCCTAACACATTAGAGGTTGAAAAGAGTCTGTCTGTTGAGGCAAAATAGCAATTCCCTTCTTCCAGCCTCCCTTGCTGTTCATGACTCTTGCTTTGGGCACATCCGCACTGGATGCTGTGACACTACTGCTGTCTTCCCGAGGCACTGGACTGAGTTCTGAGTGGCTGAGCGTAGGACCTGCATCAACAATTCAAGTACTAAGTATAAAGTCTATTGTAATCATATAGCAGTGTTAAAATATAAATATAAAATATATATAAACTATAATGCTATGTAACAACACAAAAATGTGTTATGTTCTAGATACCATTAAATCTGGTAGTTAAAATATTCTTTTCCAGAAGTACTGATTTGGTTAAATTTAAGCATTTCATTAGAATGGATGGACTTGTCATCAGTTTTTTCATGGGAATTTTTAAAAAAATAGATTGATTTTTTTTTTCAAATTTTTCTTCTCTTCATAAATAAGAACAAAACTTTTTTTTTTTTTTAAGATCTCATAACTTTAAGATCACCTCCTGTTAATTTTAAAGAAGCTTATTCAGGATAGCTGATCATTCCTTTTGACAGTAAACAGTAAATTATTTTTCTCACTAAATCTAGCTCTTTTTCACTTTTCTCATTATTAAGAATTATTTGGTAGATGATTTATGTGAATGTACAAATGCATGGAAGTTCTTTGATTATTCAGTCTTGATTCCAGGATAAAAGTATTTGGACCAGAGACTTGGGTTGAACAGTGCCTTCTTTGTCCTAGTCAGGGTGAGTGTACATTGTAATTTTTATATTTATCAGTATTTGAAACTAAGAAACAAATGTGTTTTCCACAGATTGGCATTACCCTCCAAAATGCCTAAAGACAGTATGTACTTCTTTTATGGGGATGTACACTGTGAGGAGTGTGCACTGTGAATGGGGACTTTTTATTTACTTTTGCATTTTCCAGAAGGGGGAGAAGAGAAGGAAATTTTAAATATATAATAATATTATCATGTTAAAACATTGATATGTAGAGCCTGCATTAAAAAAAAAAAAAAACAACCAACCCAAAATTTGAAGCAATAAGTGAAAATGAATTAACCTTGCCTTCAGTTGAATCTTTATACAGTCACAGAAGAATTTAGCTTGGACAGGACCTCCAGAGGCCACCCAGTCCTGCCTCTTCCTCAGAGCAGGTCCAGCTTCAGCAGGTTCCTCAGGGCCATGTCCAGGCCAGTTCTGAGCACTTCTGAGGACAGACAAGTCAAATCTCCTCTGGGTACCTGTGCTGGTGTCACCCCTCTCTCATGGTGAGAAACACTGCCCATGCTCAGAGTTTTGCCTGCTGTCTCTTGTCCTGTCATCACACACCTCTAAGGAGAGTCTGGCTTCATCTTCTCTGGACTCTCCCATTTGAGAATAATAGCCAGCAATGTGGTCTCCCTGACCCTTCTCTTCTCCACAAGCCCATATCCCTCAGCCTCTCACATACATCCTGTGCTCTGGCCCCCTGACTGCCTTGGTGGCCCTCCACTGGGCTCACTCCAGTATGACACTGTCTTTCATAAACAGGGGAATCCAGTCTGGACATGGCATCCCTGAAGTGGTCTCACAAGTGGCATTTAGGAAGGAATATTAATCTTCTTTTCTTCATCAAGTTAGTTTATCTATAGTAAAGCAATGTTATTCTGAACAGCCAACATCGTTGACATGGTTGCCTCAGTAACCACTGAGGTTCTGTCTGTCTTGTTCCTCTCTGGATTATCCTAAGAACCAAAGCATGTCGGCCAGCTAAATTGCCTTTCTCCTTTATTGCCAGAGCAACGCTGAAAAGCAAAGAGACAAATGAGAAACATGAACCCAGGTTTCTTCATTCAGCCTGCCCTTCACGTATCCACAGCATCTTGCTGCTCTGTTTTCCTTTGCTATCTCTTTTCTCTATAGATTTTTTTTCCCTGCAAAGCCCCCTGCTCCCATTTTCATTTCACCTAGCCAGCATCCCAAAAGATGAAATTTTCTTACAAAAGTAGTGGGTAAAATGGTCAGTAATTTGAAAATCCTTGGTATCCATGAATTTTGAAGTCTGTATTGTTTAGTGATTCTGGCCCTCTGAAGAAAAAGTGACTGCTGTATTTCTTAAAAGATCCATCTTTAATTAATTTTAACTTAAACTCATTAATTTACTTGTAAAATCTGAGATAATTTGTTCTGAAATTTAAGTGCACATCATTTCGGATAGAAATTTCTTGTATAAAAATTAGTTTGAATCTCTACTTCGAGTGCAACATCCATGTTAGCTGTAACTATGTAATGGAGAGTGGTGCTTCTTATAGAATGTTTTTTAAACATTTATGCTAAATGCCTGTTGACCTTCACCATGCAAGTTATTACATAAGTTAATGAGGCCTTAAATTGGGAGATTTTAGAAGATTCTACTGGTTTTGGTAATACAGTAGGAAGCTGTTAAATGTGTAATTCTCCTTTACAGTGAATGATTTTTTTTTAATTGGGCTTTCAAACAACTAACGTAGCTACCTAAGATGGCTTCACTAGTTTGAAAATACTATCCTTTATTAGCTTATATGGACTTTATCCATTTGAAAGGATCAAATTTGTGAAGTATTATCTTTCATACTTTTCATAAAATTCCAACAAGAACAATATTAAAAAATAATTATACAGTACTTGGATGAATACTTTAGTTCCTTGTATGTAATGCTTTTTTAGGCCTTTTTGTTTAAACATTCTTTTTTTTTAACTGGGCAAAATGGGAATATGGAAATTGGTTTTAGATATTCTAGCAAAAGGATAAGCTAGAAAGACAACAGACTACTACTGCTTTGTCCTTCGTGCAGTCTCTATAGGCTTAGGCAAACTCATAAATGGTTTCCATTTTGATTTGATCACATTTGCTTTGTACTTACTTTGTAAAGGAGGCAGTGGTTAGTTATTCTCGTTAGTCTTGCTGATCAAGGATAGAGCTATGTGAGTATTGAATAAGTCAAACTGATTTGGTTTGCAGATTCTTGCATAGTAAATGAGCAGAAAAAGTGCAAGGCAACTCATACTTTTTTTGAAAGTGGCAGGTGATAAGGAATTCGTATTTGCATAGACAGCATATGAATGTACCATATGATTTTTCATACCGTTTTTCTATGAGCAGCAGCTATTTACTCATGTTAGTCCTTCAAATTAACTGAATTAACTTCTAGATAGTGCCTCTAGCAAAACAATGCTCTCATCAAATTCAAGACATTTGAATAGAGTAACTCTGCAATGCTCTCTTCAGTCTTCTTTCTTTTGCACTTGTCTTTTTCGGAGAAATGAGACCTTAGCATCATTATCCAGGAAGACGAGCTGTGCATTACAAACAAACAGCGGTACAAGCTTGGAAGTGTAAAGGGAGTTGTTTGCAACAGTTTAAATCTTGAGTGAAGATCTTACTGCACTTCTTAGAACAATATATCCTGCTGCCAGAGCATGAATAAACTAATTGTAGTTTAAGTAGTGCGCTTTATAAAGCGCTAGCTGCCTTTGCATAAATGGAGCTGTGATTTATTAATAATCTCAGTCATTATTTGCTGTGGAATAAGTTTAGTACCACACTCGTAAGTCACCAGCTCTATTGATATCAACAGTGAAATTACAATGTAATCAGTGTAGGACGTGGAGCTTATGTGACTAAAACAAATGTACTTAAAATAATCAGTCAGGGCTCAGTTCATGAAGCAATATAAGGTGCCCTTCTCTATGCAACATACTTTCTCACTTGCACAACTGGTCCAGCAGAAGAGGAACCATAGATCATTTTTGCATGTAGTTCTGCAATAGCTCTCCTGAAACACTAAATTAAGTAAGATTTGGAGTAATATTTATTTCTCCCTAATCTCACTACCTATAGAATGTAATGCACACGTATTTCAGAAGATACAAACTAGTTTGCCCAGTCATATCATCAAACTTCCCGCCATTGAATATGTACTGGTTATTTGCATTTATGCTTTTATTTTGGGACAGGCTTTACAACACTGCCATAGAAGTACCAGGCTAACCAATAAGGGGTAGTGAGGGTAACTAAACTTCCTAATTTCAGGAAATGCATTCCCAGATTTACATATGAAAAATGGGGCAGTAACCACTCTCACATCTGTTCAGCCCCAAAAGCCAACCACCCAACTCTGTTCTTCTGTAGACTAAGATCTTATACCTATTCCCTACTTTCTTTCATTGTCATAGTTTTCACCTTCTGTGCTTGTCATCTTAATAGCATTTGTTAATGCTAAAGTAACTGTCGTGCGTTCTTTTAAAATCCGTTCTAAATACAAAGGGGGAGCTATAGGTATTCCTTTTGCTGAGCTGTATAGTAGAGATTTCTGATGCATATATAAGTCCTGTGGTTAGTCCTGATGATGACTACAGCAGGAAAAAGCAAATTTGATGCACGTACAGATCAAGATGAAACTAATAAGAAAAGATTTAATGTTGAAAATGTATCTGGCATCTTTTAGCTTTATGGTCCTTTATGCCTGCCATCTTGGGTTCCACCTGCAGTTCTTCTACACTGATACTGCTTAATAATTTTTTATGTATTATATCCACTGTATTTTAATGTAATTCTCTTAATTGAGGGTAGAAAATTTCCCCTTGCTCTTAACCCAAGGAGAATGGAGTTTTCCTAGAAAAGGGGCTAAATTGTTTTTGGCTGTTCTTGGAAGAATAGACTTAAGTGCGCTCTGGAAATCTGCCCAGCAAAAGCAAAAGAACTGGTGTCATGGGCTTTCACCTCAGCCAAGAAGCAGTACCCATAGCTTTCCGTTACTACAGAAACTGGATCACAGCTCAGGGCTGGGAGTCAGCAGCCTCTGCTCAGCAAAGAGATGGCACCTCACTGCACTGCTTCATAAACTACCTCCTCTGCTCTGCTGGTGGCTGCACCAAAAAGTGTGGAGTAGCTAATGTCTAAGAGGAGCTCCTGGCCAATTTCTAAGTGCCTGTCTCTGCAGGTGCTTCTCCACTGCTCTTTGACCATGGGGATCTGTCTTGACTGATCTGGTGTAACTATAGGCTTGCCCCCACATCACACAGTTGTCCCTTGCTACTCTTTTCCTTCCTCCCCAGAAGGGTTTTGGACAGATCAGTTGGTTGGTAGGTTTCACTGAGGCCAAAAAAAAAAAAAGGCATGAGGGAAGCGGACACACCAGGGCTCACTTTGTCCATGAAAACCTTCCACCTTTTCTCTCCTCTGTTTAATACACCAGAGGTACAAATTGGATTAGAAAGGGATGGGTAGTTGGTTGACTGTACAGTAAGCTTTGCTCAGAGTGCTCATGGCTACTGTTATACAACAATGAGCATGAACATCGTAAATCTTGTGAGCAGCTGCCACTTTTCTATATTTTTTCAGTAAAGTTTATCTTCAAAGCACAGCACCCAAGCAGTGACAGAAAAGGAGAGACAGGATCTGAAACCATTTGCGTTTGTGAGAAAAAGAGGTTATGTTATTTTCTGACAGGAGGTTAATGGAGAAATCTGTTCACAACATGGTACAGAGTGTTTGGTAACAAATAATGATATATGCATGTATATGCAAATATTATACAACCACTGGTGACAAAAATCATCATGCGGGAACAAGAGCAATTTTTAAAGCATTGTTGACAGAGCGTAAAGTACCTTATTTTGAAAGGTACTAAATCTGTTAGTTTAGAGACACAGATATGGAAGGTGGAAAGAAGATTTGCTGTCCGTGCTCACTGGTAGCAAGGATCTGGGAGGGAAAAAAGCGTTAAAGGAGAAAGAAAGAAATATCTCGAAGAAGAAAATATAGTAAATGTGTCCTTGAAAAAAGGTATTCAGCTAATAATAGAAAAAACAAACTGAACTGTAGAAAGGGTGGAAATGAGGATCATGAAAGAAAAATATGGACTAAAGGAATGAAAAGAAAGGAGAAGTCAAATACTTCTCCCTAATACTTATTTAATGTACTTAGAAGTTATAAGAGAAGCAATACAATACAAGCAATGAGCAAATAAGTAAGATTTTAAATTGTGAAGTTGTCACATTTGCAAACTTCTGTTCTAAATGTCAATGATCTTACAAATGTCGTCTCTCATTGGGCCTCAAAGAAATCAGGAAAGGCTCTTGTGTGATATGTTGGGTGGTTAGCGTCAGATTCTTTCGTATACTCATGCTTTCAGTTGCCAATAGACCTCGCCTAAAGTTAGTTCAAACATTAACACAAGGCCAGCGTAGTTCATTTGCTGCACAGTGAATTTCTATAAGTTGTTTTAGTAGAATTCAGGTATTAGACAGCACTTTCAAGACAAAAGCATCCAGAAAGGCATCATAATTTTAAATCTGGGACCAAACTTTTACTATTTCTTTCAGATAATCCATGACTGGAAAAAAATAGTATTCTTAAGTATGGGGGGAAATAAGGAAGCTCATTGTGCTAGCTATTGCAAGATGTCATGAACAGTTCTATTTAGTAATGATTTTGTAATACCTTTCGTATCAATAGAGGACTGTACAAGGTGCACAATATGAAAAGTGATTTGGTCCCTTTTGCCTGTGTTTCCCTTTCCAGTTATTTTAGCGTATTTCTTGTTTTGCTTTTTGAAATGAAAAGCCTTAGTCCTTTTGTTACATTTTTTCAGGAAAGGAATAGAGATAATTTCAATGATAGTACTTGTTTAATCTCAAGGTAATGTGAGTGAATGTTTATGGCAGTCTATAGAGAATCATTTTTCCATGCTTTGTTCCTTGTTTAGCCTTCAAATGCAGTATTTATCAGTCTGCAGAGCAAAACTATGTGCATGCCATATCATTACTAGCTCAGGGGGAATCATTCGAACCAATGTAATTTACTCAATATTGGTCAGTTTGACTCCTGACCCTAGTCCCCTGACAGTGTATCCTTGACAACCCCTGATGTGTGTTAAGTCAGGATGTGCTTATTGGTCTCATCTGTGACAGCTTGCTAAAGGCTGCTTAACATAGCTTGGTCTTTTCAAAAGAAAATTAAAAATCCAGTAATATATTGTATTCTGATCAGACTGGTATTTATACAAGCACAGAAACAGTAACTTTTATTTTCAGTTCTGCAAATCCAATTCCCCATTTCAAATAGAGGAAAGAGCTTTTGGAAGTAAGTTTTGGAGGGGAGAAAAAACAATGTTTTGGGCCAATATTCAAAAGAAAAATAATGTGGAGATTATCCAAACATCGGTCATCTTTGTGAGACATTTGGGAAGTTTTTATGTTCCATTGTACTTACATATCTCAAAGGTGGAAGATGAGAACTGTTCTCCAGATATATACACCATTGCAAAGCCATTTATAGTATATTACTGTAAGTAAGAGGAGACCTTGCTCATTGATCTAAAAAAAAAGTTCCCTGGATTGTTTTACCGGTTTTGTACCATTTGTAGTTGTGAAAAGAAGCAGTTGTACAAGTTTAACCAGGAATGTCATGATTTTTCCTATCTGGTGTAGAGCTGATGTAAAGCCAGCAAAACATGGCATTTAGTGTTGCAGGAAGAAGGGGACTTTGACCATATATCTCACTGTTTTTCACTTCCCAGTGGCTGGTATGATCCAATTAACCATGGCTAGTGAAGAAAAATTTAACTAAAGCTGCATTAATCTTTGACCAGACCGTTCCAGACTTTTAGTGATGGAAATGATACCAAGGCTTACGGTCCATGTGATCCTGAACTGAGCACACTGTCACTGGGACAGAGGATCCATCTGCTAATCCGGTACTCTGCTGTGTAGCTGTGTATACCAGCATGGATATCCTATAAAGGGATGTGATTTAGACAGTAATCAGCAACAACAAAAAAATATATGAACACAAACAAAAACCTTAAAACAAAAGGTGGGTTCCGTCGCTTGTCAGAACAAATAAGTGGCAATTCTTTTAAATTCTTTTTAATTTTGTTGGAAGTCTACTTCTTGAAAGCAACCTCTGCCAAGAGCTACATAATCTTTCAGAAATTTATTATAGGTTCTTTCATTAAAAGGACACACAAACACATGCTTTTATTATAGGTACTATTTAGGTCCTGATTATACAGCCATCGTTACCATTTAGAAATCAAGGATTCCTTGGAAGATTGTTAAAAGGTTGGGAATCTGCTGCAAATTTTCTGTCATTAAGTATATTCCATGAGTTTTCAGAATACTCGAGTAAATTATGTTATTAATTCTTTGGTTTTATTTCATATTTTCATTCCAAGTCAGCAAATGGGGAAATACTTTAGGAAAAAATTTTTTTCTAAAGAGATGTAGCAAAGTGCTTCCAGGAAAACACTATTTAAAACAACACTCAGGAAAGCAGTGGTAACTTTAGGGGCTTATTTTTACTGTTGTGCATTATGAGATGAGGTTGCTTTTTGCTTCAAGTGCCTCTTGTCTTGTTCAGTAAGCATCATCCAGTACTTCAGTGAGGTAATGATTCTTCGTGCTGTCTTCAATGAGGGTGTACAGCACTAACGTATTCCTAAAAGGCATTCTGGCTACTAACTGAAGCAACAATCCTGTGCCAATATTTTTATAAGATTGTGTGTTAAAACCGGTTATGTTCATGTGAAGGTGAGTTTTATCTAGGTAGACTTGATTAGACTACGGTCTGTGAGGCTTGAGATCTGAGATGCTGGGAGGGGTTTTTTTGGTGTAGTTTTTTCATTTTGTTTGTTTTGTTGTGGGTTTTTTTGAGTGGGTTTTTTGTGTGTTTTTTGTTGTTGTTTTGGGGGTTTTTTTGTGTGTGGTTTTTTTGTTTTTGTTTTTGGTTTTTTTTTTAATTATTTCTATGTCCACTTGAAACTTCCAGTAGCGCTCTCGGTCTCAATAGCTGTGCTGTGAAACCTTGCATTTGCCTACAAGCTAAAATGCCAGTTAGAACATGTTATCTTATTTTCAGGATAAAAACACATTTGTTAAAAAGATCTAGAATTAATTTCCTTTCAAGTGTGGCACAGGTACAATAGAGGAAAGAGTCCTATCAGCACAAAAATTTGAGGAAAGGACTAGAGTTCTGTATGGACCACATATGTCTTTCAACAATACAAATTAGTTGCAAGTTTGACGTAACTGGTCAGCAAAAGCAGATTTATGACTGCATTACAAGCAAATGCTGAATCAGACCCAGAATGTGTAATGTATCACTGGCTCTCAATTTTGGGAACTGATACCAGTTGGAATGCTGTATTTAATGCAATGCTTCAGTGTCAAACCTATGGGCGGCTTTGGTTAGTAAACACTAATTTTGCTCTTCTCAAAAGTATTGGAACATCATGGTTTTGGCTCCTGGCCAGAAACACTATAGCAGTGTAGTTCTAAAAATGTAGATTGTATAATAAAATATTATACATATTTAGAGCACTAGTATGAAATCTTATCATTATTCTAACAGGTATGCACCAAGAAATATACTGTCTTAATAAGTTTTGATGTTCTATGTTTTAAGGTACCAAATAAACTATTATTTAGTAAACAATTTCAATATGTAGGGAAAGAAATATTATTCATATCTCAGTTCTGCAATACTAACCCAAACATCATATAAAGTTGCTCAGATGCTTTTTTACTATCAGGAGAAGAAAAAGGGCAGTAGAACAGAGAGGAAGTATAGAATTGGCATGCACGGTTTATGAGTGTATAATTACATGTGTGCACGTAAAAAATATAGAAACTAACAGGAATCAATAACAAGTGTCCTGAAATTTTAGTTTTCTGATATAAACACAATTTTACTAATTGAAATACTGGGAAATTTTAGCATTACAAACTGCGATTGTTGTCTTGTAACCAGTCTTATTTTATGTGGGTGGGTTTTTTGGGTTTTGTTTGTTTGTTTGTTTTTGTTTTTTTCCCCTAATACAGCATAAGTCATCACGGCTTCTTAGAAATTACCTCTTTATTTATGTATAAGCATATGGTTAATGATGTTAGCAGGCTGGTGTTTGTTTACTAACTACAACTATAAGTGTTGCAGGACGTAAACTGGCTAAGGTAAATCTAGTCACCAGTAAAATGAGTTTAATCTGTTTCTTCTTATATCTAAGACAAAACAGTATATACACTGAAATTCCAGCTGATACAACTTTTCACTGAAGTCCATGAGAAAATCCAAGTGTCCGTGGATCTGCCTCATTGACTTTAGCAGAATCAGGACCTCATTCAGGGAGCCTTAGACTTGCTGCTTGGGGTGCTTGTCAAATGTTTTAAAATCTGAGGTAGATATAAATATGCCATGGTTCCAGTTACACCTATGCTGTCTTATTTTTTGTTGGCACAAATAGTTAATTATGGTTTACCCCAAACCCAAGGAATAATTTTTGCCTGAAGGAATAAAAAAGGAATTGATGAGTTATATTTTAATTGGGAAGCATCTGAAATAATTTGTTATAGATGCAATCCTTTATTATAAATAAAGGCAAAATATAAAAACTGTTTCATTAAAGAAACCAGCCAGTAATGCACAGCATTGAGTGACATATTTTAGTCTTAGATATTTTGTAGCCTATTGACCTCCAAATCCCTCACTCTGCCATGCCTTCATATACTCAACTTTATGAACATTGTTTCACTGACTTGAAGCTGTAGTCAGTCTTTGAGGACTACAAGTAACTAAGGGGTAATGTGCACCCACTCACAATATACGAGTATTTCTTAATACATGCTTTGCTAATTTCTTCCAAGTTAAACCGCAGCCCTCCTACAGATATGCTAAACAACAAAGCTGAGTTCATGACAGTAGTAAAAAAATCTGTTTATTCTGCTTTCAGTATCAGACAGAGGACAAAAACAGGTAACCGTCAATTTATTTTCAGAGGTTATCTAGGATGATATGCAGCACAGACTTGCCTGGTTCTGAAAACTGACTATAATAAGCAAGTGTTTGGCTGCTTTATATACAATATTTATGTGACTATAACTTTTTCCCCCATTTTTATAATATTTCATATATGCTAAGGAGGGAGAGAACACTTGGGCAATTGACTGGTGCATTTCAGACAAAAAGAGACAACATGTGAGCAGAGATAAATAAACATCGTGCATCTTTTAGTAAAAAGGAACTGCCAGCATGCAGATATTATGTACGTGAAAGTGTGTCTAACTGAATTTACAAGAAAATAAGGAGTGCTTTTAGCAAGTCCAACTTGTCTGAGAAGATTGAACTAGTGAGATTACCCTTTCATCAACACACACACATTCTCTCTGTCTCACACACAGACACACATACAAAAACAAACTTGTAATGAGTGGGTACTTTATCAAGGCCTCCCTCCATCCTTCATTAAATGACAGAAAATTGCTCTTTGCTGAGTTTGTCAATGCAGCTTTCCCTCCCAGAAGCCCATTTGTTTCACATGCTAGCACAGAATATTGCAGGAATTTGCAGATTTTAAATGACAAATGTGTCGAAGTTTACCCAGTTCTGAATCATTCTTTTCTTAGACTGACTACAAGGTACAGTAACTCCCAAAGCTGGACTGGAATTTTTATTTTAAGTAGAACTTACTAGTTCAGTAGTAAAACAGTATTGGACTGTGATCTCCTGTTTGACAATGTCTCTAAAGGATTCTTTTGCTCCAAAAGCCTTTTCTCTGTACCTTACGTGATAGATGTAGCCATTCTAAACTAAAAGCACGAACAAAACAATGAATGCATTCCTTTACTGCAACTCCTCTATTCTTTATTGAATTTGTCATTTTATTAATTGCACTTACATGTAATGGAGATGAAAGGATGTTTTTTATGAGATAAAAACTTAACGGTTTGACACCATGAAAGGAAAACAGTTCTTTCTAGCACCTTTCAGGACAGAAGGCACTTACAAATAGTAGTCACTGTGTTGCTTTGTTAGAGTAACACTTTGATGTGTAGGATTATAATCAATGTAAATTATTGAGTTTTGCTACTGTGCTGTGTTGAAGGTATAATGTGTTACTTTGTGCAGCCATTATTTATTCATACCAAGAAATTAGCTGCATAATATTTTTTCCTGAAATTCTGTTTTAAAGGTGAATTTGTAAATATAAACTTCAGAACATGTCTGTGCAAGTTGCGTCCAGATTTCTACGTTTCAGTAAACACATACCAGGTCTCATTGCCGCATTTACGTATGCTATGAATTTCAATCCAAACAAATGGAGAAGAGTTTTAGGACAGAGCCTGCAGCATGGCATGTCCTTTAATTGCCATTTACATAGCAGAGGAATCATTAATTTCTAATTCACCTATTATTCACTCTCTTTAGTATGCTGTGTCAATGTCAGTTTTGGGGCAGTGGAATAGATGTGGCTCTGCATTGCTTTTGCAACATACTTTTGTGTGTGTGTTTTTCCTTAATGCTTTTTTGACCTTAGTAGAATACTACTTTGGTATAGGCAGTTAAGAGCTCTTGTTTGGATATGATTTATGGTGCTACATTAACCCTTCATTGACCTAGAAATGCCCTAATATTAAAACAGTTTGACACACAGAAAATCAAAAGCCCTTTTATTGGAAGTGCTATTGTCCGCATCATAAGTTTCCCCAATGTGATGCCACTGTTACACCATCAATTTCCTACTGCTATTGAATACTGTATTGAAAAACTAATGGACAGAATCCTTTGTCATTTCTGTCCCAGTGACCAGCAAATAGCTCAGTGAAAGTCTTCCCCTTTATATCACTTCAGGCATTTTGAAATGACACATCGAAGGTACTCGCTTAGCATTTTATTAAAGGCAAGGGTGGGCCGGATCCTGCTGGGCTCCGTGTAACACCTGCCATCAGCCAGCGGAAGCTGGAAGTACGCAGTGCCTCTGTGGGGCTCGGGCTAGAACCCCTGTTGTGTGGTGCGATGATGCCATATTCGTATTTGTTAAAAGGAGAAATAAATCCTTGTAGAAGACTTTCTGGAGTTTAACAATAAACAGTCGACAGAGCTATATATAAATTCAATCAGCTGTAGCTATTACAAAGGCTTATTAATTTACAAATGAAATACTTTTCTGTGGCTGAGATAGTAACCTATTGCTTTCTGCAGAAATTTTTAATGAATGTTTTCTATTTAAGCCTACAGCTTTTAGCATGCTATTGAAAACCCTTAATGCATTTTTTATAAAGCTGCTTGATTCTAGAGTGCTTTCCCCTACTGGAAATGAATATATTTCTATTTTCAATTTATGTTGTAACTGCTACCTCTTCTTAGTTGCACATTTGGTACCTAGGAGCTGCAGTTTTTAAGTAAATCTACTATATTTTCACAAAATATTTATAATATAGTTGGTGATCTTTGGTTCCTTGATTTTGTGACACTCACTGAAATCCAGTCCTGAACAGAATACAGGAAAAGTTATTGAAGTTGGGCATACAAATATTCTCTATTCATCAGTTAACCAAACTGTGCAGTAGAACAGTTGGGGTTTTTTTATCTATTTTGGTAGTAGGCTGCTCTTGCTTTTTGATCTGAATTTCTTCATCACTGATTACTGATATAAATCTTTTTCTGTAGAAAAACCCGCCTTCTGTTCAGCTAACCTAAAATAATCATGTCTTTTATTTGGCTTTTGTGAGGGGCAACAGTTCTTTGCTAATTTAAAACCTTGAGAGGTCTGCTTAGTGCATAGGCTGGGCAGGTCATTTAGAAAATGGACTGGCTGCACGTTGAGGCAGTGGGGAAAGGTGCCAGCCGGAGTCCAAAGCAAGCGCTTTATCTAATTTTTTCCCATTTGTGGCTACATGTATATCCTAGCACCTCTATGTTCACAGACCTCCTGCTATTGAGTTTTGAGTGCATAGGCACTTGGATTACACTCTTCAGCTGTCTCAATGTTGTGCTTGCTTTGCTATGAAAGGTGACATTTCTCATCACTGCAAAGTATACCTGGAGTCAGAGACGGCGTGCAGGTTTCTTTCCTCGCTTAGCACAGTTCAAGGCTACTGTCACTTTCTGCAGGATTAACTTGGGCCCTGAGGATGAATATCATGGTCTCTGAGTGTGCATGGGGGGCAGAGGTCTGTGTGCACCTGTTAGATCTACGTACAATTACATTCCAAAAATGCAGAATAACTGAAGCCAACAGACTAATAGCAGATTTACACCCATATGGCTGTGAGAAATAGCAGGAACTTACTTTCTCCCAGTCTGTTCCTACTACATGAGAGAAGGATTTCAAAATCCTGCCACTGCTTATGGTCGCGTCTGATTGAAATCTCACAGGAGAATGAGTGATATCCTTTCATATGGGATAAATGCAAAAGAGGACGATTTCAAAAACTCTTAAAACAGAAAACAGGTTTTGGTAGTCTTTGACAATCTGAAAACATATCCTAGGTGATGCTCACACTTATGCTTCATAGTTATGGAATATTCATACCTCTTTGGCATTTACAAAAGTTGTGTAATGATGTAAAGTAAAAATAATCCCAAGAGAGATTTAAAAAGAAAAACAGAAGCAGCTGATAAATGGTGTTTATATCTGTTTTATATGTGATAGTAAAGCATCACAGCTAGAGAAAACAGACAATTCAGTCTTTCTTCATTATGTAAAACCAGTTTCAAAATTATCAATAAGATTTATAATATCAGTACTGTGAATATCTAAAGATTAAAAAATTCCTTGCTTTGTCAAACATTGCTTTCTTAGAGAATAATGTGTGATTATGTTTTTTCTGGACAGTAATGTGGGTGCTGTCTGTGCAAACAGAAGAGGAAGCAGGCTAGAACCTCGAGCATACATTTTAAAATGTAAGATTATAAGTACTCGAGTGTAATTCTTATTGTGTAAATGACAGCAAGGTAATTAGTAATACTAGAGACTGTCACTCATGACCTTTAAGGTCACAAGGCAATGTACTTCTTGTTTATTAGCTTAACACAAAGGATCATTATGATAATCCACATTTTTAAAAAACAAACAAACTTTTCTTTATTTTTTTGCTAATAGTCTTTCAGAAGAAATATTTGTGATTCATAACTGTTATCATAACTCAGTTCTCTCAGAGCTATGTTTAAACAGACTGTTAAAAAAAATAATCCACAGCTTTATATAGTGCAGTTCATAAGCCTCTGTATCTGCATGTTAATTTCTATTGAAATAGTTATTTTGATTCTGCTAAGAAAGGTCTCCATTTGTTACTAAGATAATTAATTCTTTGAAAAGTTAGTGCCTGTAAGTTTAATTTCTCCCCCATTTGTCTTTGGAATAGGCATATTTTTGTTGTTTTACTGTACTAAACTGCTTTGGCTGCTTCATAAGGGTTGAGTATTTCACTGAGCTCTTGCAATATTGAAAGAATCTATATTCTGAGAATTTGAAAACATGTCAGCCCACCTAAATTACATATTGATCAGGTTTAATTGCATGCCACCCATCAGTATTAGGTTTGAAAATTCATAAAAGAGAAATAATGTACTCTTTGTGGATGATTACTTCTGGGGCATTTAAATGAATTCCATCACTTAACCGTGAGCCGAGACAGATTATTGAGCCTTGCAATCTAGCCAGTCAAAGTCCAATGCAGTAGAACAGCTGTTTTCTAACTATCAGAGAAAAGCAAAGAACAAACAATATAAATTTATATAGATTTTCTTTTAGGGAAAATAGCAAAGTAAAATGCTAAACGTAAACATGCATTTTTCAATTGTTTCATGAATGTCCGTTCTTGTTTTGTTAAATAATGGTCTGCATTTTTAATTCTCTCTCATGTGCCATATGTAAATTCACACTGTGATTATGATTTCAAAATTAGAGAAGTACTCTTGAGAAAATTATTTTCTATGCATTTTCATTTTAACTGTGCCTTTGCTTATGTATCTGACACCATTTATCCTCACTTAAAAACCAATGCTCCCAGTGTTTATTCATGTTTAGTATGTTTTATGGCAAACAGTTTTCAAGACTATGTTCTTAAGAAAGTCAAGCTGGTGGAGAAAGTGTGTTTATTATTAATTTTCAGGATGTTCTTTACATTTAAAAATTATGCTTGTTGGTATTGGGTGTGATTTAAGAAATTGTGCTTATGTATGTTTTTCTCTACAGAATATCAATACAGAGTAAAAAGGACCAGTTAAAATCATTGGTTTTGCTTGGATAATAGTTTAAAAGCTACATTTTATTTAGACACTTTGAGGTAATAAATATCTGTGAGAATAATTAACTGTCTTTTATCTAGGTCTGCTCCTTAGTGATGCCTTTTTAGGACCTTTCGTAAAGTCTCCTCTTAATGCTCAGTTTGGCCTTGAAAATTATTTAAAGAGTTAAGATATGTAAAAGTGTTTTTCATTCTTTTTCCCCATGTACTCATGAAATGGATGTCTCAATTTGCCTCAAATTTTCACCATTTTTTCTTTAAAATTTCTTCATTTCATGTGGCCTAAGATTTCAGTTTTAACAAAATAAAATAACCTGGTTTAGCAAACAGGAAAGTCTATGTTTGTGTAAATGATCTTTTGATTTACCATGCACCTTGACTTACTGTACAGTCCTTATAAACTATGGTTCTGATCCTAGCTAATACAAAATTACATAGCTTCAAAAAGAGGACAGAAAAGCTCTACTTTATTCACCCTTTACTTTATTCCTGAGAATTGCCAGTCAGTATTTAAGGTCATATTATGTACACATTACATATGTGATATATCATATTACTATGACCAACTCAGTTATGCAGTTCCTAGGAGAAAAAAAAACATGTAGGGTTTTTTTTTCCCCATTATTAGTCTGCAATTAAATTGGTAGTGCAGGCATACACATACACTTCAGTGTTGTACTTAATCACTTAAACGGCTGATTGCAGATCAGAAACAAAAATCCTGTCTCATGCTTATAGTACTTTTGATCCCTGAAGAAGATTGACTCCTTTATTGCATCAATTAGAACAAGAGAGTTCTGTCAGTCCTTACAAGTGGCTGGGCTTAATTTATACATGTTTTTGTATGCGTCAGAAAATATAAAAAGGTTGTTTACTGTAGTTTTATTGTCTTTTCCTCCATTTTTCTGGAGGGGAGAACAACTGATTATTAAGTAACATACAGACATGGAGGCAAACTTTTTAACCTCTCATACTCACCCTTTCATGTTTCTTTATTAGCTGACTAAAGCTACTGTTAGTCAAAAAAGAGCAGGCCCAGTATTTGGGTATCAAAAAATTTTATCAAGCATGGCATACTGCTGCTGTTGTTTCAAACCATTATGTGAAAGATTGATTGGTGAAGGAACTGGCTTCTTAAACCCCAGTGAATTGCACCTAGGGAAGCTGTCTTGAGCAGGGAAATTTTTAGTAAATTGAGCGTAAAACAGAGTTTAGCTAACTTTGGTTTTGTAAAGTAACCTGAAGATACAGGAAATAGTAAGTCTAAAAAAATGCCAAACACCCTAAAGCAACGAAAAAAAATTATTTAAACTTTTCTTTTTCCTTTGTTTTATGATTCAAAGGTAGGAAATCTTATGTATTGTGCTTTCATGTTGAGACAAATCTTATTCCTATTGGAAGGTAACTGGAATTTTACTACCAATTATGTTGGGTCCAAGCTATTCCCTTTGCCAATTGTGTTCAGCCCTTATTAAACCTAGCCAAAAATATTAAGAATAGTTGCAATGTATTATCATTTTTTACATGACTCCCATTTCTTTATATCTGTCCATGAGTAATGTCTATTAGTAAAACTTTATACCTTAAAATGCTCACAGAAAATAAAAAGCATTACTCAACCAATGTGTTAATGTATTTCGTAATTAAAATAATATAAGTAGATGTGGTCAAGACAGCGTGATAGATACAACTCATATGGCTTGTCATGTAAGTAAGTAAGTTTGTCCTGCAGGACATTCTTGAAGCAGTACAGACAATTTTTTCCATTAGATATTTTTCATGTATTATTCTGTATGTAAGCCCATAAAATTGCAATTCAGTAACAGAAATAAAGGGAAAATTTTCTAGAAAGAAAATTGCCCTTAATGCCAAATTGATCATCCAGCTTTATGATGCAAAACGCAGGCGATAGCTCTGTACTGTTTTGCACTAACTATGGAATTAAATAATTAAGTTGTTATGTAACTGGGAAAGCATTTGCTATAGGTTGGACTTTTACCTTATGTACTTATTCTTGGCAACATTTTAAGCTCTTTAAGATAATGCTTACTTACTGTATGTTGGGAATCTGTGCATGGGATTTCAGGTCATGATTGTTAAGGGATTTTCTTTTATCATATATTTCTGTTAGCTGTGATCAAATACTATAAAGTAAATGCAATTGTGTACAGATTGATAATATTAAAGCTTTAGCTGCAGCATTTTTGGGAGCTAGAAACTTGTCATGTTAAAAGTATCTGCAAATTTTTCTGTCTGTGTGCCTTTCCCTTCTGTAGCAATGTCCCTGAAGTTCCCATTCACATTGGGGTTACAGCACCAATCCACTTTTCTTCTGCCTGTGGACAAATCAATAGCAAATCACTTATTACTTACTGAGTACACAGGAAACAAATCTGTAGAAGTCTAGACCAAAGAATGTGCTTATGGCCTCCCAAATTGAAGCTTACCACCTATAAATCATCACTACCTGTAGTCTGTGAAGAATTCTGCAATGACTGATGTGTCGGGTTCGATGTAAAGATTTCACTGTACCGTCTCTTCTCCCCCTGCTTTCCCTTTGCCACTGCCGGCTCACTTTCTCTCACTCTCAACACATTTAGTTTGGAAGACTCAAAATCAGACAAGTGTGGAGTATTCACACTGTTTTTGCCCCCTTAACCTTAAACTGTTCTCTGAGACTGATCTCACAGCATCCGTTAACTGTCAGGTCTAGCTCTTAGGGATTTGTCAATGTCAATCCATTATCACTTGGCAGGGGCCATCATAGAGTGATACAAAATCCTTGTGTCTCACCCCTCTCATAATATCTGAAATCCATTGCTCAAAAATCAGATGGTTAAAAAAAAATTCTAAACTGAAAGCTAATGACAAGCAGGAAAATTCAAAATGACAGGTGGACACCAACTGTAATTTATTGTGCATATAGTACAAAGGTCTCAGGAATATGAGCATTCTGGATGATATCCCATTCTTATTGAAGTCAGTGGGAATTTTTCTATTGACTTTACTGGGGACCAAGATTTCATCCTTTGTGTTCGTAGGCTTCTAGACTCCTACATGGGAAGAAAAAGGGGGAAAAAAAAAATAAAGGAGAGAGAAAAAATATTTCCTGGTGAAACAAAAATGGAGTATTAAAATTGTTGTTATTTTACTGGGGGGGCAGGGCGGGGAGGGATGAGAGAGAAGAAATCATTGCTTTGGGGTATTTACAATTTTTTAAACTTTCATGTAGGGTATAGAGTAGAATGAAAAAATGAAGATCTTACTTTGGAATGTTGACAAGTATCTCTTTCTATGTTGGAATCAAATATCTTTGCTTTAAAAATGCAAAAAAAATTTGAAATCCTTTACTCTTTTCCAGTCCTTCCTGCATGGTATCCCTCCCTCCCTCTCTCTCAGCTCATTCAGGAATGTTTTAGAATAAGTATACTCTTCATTGCAACCATTTTTCCCAAGTCTAATGAAAATATAGATCATTTGACCAGTTTTCATTTTCTAAAAAGTTTTATCATGTCACATGACCCCCCAGGAATTTGATTCATCCTCTCCTCTCCAGAAAGGAGTCCCTGCTCTTTCCTTTTCCCACAGGCTTTCCCTCTTGAGGGGCTTCCATGGCCTCGGCTTTTCCTGCTTACACTGGCAGAAACCCAGAAGTGAATCTGGCAAGGACTTTACATCAAACTGAAATGATTTGCTGACATGTTAGTGCTTATATTGCTCTTTGGTTTGTCACCTCAGCAGTAAGCACTGCCAATTGCAAACACGCTGATGGTGTGTGATGCGTTCCTGAAGTTCCCTGGTAGCTTTTAGATGACTTATGGCTGGCTATGCAAAAGTAGTGAGGAACTACAATGGTCCTTTTTTCTGATTAAGACAATGAAAGACAATAAAAAGACCAACCTGTCTAGATGGAGGCAGAATTATATAGAGAAATGAGTAATGCAGAGATTGTTTTATAGGAGTTACTAAAAAGATGAATAGCAGAGGAACTGGAGTTCTTAAATTGCCTTTATTGTGATACCTTAAAGTGGTAGTGCCACTCGAACTAGAAACATTTGTAATATTTCAATCCACTGAAGGTTTTACTAATTTTACTAATTTACTATTTTACTAAGTGTTTCCAGCTGGGATTAATAGAGTAGTCTATGGTGCTAAGTGGTATTGCAAGTTAACATAAACGTCCTTTTCTTGGCATCAAGCTCACTTTAAGGAAACAACATATTAGAAATAAAATTGTTCTTTCAGCTCCTCCACATTTGTTTCCCCCATTCATTTCCTTCAGTTTTATCCTGTGGATGAAGTAGTACCTAAGTCATTTGTGTTCACTGTTCCTCCTTACTGGATTTATATTATAAGAATGATTCTGGACTGAAAGAAGAAAATTTGCGGGAGGTCGTAAGAGACTGTAAAGGGAAGAGAGGGGGGTAGAGCCAGTATTCCACCTTAAATATCCAGTTCCTGTTGTGAAATAGTTTTTGCAAATGACAGCAATTATTTTATGACTATAGTAAGTAAAAGTAAGAGATTAACATCAGAATCCACAATGATTGTATAATGTCTTGTGTTATGGGAACTGCAACGTGCACTTCACTATCAAGATTGCATTTAGTTCAATCCTTTTGCTGCGTGTTTTGAGATACCTGAGAATGAGAGAGGTTTTTCTAAGAGCAAAAGGGCAAA
The DNA here is from genome assembly GCA_020745775.1 of Theristicus caerulescens. Taxonomy (NCBI): domain Eukaryota; kingdom Metazoa; phylum Chordata; class Aves; order Pelecaniformes; family Threskiornithidae; genus Theristicus; species Theristicus caerulescens. The sequence goes on along the minus strand of CM036558.1, from coordinate 65,517,687 downwards.
TTAAGGATTTATTTTAATTATATACTTGTAGATAAAGCATAACGTTTGTCAAGTAGCACTGGTGGTTTTAAGATGATAGACCTGTGCATATATTTTGAATTGTCTAAGTACTTAATCTAGGTACTTGGACACTTGTTCATACATAGAGACTCTTACATTCCTAATACTTGCTTTTCTTGCTCAGACCATTTATCTGTAAAGACATATTGGGCATCTGCAATTGCACGTGCCTACATTTTAAAATCAGAGCTTGAACTTTTTTTTTTGGTCACTTTGTGCGTTGGTAATTTTATCGTATTTGTAACACATTCCAATTTAATTATATATTAAACTAAATTGTCTTCTAAGGAAGCTTTTTTCTAATTGTGTTGAAGTAGTGAAGAAACTTTTTGATAGTTCTGGGAAAATGAAACTTTTTAGTTCCTAAGTTTTGAGTCTAATGATTTTTCCTTATATTGTGTCACAGATTTGCTGTGGTGGTATGTGCTAGGATTTTCTGAATTAATGTGCTCACTATTACAGAAAATTTAAGTGAATCTGCATACTGAATGAAATACTTTTTAACTCTACTTTTAATTAAATATTTTCTTTAGAATCTTCAACAATTAAAAAATAATTTCATTAATAATCCATCTCAAAGTTCCAGCTGCATTTTGATTTATCTCATTTGTTTAAAAAATAATACATGGTGCTAAAGAGATGTAAGCTAATCTTTTAGTAATAAACTGCTTTTTAGCATATGTTAGTGCTTTCCAATATCACATTTCAAATCATAACCAAAGAGAATTATGTGAGCAGAAGTAAACAGAAAATATGATCTTACAGATTAAAGCTACTTCATCCTAATAATTTTTGGTTTTGTGTCTTTTACATAGGACAATGAATTAGCAAACTATTCATCTGCTCCTTACATGTCTAATGTGTTTTCACCATTTTCACTTTCTTCTTTTATTTTTTCTAAGCATAAGTCAAATTCTTGCCCCATGCTTTGGGTACCTACATACTTATTACAATATTGTGCTGTAGAAAATTGTGAATTTCACTTGGTTACTGCTGACAGTCAAGAACCAACAGGACCATCCAGCTGCATTGCCACTTCATTGTTTTTATTCAAGTAATAAAAGGCTGTAAATAGTAAATAAAAAGTAATAAAATTCTGGACAATTGGATAAACATTCAAGATATGTATGAGAAACTTGCCAGAACCTGAAATTCCTCAGAGTTTCATCTCTTCAGATCAGATTTTGGGGTTTGTTTTAAAGATTTTTTTATTTCCAGTTTCTGGCCTATTTGAAATTGCTTATCTTGATATGATGTCTTTGTTCTGCCCCCTGGGCAAATGGGGACACGAAACCAAAAAATCAAAACCACAAAACCAAAAAGCCCCTAAAGTTATAAAGGGTCAAGCCTCCAGCTGAATTGTTCTTAATGTAAAATGCTAAAATAAGTAATTTTCATTTCAAGAGGATTTCAAATTGAAAGGTGTGTTGAAAGAATGCTACCCATTTCTCATCATTTCACCTTAGTCATTTCCACAGCTGAGCTGAGCATATGCCTATAGCGACTTTTATCTTCATTCTTTGTGAGCCTGTCTCAAAAAGGCACAAGTGGAAATGGAGCAGAAAACTCTTTGTTAATATAAGGCTGAACACCTTGACCCAGTTAAGAAGAAATTTACCTTTTCAAGCCTTAGCCTCTCAAAAATTCACACAAGAGAAGAAATGTGTTCTTGTTTAGTAGTAGGCAGATGGTGCTGCCTTAGCGACTAGTACAGTTATGTCTTCTTATGAACTCTGTCAGAATTACCACCATCTCATACTTATGTATTAAAAAAGGGTAATCATTGAGGTTTGAGAGCAATCTCTTTAATTTTGCCATCACAGTTTAACGTATTATTGTTCCTAAAATATACCCTGAATTTACTCTGCATGCTCTGCAAGCCATAAATATCTGTGCAGTACTTATGAGCTTATTATCCTTTAGGAATGGAACATCAAAGTGCATCACTTTCCCCTGACAACATGCATGCCCTCTCATTGTGTGCCTGTTATCACGTAACCCAGCAGAGGATGCAAAGGTCTACCTGTGCTGTGAAAGTGGAATATTAATTTTTAAAGCTGTGGATTCCCTGGCAAAGTTCTGAAGAACAGCAGTTGCTTTTTGTTGCTTCAGCATTATATGCCAAACCATTCACAGAGGAGTCCATTAACTTCTGCAATGATTTTAATCACTGAGAGCAAGAAACTACTCATTTATTGTCCAAGTCCTAACTAATTCATGCTGCATAACTGGAGACTGCATTAGCATAAGTGCTTCCAAATGGTTCATTGTTATGTAAACCTTAGTTATATTACTATCTCACATACTCAAAAGCAATCTAATAACTAAAATAATGTAATTATGAATGGTTAGTTACTTTTTTTAAAGTCCTTCTCTGTCGATGACTCTTTGTATGAGTATCCCTGTTTTGTAGTGCTAGTATAAACATTGAAAAAAGCAGACCAAAAACCTTTTCTGAATCTGTAATGCATTGTTAAGTGTATTGGGTTTACATTGCAAGGTTTTGGTAGTGGGGAGGGCTGCAGGGGTGGCCTCTGTGAGAAGAGATCAGGGGCTGCCCGCATGTGGGACAGAGCCAGCTCCAGCCAGCCTGAAAGCTGAGCCAAATCAGCGATGCTGGTGGTGCTTCTGTGATAACTTATTTAAGAAAGGGTAGAAAATGCTGCACAGCAGCTGTGAGAGAGAGGAGTGAGAGAAATGTGAGAGAAACAACCCTGCAGACACCAAGATCAGTGAAGAAGGAGGGGGAGGAAGTGCTCTGAGTAGAGAATTCTCTGCAGCCTGTGGATGAGACCATGGTGAAGTAGGTTGTCCCCCTGCAGCCCATGGCAGACAATGCTAGAGCAGATAATCACCCTGCAGTCCATGGAGGACCCTACACCATATCAGCTGGATGTGCCCTGAAGAAAGCTGCAGCCGGTGGAGAGCCCGTGCTGGAGCAGGCTCCTGGTACGAGCAGGAAGGACCCATGTTAGAGCAGGCCATGAAGGACTGTATCCCATGGGAAGGACCCCATGCTGGAGCAGAGGAAAAGTGTGAGGAGTAAGGAGCAGCAGAGAGAAAGTGTTATGAACCGACTGCAACCCCCCATTCCTCATCTGCCTGCTGCACTCAGAGAGGGGGGAGAAGGTAGAAGAGTCAGGAGTGAAGCTGAACCTGGGAAGAAGGGAAGGGTGGGGGGAAAATATTTTTTTTCTTTGTTTTCTCACTATCCTACCCTATTTTTAATTGGCAATAAATTAAATTAATCTTCCCCAAGTTGTGTCTGGTTTGCCTGTGACAGTAATTGGTGAGCAATCTCCCTGTTATCTCAACCCATGTGCTTTTTCATCTTACTCTCTCCCCCTGTCTTGCTAAGCAATGGGAAAGAGAGACCACTTTCATGGGCATCTGGCAGCCAGCCAAGGTTAACCCACCATGTTATTTCAGTGCTATTTTAAACAAATTCAGTATAAAAAACTAGCTGGAAATGTTGAACTACTTTTTCCTTTTTTTTTTTCTTTCTCTTTTTCACCATTTTATCTTCATCTCTATTGAATTTGAGGGACAAAAAAAGAGTGTGGAGGGAAGGGATGTGCTTTGGAGAGAAACAAAACCAAGCTTTTAATAATGCAAAATATTCTTAATGTTAAAAAATGAACCCGGCATGTATATTGCTCAGAAGTGATTCCCCCCCTGCCCGTACTACTGCTAAAACAGAAGGAGGAATCCATTGAAGAAGGAGGAAGTGGAGGAGAAATTGTACTTGAAATGAGAAGATTTTAGTAAATGGCCAGATAGGAGGTGGAGAACATAAAGGAATAGCACTTAAAAATCTTCAAATGGTTTTGTAATTCTTTCTCAGCTCTCTGAAAGGGCAGGAATGGAAAAACATTCCTGTGCATTGAAGAAGTTCTGGGAACTATTTGGAAGAGAAATCTGACTTCTTTGTTTTTCTTCCTTTTCAAGAAAATGCAGATTGCTCTTATTCTTCTAAGTGAGCCAAGTAGAATATAAAGTCTTTGCTCTAGCACAGGCCTTGAGGCTTGAAAAGGGGAGAATGATGGTGGTTGCACACTGATCTCCATAAGCTCTTTCATGTCAGGCAGGCAGAGGCCTAATAAGATTAAAGGGTTTGAAGGGGAAGTCACCAAAGTTTGAAGTAGAAATAAGATACAAGCTTTTAATTTTAATTAATTATTGCAACCATTTCCTGTCACTTGGGGTTTAAATTAACATTAGATCTCTTAAACTGTATAATTTAGTTGGGCTAAATAGGAGAATAACTGGGCAAAATTCTGTGGGCTGCCCAGTCACTGGAGGCCAAGTCATGTGAGGTTATTAACCTCTTCCGGCTTTAAAAATCTACAGATTTGGTAATAAATTCTCTGTTCCCTGAAGAAAGAGGTAGATGAAAATAGTTCCAAATATAGATTACCAAAAAGATAGACTTACTGTGGTGAGAGAACCTCAAAGACAACCAGCAATATGGGACCCCATGCAAAAGCCATGCAAAATTGCTATGGTGAAATGCCAGGCTCCTAAATTCCTGAATTGATTGCAGTAGGGAGGAGAGAAGAACATTTGACCTGAAAGCCAGGTACAGGCTTTTTGCTGTTCTTCCTCACCAGTCTGAACTAGATCCTGACTATAAAATGTAGGTCAAAAAATGCTGACTGTTTCAGAGGCTGAGCTGTCCAGCCAGTTCTGCCAGGTCTGTTACCAGGAATGAAATATCTACACAGCTGCAAAAGTATCAGAAGACTTCTCAGTGTGCTGGTCAGTGACAAGGTTTCACATTTGGCTTTCAAGTTATTTTGAATATTGGTTATCATTATTACAGGTTAAATCTACATTAACATTTAAATCCTTGGACCTAAAGTTTTACTGAAATGAAGCAAAAGTGATATAGGCTAAACTGGAGACAAACTAACGGTTGGTGTCAATCTCTACCTAACAGTTCAGCTGTTTCCATGTCACAGTTGATTATTAGACAAATAGATCTATAAAAAGGTCCATGAAGATTGTAATTGGATTTAGGTTTTTCAGAATAAAATCACATTATTGAGAATAGCTTTCAAGACTATTTCTGCTTTTGTAATACTTTAATAGTAAAAACTTAACATTGCTGTAATTTAGAAGAAATATTTATCTGCCATTCTATTGGGTACAGTACTTCTAGGCAGGCAACAGCTTCTGTATAATCAACATTGTTATCATATAACATGAATTGTTTCTACTAGAGTAGAAAAAGTTCTGGACAATCAACTGAAAACTGTGTTCATGTTTTCATATCCATGTAAGTCAACCCTCTACATGAAAGAGACAGTGCTGTTGGTGAGATGGTACAGACCTCATTTAGGTTTTATGTGGTGGTGTTTCTATCTCTAGGATTCATCTTACATTTATAAGTCTAATCCATGAAAAAACCCAAACTTTGCCGATAAGTGTAAGCTTGCAACTAGAATTACTGTTGATGCTGATCTTGCAGTAGTCACGGAGCCGGACTGAATCCATATATAGGAAATGAGCACTAAATGCCTTTGTACCTTGGTGCAACTTGGTTCGAGGTGTCTTGTTTCTATTTTAACATCAACATGAGAAGTGAATAAAGCTTTTTTCCCCTATCTCTCTCTGTATTAACATATTTACAGAAGAATTGCATTATTTTAAATTATGTTTGGACAACTTTTGACTATATAATTTGCATCAGATCCATGGCAAGTAAAACATACAACCTCCTTTTCTACCAGCCGTCAAACACTCTGGCTTTTTATATCAGCCCTATTGGGTTTGTTGTTGGTGGGTTTTGTTTGTTTGTTTGTTTGTTTGTTTTTAATGAACAGATATACCTGCTATGCGTGTTTAAAAAAGGAGCATCTATGAACACCACAAGTCAGTGATTCAGTCCTTTTTAGATAACATCTATGCCCACACTCTGTTTAAAGAATGCATACATACCTATTGAAGTCAATGTTACTCAGTCATTTTACCCATCATGCTTGCCCTGAAAGTTGATGGACTTATACTTTTGCCCAGATCCTTTCCTGCACTGGGTTTCAGAAGATGCTTTCAATTCAGATTTTAGCACAAGTGACTTTGAAATAAAAGGCAACATATTCAACCTTTTTAGCTAACATTCTAGCAATACTTCATAATAATAAAGTAAAAGCAAAAAAACCCAATCTGTCTCCCCCCCTGCCCGCCCCATGCAAAAAAACTGAGGAGCTAAACTGCCAGTACAGCATGATTTTAGCCACAAATAGAATTGTATTATCAGCTTGAAAGTAGCTCTCAGCGGGGACTCAGACAGCAGACGGGATTGTATTATTCTGCCATTCCCCTATCCATCTGTTAAAGAAGTTCTGTTTGGAATCAAATGCTCTTCTTTTTAATTATTTTTTTAAGAATAATCTAATTTTTGAGTACAACCAGTGGCACTTCATGTATGCACACCTTGCAAGTGTTTAGGAAAAAGCTTCCTTTGTTTGTTTTCATCCAGGGAATTCATCTCCACTACCTTTATTTCTTTTAGAATTGAGTTTGTGCCAATTCCAAATACACATTTGAACATCTGTAACTATAGAATCTCCCCTGTTTTCCTTTATATTATTTTTTTCTTGTTTGGAATGTCTTTCCCCTTGCATGAGATTTTTAAATAGTGTTTTGATTCTTTTAGGTACTGTCTCTTTCCTCTTTCCAGGAAACGTGCTTGAATTTATTTCATAGCTTCAAGATGGGAAAAGAAAGGAACTCTGTTATTAAGACACGCATTCCCCCCTCCCTTGCCCAATAAACTATTCTTTACTCTAGGTGGTACTTGTGTTATTATCTATTTTGAAAGCTTCTCTATCTTGTATAAAGCATGAAAATAATGGTCCAAGAAGGGATTGTATACCAGCAAAGTTCTTGTAAGGTATGTTCGTTTATATTGGTGAATACTACTTTTGTGCTGTATATGTCTCCCAAATGAAATAAAATGCAGGAAGAAAAGGGCATAACTGAACCTATATACTTCCCAGCATAACTGAAGGTGTGTTAGAGATTTCTGCTGGTATGTATACACTGGTAAGAAATTGCTGCTTCTGTGGTAAAAGAGGTTGGTGCATAGGCTTAGCTTTATTCTCCTTGCAGGCTGGATGGTTTCTGGAATTAGAGGTGATGAAAAAAGGTATTGTGGAAGACAGTAGGAAGTATTGACAAAGACAAATGCAATTTAGAAGGCGGCTTTGGAATTTTATCCCATTGATATTGTTACAAAAACAACAAAAAACCCAACAAAAAAAGTCCAAAGGAAATCGGCAGAGCCAATCTCACCTCAGGATATCAGGAAAAGCCAGCTTTAGAAAGCTAAACTAAAAAAAAAGAAGTATATTATTAATTCATTCAGGTTTTATAAACTGCTGCAGTGATACTGTATAGATGCTATATACCATATAAAAGCATGCATTTTTACATGCTTTTTTGAAAAGCTCTGTGTGTAAGTAGATTCAGAAGAGCTTGAGATTTGGTGTGTTAGCGGAGAATTTAGGAATAATCTTTGGAGTTGTCTAGACCATGCCTTTCTATAGCTTAGATTTCAAAGAAAGGCTTTTCTTTGATTCCTGAACCAAAACATTGAATGTGTGTGGGCACATTGCCTGGTAAGTAATCCTTTTGCATTGGGATCTATCGTAGACTTTGTGGTATAAAACTGAAGTAATCAGGGTAAGCAGTTTCTGAGGTTACACCTGCTATATCCTGCCTCAAAATGTGATGTACTTTGGGTGTTGATGTACATTCCAAAAAACGAACACATGAAGATAATGAGTTCCTGAAAATGTCCTGGTTACATTAGCTTTCATATTGTTTGATCAGACACCTCACAGAGAGAATCCCCTCCATCTCCAAATTTTACTCTCCTGAATCTTTTGAAAATGTTTTAAAATGCATATACTTAAATGGTTTTATTAGAAAGTAGGCTGTAATTCAGCATCAGTGGGTTTGCATGTTTAGAGTCACTTTGAAAGGAAACAAAGAGGAGATGGGATGGAGTTTATATGTTAATGATGGAGGGGCACAGAATCACTTTCAGGAGTGACAAGGTGGGAGTTCTGTACCTCCTTCACCTAAGTGAGATTGTGCTAATTCTTCAAAACTGTCCCCTTCTGGTAACCTACATCTAGTTTTTTAACTGCTCTAATATTAACCACATGATGTCAAAAACAGAGCAACTGAGATTCAAGAGTATTTGGATACAGATGTATTGCTATTGATATTTTTATGCTAGTGCTTCCAGCTAATAAATGAAGGGGAATGACCCATGCTGAAGATGTCTACCAGCATTACCTCCCATCCTTGTACAATTGCATTTCAGTCTTGGCATTCACACTACCCTTACTTCAGATGAAAAGATGGTGACTGATGCTTTCCAGGTTGTGTTTTTTCCTTACTCTTCTTCAAATCAAGAAATAAGAGCTTGACTTCCATTTCCTAGAAGAAAACTGATTCTCTACTGTCAGTTTGCTAAGCAAGTTAGTTTTGCATCTGCAAATGTGGTAAATGCATGCATTTTCTCTTTCCTGAGTTTTCTCTTAGGTGATGTTTTCCAATACAAAATAGTCTGAAGGAGATATTTTTATAGTAAGTAGATTGAAATGCGGTATAGCTGTAAAATGAAATTTCCCTTTACCTGAGGATTAAAGAGAAAATCACTATGTAAATAATATAAGCCTAATGTAGTTTGCTTTTCTTTCTGTGAAATATATGGTCCTTAAAATGCATACGACTTCAGCAGCCACCTACAGATTGTTTATCAAATGTAGCTAGGTTAAGCATGTTATATCTAGGATTATATCTCTTCACAATTGAAATTGTCTATCCATTCTGTGACATCAGGACCAGGAACCTCAATTATTCTCTGATCTTTCCCACAAGCAAGATAATAATTGGAAGTTGACAAAATTCATGCTCAGGTTGGGGGATATTGATTTCTGTTTGTCTTGCTTCTTAACATCTGGAATGTGACTGTCATGTATACTAAAACATGAAATTTACTGTCTTCATAAAAGTTTTACTAAATCAGCCACCAAAGGAAGGAGTTATTGGCAGCTTTTTCATTACTGAACATAGGGTAAAGCACCTGATTATTTTTGTATTTAGAGGTTGTTTGGTGACTTGCATGTGCATCAATAAATACTAGGTCACTTATGCATTCTGAGTAAAATCCTTCTTGTTTTTAAGTAATTACAAAATTATTTTCTGCTTGTTTATTGGCATATAATGCTATAAGAACCTGTTCTTTGCATATGAATATATTCCTAGCTGTTCATAACTGAACAGTGCAATCTTGTCTGAGAATGATGTAGTAATAAAAAGCAGGGTTACTTTGAAATAGTTCGCCAAGAACAAATATCCTGATAAAGAGTGCAGGCATAATATTCACTCTCATGGGTTCATAATAGCTGAATATTTTTAGCTTACCTGTGATTGAGCCAAACAAAAAAGGAATGATGGAATAAGAGAAACAACTTTATTTCAAGTCTGTCGATGTTTTCATTGTTCATTTAAAAGATTAAAGCACTAAATTCACACACACACACACATATCCCCCCCCCCGCCCCCGGTCAGTTTTCTAGCTTTGATGCTATGACTGGTTTTACAGGTAATCCTACCACTAGGACTCTGGAATTTTTCTGAACATTTAGCATCAGCCTCTTTAAAGGACACAATAAGAAGATTGCGTATTTTAGTGGGGAGAGAGATAGGAAAACTTTCAAAAATATGTACAACCTACAAACTTTACTTTTGAAGCAAGGGATACCTGAGTAGCTCAATAAATGCAAGTAAGCTTGTGATCTTGCTATTAGGATTTAGTTTAATTAATACCTGATGTGTCCTGATACATGACTGTTCACTGGACCTGTATTAAAAAGCAGAACATTTGGAAGCAGTTGGAGGAAAGATATCATTAACACAAGAGACTTTTTTTCTCCTATTAAATTTAAATTAATATTTTTTGCTTTCATGAGTAGCAATTTTTTTAACTATTGGGTGGAAAATGTTTAGCCTGATTGTTCCAGCAGCTGCAATTAGAGGTATAGTTGATCAGAAGTTTCATTGTGATTATAAAATTTGCTTTTGTTTTTCTGATATAGTGGAACCAAGAAATTTGTGGTATTGTCACTTGATGTTTTCAATTAAAGTTATTGAATTGCATATGAAAACAAAAGTTACATGGAAGCTACCCTTATTTGAATTGGATACTCAGAGCCGTGGAATACAAAATGGAGTGATTACATTTCATTTTTGAATAAAATTTGTTTAGAGACAGTAGCTTGCCCATTAGGATGGAATGGAAGATGCTGAGTCTTCGCTGAGTAAATGATAATTGATTAAGGACACTGCAGAAAGGAAAAGATTTAAAATTATGTGAAAGTTTTTTTAGTTTGGAATAAACACATCATAAGCATGTAAAATTATCAGAGTTGTCTTATCCAAATGTCTCTGTTCCCTGCATCACTTCAAGGGAAAGTTAAATTGATTGCAACACACAGAGTTGGTTAAGAGAGCAGAAGGAAAGAAGTCTAGAGACTAAGCTGGGTCTGTGATGAATATGCTGTGTGGATTCATACCTTAGGTCTATTGTTACCTACCTCTCCGCATATGCTGTTTAGGTGTGGATTATTTGAGTTATGATGGAGAAAAATAAGAGAAAAATAAGACCAAGTTTGTTGAGACTATGGCTTGTTTCTTCCCTCAGTTAGTTTTGAATTATGTTGAATTCACTAAATATTCTACCTGGACGATTTTCAATGTCACATGCACTTCTGGAGGATCCTGTACCTTCCTTTCTCTTATCAAAGAGCCTGGTAGTTAGGGCAACCAGCTAGGTTGGACTGATATCCTCTGCCTCGGCCAGTGGCCAACAGTAGCTGCTTATGGAAAGCAACTATGAAGTGATTTTCCCAATGGTGCAATTAACCAAAGTGCCCTTTCTCCCTTCTTTGCCCCAAGACACAGTGTCTCTATTGCTTTTTCTTGCTTTGTGACTCAGTAAACACTTGAGTATTTAAACAAAGTGTAACAACAGTCCCTAGGAGATATTGTCTACATGTGGTGGAAATGTTCTTGTGCATGATATTAGACTTTTAGATCTCTACCTGGGTACACTTCAGAATCTTTCAGCAACCTAGCTTATAGTTTTATAATTATTAATATGAAAGTGTTCTATTTGGTCTTTACTCATAGCTATGGAAATTGCTTCCATCATTTGTCCATGGAGAAAAAATAATCTTGTTCCTTGATTTTTGTGCAGATTAAATATTTAAAACAATGAGTAGAGAGTTGATTAAGGGTTTTTTTGTGTGTGTGTGATTTACAGGAAAACAGGTGTCATTATTGTTCAACTGAACTTTTTCTGTTACATTCCCCAGGAGCCTGCCTAATTCAAATTGCAGTATTGTTGTTGGAAATGTAATCTGTGGTAGCAGTAGTGCTGCTTTAGCTTAGTAGGCAGCTCTCCAGACTTTAAAGGCTATCTTTACCTCTTGCTCTGTGTCCTGCGTAAGGGGAGCTGTGCCACTCCAAGAAGGGCCCTTGCAAGATTCAGTGCCTCAGTCCTTGCCAGAAAAAATTGCTTTGCATTGTGCTCTGCCATAATGTGTATTTCCCACATCTTTTTACACCTCTAAACAGACCTTTTACCTCCTAAATATTATAATTAACTAGCACATACTTAACAATGGGAATATTCATGTTGTAGATCCTCCTCTTCCTGTTGCAGTCAAATGTCACACAGAGTGCTTGCAACTATATGAGAGACAAGGTATGAAAAAACCTTTGCTTTTGTTTCCCTGTATACTGCTTTAGGCCTTGCAGTAGTCTGGATCTTCTGATGGCACAAGCTCCTACAAAGGACACTGAATTTTTACGCACATTGTATTCCCTCCATCTGTTGATCAGTATAACCCTGCTTCTTGTGCCAGCCAAAAAGTAAAAAATAACGAATTTCACAGAAGTTTGTGTTCATCTTATTTTCTAGGCTATTACTTTTTTTTGAAGACTAGTACTAGTTTTTGTGTTTTCTGAGGTTGGAAAAGTAATAGATCAGCTATAAAGTCCTACAAACCAAACCTACAAACTCCATAACTCCCATCACAGTTCTTGTACCTTTGTTTAAGCACGTACTGATGTTCAGTATGACCCTGTGCATTTTGCTTTGCATTCATGGCCCTTTTTTGCAGCAATTGGGAGTGAACCAGTGAAAAAGTTGCTGAGGGGAGGATAAAAAAAAAGATTTTGGACATGTAAGAATAAAATGGATATGTTAGTTTGTACTTTTGTTACACTTCTCAGTCTTGTTTCACTTTTTTGTAGTTTGAGATTATGGAGCATTCTCCAAAACTGTGGTTTACTATGGTTTCCTACTGTTTCTGTGATACTGTCTCACATGCTGACAAAAGTTAAATATCTTTCTTCCTCAACTGTGGTTTGAAACCCAAACATTCATCGTTTTAATCTGGTTTTTTTGGGGGGTTTGGTTTTTTTTTTTTTGGCAATATGCCAGAACGTACACCTTCTATGTGTACTTATGTCCTCCTTTGTGTCTTCCTCTGTCCAGACCGAAAACACCATGCAGATAGGGAAAAAAGCTGTATGTTTTCTGTATGTTGTGTGACGCATATTTATTGTGGAGAACAAGGTATGAAATGTATTCTTTGCCTTTGAAAGGTGCAAAGCTGACCTTTCTTGGCAATACTTAAGGGAAATATTTCAAGACAGTTTGTTTTTCAGTGCATTCTCCCTTTACCCCACTGTTTTTGCAATCTCAGACTTGCAGATGTATCTCCTACCTTGTGTCAGCAGCTGCTGGCAGGGCTTATGCACACTCCCTCCATAAAGATCCTTCTGACGGACGTGATTCCTCTCCTTCTGGTTGATGATCCCAGTTCTTTCATTCAGCAGTGGCATAGTCACTCCCCAGGCCCTGAGAAACATGTAGCACATGCATAAACATGTGCATGACACACTTCTTCAGAGCATCGTTATTGTGCTTCAGAGAGACCATCTTTTGAACCTATGAAGCTAATATAATAATTTTAATCTGGATGAGGAAATCGCTATATTTTAGAAGTACTAAATAATGGAGACTTTGTAAAGTAAAAATTTTTTTGCACACCTAGTATAGTAACTTATTTAGAGTAATGATGTTTCTCTAAAAGTTTTTAGTTTTCACTATACCTAGTGGAACACATATGTAATAAAAGTCCATAGTAAATAAATACATAAATTAATTTTACATCTATATTTCTAGAAAAAAACCTTTGAATTGCAAATTCTATGACAAATTAATTCAATTCACATTAAACACATCTGAAACACATACACTTTCTTAAATTATCTTTGATTCTTTGGTGTACCTGAGATATACCTACTGGCTGGTGCAATGACTTATGGATGAGGTGGTGACCTGCAAGGCGGAAGATAAAGGCATACTTAAGATTTGCTGCAATTGTAATTTTGGCTTAAATTGTTTTATTGGGAATTGTCAAAGTAGAAGGTAAAGTACAGTCCAGAGAAGATGCAAGATGTGTACAGGTAGCAAATATTTTTTGCATGTCACTGTTGTCCATAGGAAAGTCGTTGTTTCTCTAACACTGTCAGTATCCAGATTTTCAAAATGCAAGGGTAGTAAATAACTCTTTAATACATAGATGAAACTCCAGTGCATAAGTGCATATATGAACACATATACAGAAAGGAGGAGGCAGAAAGGCCAAGAAGGACAAACTGTTGGAAGAATTTTATATTTTGTTTAGATCTTTTTCTTCCTTGTACTGGCTCACACAAAGTATGACTGCTTTTGAGATCCTTAACAAATTTTTATTTCTGTTGTTTCAGCTACCACGTGTTGTTTAAACAAACTGGAAACTCATATTGGACAGAGCCCCCGGAGCTCTGGCAACAAGTATGCTCAAGACTTTAAGACAAAGTATCTGAAGAAGAAAGGTGACTGAAGGCAGCAGTGGTGGCTGGAGCACCAGTCGTGGTTGGGAAGCTCAACACTCATGGGTTTCTCATGTTGAGATCAGGCCATAATGACATAGTAAGTACCCTGTTAGATAGTAATTTACAGCTGGAACCTGGCTGGGGTTACATCCCCCATCCATCCGTCATGCTTTTCTGACTCCAGTAATATAACATCTGACTATATTTCAGCTGTTAGAGCTAATCCAGCCAGGGAGCTTGCCAGCAGTGAAAAACAGAGATAAGTTCTGACTTGCACTTCCCATAAGACACAGTAACACTTTTGTCAGGTGAAGTTTAATGCTAACCTGAGTTAGAAAATACTTGTTCTTCACAAAAAGTTATAAAGTAATTATTAAAATCCTTAACCAGATTTCCCCATTTTCACATTATTCCTCAAAGAACTCTTTCATCCATAGAGATTCACAAGGTGATGTGAAGTAGGGGGATGTTTTGAGGGCCAGCAGACAGGTCATGCTCAGTCAGGCACTTTGAAGGGTTTCCCCCCATGACTACACTATCCCACTTTAAACTGCACACTGTTTCATGTACTAAGTCTTGTTTTTCCACAGCTTTTCTGTGTTAATTTACCTCTGCTTTCACTGAAATTAGTGAGAAGTTCACACCAAGTTTAAAATTAGGGTAAAGCACTTCTGAAAAATCCTATGTCTGAATTATTTGGAAATCCAGATAATGTTATTTTCAAGCAATGCATTTATCATAAATGTTTCTGTCAAATTCTGATGCTGCTTTTCATTGGATCTGGTAATTAGAATAGGCTTTATTTAAACTATGTTAGTATGTCTTACTGTTGCCTTTATTTTTTGGTATGCAGCACTCCCCCCCAAAGAAAGTTTTGTTGCAGAGAAAAGCCTGGGAAAAAACATCAGAATCAAATATTTTCCTTACAAGCCTCATAGGGTACTTTGAGATTTGCTTTGAAAATAAAAAGTGTTAAACCCGGACATGCCAGAATTCACTGA